>CM047908.1:33834347-33893115 GCA_026229545.1 Pistacia atlantica
TACAAGGTAACCAAAAAAAGAAAAAAAAAAAATCCTAGACAACCCTAATTAGGTTTATATACATACACCCGAAAAAGAAAAAAAAAAAAAATTAGACGTGAAATTACTAACTCTTAAGGAGAATTGTCACCGTACTAAATAACGGTTAATTTAATTGACCGATGAAATATCTTGATGACGAATAATAATATTTTGATAATGTGTAATGATGGATGTTTTTGTTTGTAAAATAGTATTAATAATTTATTGAATTATCAAAACATCTTTATACGTTATCACGACATCATGATTTATACCTTGAAACTTTACCGAATATGATAACAAGTAACGTTACCGTGCTAACAACCCAAAGTTATGGAGATTAATAAGGATTCCAAAGAGGGCCAGAGAAGTCTTTTTCCAATGATGAGAGCATGGAGAAATAATCTGTCACAAAATTTAACAAATAAAACAAGTAAGCTGCCAAGAACCTACAAAGAATATTTGAACCATTGTCACACTTTTTTTTTTTTTTTTTTTTTTTTGAAGTGATGAAATTGAAATTTTCATATATAAAATGTCAAATTTTTTCTAAAGCTTAGGGTGGTCGTAGCCGCCCCCACAAATTCGGTATCTGTAGCATTACTCTTTGATTAAACCTTATAGGATTGAGAAAAACTCTCGTTTATATTTGAATTTACAAGTTTCACGATACGATTTTAAAATATGAAGCTTTATTGTGCTCATTATATTTCTTTTATTAACTACACTAACATTTTTCTATAGTGATACTTTATATAGGAATAATTTCTATATAATCATAAAAAAATTAGTTCTAACTTGGGATAGTTATAATAAAAATAAACTTCATATTGTAATAAATTATAATTATTTTAATTCCCATCTTAAGAAAGTTGTCTCTACGTAGTAATAATTATTTGTATATTGCCCAAAAAAAAAAAAAAATGTTATATTACATTAAAGGTTTAAAATGAAATAAAATATTTATCTAAAGTTTTTACAATAATTTATATTTTAGAATTGTTACTACATTTTTAACTTATGGGTATGTAATAACATTTTTCTATAGTGATACTTTATATATGAATAATCTCTATATAATTATAAAAAAAAAAAAATTAGTTCTAATTTATGATAGTTATAATAAGAATAAACTCCACATTGTAATAAATTATAATTTTTTTAATTCCCGTCTTAAGAGTTGTCTCTACATAGTAATAATTATCTGTATATTGCCAAAAAAAAAAAAAAAAATGGTTATGTTACATTAAAGATTTAAGATGAATTAAAATATTTATCTAAAATTTTTACAATGATTTATGTTTTAGAATTGTTATTACATTTTTTTAACTTATGAGTATATAATAACTCATCAGCATGAACAACTTTTTGTTGATGCTAAAATATTTCTAGCTTTTCAAGTATATTTGAGCTTTTCAAATCAAAACTTTTGGTATTTCTGTATTATCATCATCAGGATTATTTATTTTCTTTTATTGCCTAATTGTAACAATAACTACTAAAACAATTAAGTAAAATCATAATACATACTACTAAAATATGAATTATAAAATAAAAAATCAAAGCAGTAATTTTTGTAACTACGCATTTATTAAGTTATAACCCTCTTGAAAAAAATAAATTAGTTTGATATGAGCATTGAAAGGTTTTTACAGAGAATTAGTTATTTCTATTTATTTATTCACGATGATCAACCTAAGATTTTGATCTCGTGAAACCTTATTTTACATGAAGGAATAGTTATAATTTTTGGCCTTTTCCAATGTGTCTTGACTTTGTTCTTTTGGTAATTGACTTTGTTCTTTTGGTAAGTGGATACTGTAGGTGGGAATTTAGCCACTATATGTTTCAATCAATTGGTGGCTGTTAAAAGGGGACCCCAAAACCAATCACAATTCTGTGTTTCTCTTCTCTTTCTTCGTTTGGTATTTTGTCACTACACAACAATGCATTTTCTTGGATTTATTTGGTCTTAGTTTTCATCCATTTTGGATTTTGTCAATGGAAATACATAGGAAAGACCGAGGAAGAGGACATATACAAATATTGAAAAGCATGTTTGGATAAGTTAAAATATATATACACTAAAACTTTTATATAGTTATAATAGTATAATCAAATTAATTTATTATTATAAAGAGATTATAATTTAATAGAAGTATAGTTATAAAAATTACTATTTTAATTTCTTATTTTATAATTTATTAGACAAGAAGAAAGATGAAATAATCCTGAGCAAAAAACTCTAAACATGCTTAAGAATTAAAAATATTTTGACTTTAATAAGAAGGTATCTATGCTAGTGAGTTATTACATACTCGTAAGTTAAAAGATATGATAATAATTTTAAAGTATAAATCATTATTCCAAAGAATTTTAGATAAATATTTTATTCATCTTAAATCTTTAATTTAATATATCATTTTTTTTTAATATACAAATAATTATTACTATGTGAAGGCAACTTTCTTAAAATGGGAATTAGAAAAATTATAATTTATTACAATATGAAGTTTATTCTTATTTATAATTATCTGAAATTGGGATTATGATTTTTTTTATCTATGTAGATGTTATTCCTATATAAAGTATCACTATAGAATTATTGATTGTGTTTTTCGAATTCTTGATGCAAGATATTTGATTGAAATTTTGTCTTGGATTTTAAAATGGTAGTTTAACTATATTTTAAAATTTCCATTTACCCTGTAATGCTATTCTGGATATTAAAATAGTAGGATGTTTGCATCTTAGAATTTTGATTTACCCTTTAATCCCAAATTGAAAGTATTATTATTATTCTTGTCTTTATTTTTATATTTTAAATGAATTTTTCTAATAGTAAATGTTAATTTATTGTGGTTGGATAGTGGTCTCAGCAATTAGCTGGCTATATATTAAGACAAATTATCACATGCCATGGAGCTTGAATAGTGACAAATATTTGACATGGAAGAGGATATTAGGAGAATTGTCACCGTACTAAATAACGGTTAATTTAATTGACCGATGAAATATCTTGATGACGAATAATAATATTTTGATAATGTGTAATGATGGATGTTTTTGTTTGTAAAATAGTATTAATAATTTATTGAATTATCAAAACATCTTTATACGTCATCACGACATCATGATTTATACCTTGAAACTTTACCGAATATGATAACAAGTAACGTTACCGTGCTGACAACCCAAAGTTATGGAGATTAATAAGGATTCCAAAGAGGGCCAGAGAAGTCTTTTTCCAATGATGAGAGCATGGAGAAATAATCTGTCACAAAATTTAACAAATAAAACAAGTAAGCAGACAAGAAACTACAAAGAATATTTGAACTAATGGACTGATCATTTGCAAATTTTCCAGGATGACAAAAATAATAAATAATACCTGAAGATTTTGTGAGACATTCTAATGAAAATGAAGCCAATGCTTGTTCTTCATGAGCTCTGTCATAGCTTGAGGATTGTAGCAGTTGAGGAGCAAGGATTGAGCATGCCATTGACAGCAAATTTTCATCACCAAGAGAATGGAGAAACCTGCTCAGCCATGCAACTGTGAAGAGGCTTGCTCTTGCTAAACTTGGAATCCCATTGCCTATGCAATTTGAAAGTGCTGAAAACAAACTCTTGTTGCTACTCTTCACCAAGGCAATTGCTGCCACTTTTTGCCAGATTTCTGTTGCCTGTTCCTCTTCATTCTGCTCATTTTATTTTGAGTAAAAAAAAAAAAAAATTATATATTTTCTTTCTTAATTTAATTTCTACAGTATGTGATTCTAATTAAGCTTACCAAGGTTTCATCAAAAACTACTACTCTCTTGCTGTAGAAAGAATCATCTTTCTCATGGAGACCTCCTTGTTTTAAAAGCCAATTTTCTGGTGTTGCCTCAGAAACATAACCTCCCAACATCATGAGTGCTCTTGCTGTTTGTTCTTGAACCTTTTCATCACAAGTTTGGCAATCCATTGCTGCTATAATTGTCTCCATTGCTTCCTCTCTATACATGCTGCACTTCAATGGATCCCCCTGCAACATTACTGCTACTTCATATATTGTCTCAGCAAAATTCTAATCAAATCTATTGTAAACATGTATCATGGGAATGATGAAGTAAATAGAAATGAAATTACCAGAAGATCAAGCTGTAATAAAATTGCTGCAACCAGTGGTCGTTCTTCTGGTGGAGCTCTTTGCAGATAAACTAACAAAATATGCATAGTGTTGAAGCCACCCCATCCTCCACTTAATCCATCTAAGAATTTCATCATCTGGGTTCTTCTGCAAATACATTTTTTTTTTTTTTTTTTTTAATTTACTCTTTTTTTGAGCTTTAAAATGAGCCTGAAATGAATTATTAGGAAGCAACTTTCATACCTTTGTAAAGAGAGTAACTCAGTTAACAAAGCAATTGCACTTCCATCAGAATTCTTCAGGTTCTGATCACCAGCAATGAGCTCAAGAATTGAGGCCTTGTTCAGATTTTCAGCTAAGAAATTTCTGCAATTTTCATCAGCTTTTATGCAACAAATCACAATGGAGACAGCCTTTTTCCTCTCATCAATTTCTCCTTTCTCAATTCTCTCCATTAATAGGCCTAATCCCCCAAGTGAAACAACTTCTCTTGCATTCTCGAGATTCTTATCTTCATCGAAACCGTTTAGTAGCTGATCCAGAAAATAAAATGCAGCCACTTGAGCTCTGCAGCACACTGTGAAAAGGGTCTGCAACTGGTCTCCGAACTCAAGCACTCGAAGGACTAATGGCACCCACTCGGTCGATATCATCTGTTTCGCCTTTGGTTCCAACAGGTAAAGCAGTACTGCAGCCTTCAGAAACAGGCTGCTACTTCTCAAAAGTCTAATGAAAATCTCAAGCTGTGGATCTGAGTTCAATATTATCTGCCTATTCGCTTCGTTTCGCGCCACGAATTCCGCCAAGATTGACACTGCAAGCTCCAGAATTTCATCATCACTTGAAGCAAACAAAACCTCAAGCATTGCTTCAATTACAGGAGCCTTCAATAGTTCAGCTTCTGCCGCAGGATCACCATGTGAATTCAACCAAGCCCTGGCGACTACCCGGATTGCAACTTCACATTCAGTCAGATTTTCCGATGAACAGATCGCGGTAATCGCGCTGCTAAGTTCACTTGAATAAGTTTGAACATTGGACTCATTCCTGGTTGAGTTCACGAGGAACTCTTTTGGCGTTCCGCGGCATGTCAGGACTCGAAAATAGTCTGATTTTTCTGAATCAATCCATGAATTTGTTCTTGAAACTCTGTCATATTGATATGATCTTCGCCTAGGTCTTGATTCTTTGTTCTGTCACAATGACAACAATCTATACAAATTTAGCACAGGATCTACAAGATAAAGAAAATTATTGAAGTACTGGGAAAGAGACAAGAGTCACCCACATTAACATAACTGAAGTTATTGTAATTTTCTTCCTGGAGATTCCATGCATTGATTGAATGTCTTCTTTGATGATTAAACTCCACTGAAATCTGCTCAGGTGTGGGGCCAAACACAGTTTGATACCTTGAAATCAAAACCAATGGCAGAATCAGCATAAGTACTGTCTAATCTAATAAAACATGTTTATTTAGTAGCTAGCTTACAAATTTTTGTTCGTGGAGGAGGACTGCGAGGCGAGCGAATCCGATGATCGTCTTCTCCTCGACGATGTTCCTCCATAGCTAGGCCTTGAAGGTAGAGGCACAGAAGGGACAGTGGGTGCATTTGCCCCCACTTTAAGCCATTGTTTATAGTAGAGAGCAAATTTAGTGGTCCCCATGTCCATTTGCTCATTATACACCTTGCTTAAACCTTTCATTCTCTTTTCTTTATCACTACAATTCAAGTTTGAGATCAACTCAAATTCTTTATTGTACCAAACCTGGAGATGAAGAAGATGAGGCAGGAAAACATGCTCCCAAAGATCAGGAAGCAAATGAGTCCTTACTAAAAACGGCGAATCAACGAAAACTTGAAGCAAATGTCTAGCACAAATCCTGTCATTCTTCTCCAACTTGTAGATTATTGCCATGTAGAGTTGAGCAAATGCTGAGAGATGTGAATTGGGAATGCCACAAGTTGAATTTTGTCTAGAATTTTTTTGAGTTCAAAGAGGCAACAATACTCAAAAGTTGAATTGAATTCTTCACCAGTTCCATTCTAAGTTCCTTCTTTGTTGCCCCTTCATCTTCAACCAATATTTCAATGCTTTCAATTCCAATTTCCATGTTTGTCAACACCCCTCCATCTTCACAATCCTTCCTTCTTCTCACCAAGACATTGTTGATCTTCTGTTTAACCGATTTTCGGAAACTTTCATCCTTCAAATACCTGCCAATGAATCCACTGAGGATGGACACCACTGCCCTTATTGCAACTTCATCAATCGGTGCAGCCTCCGCTGATCTTTTCTTATTGGTGTTACTGTTTCTAGCTGATGAAACTATCGATGACCCCTTAGACTTCTCGGTCTTCGCCTTCGTGTGGTCGAACGTCCTGACGTTGCGGCAGATGTATATAGGGAGAGTGATGGAATCATCAGGTGGTGCAACTCTTTCTTTGAGCTTCATTATAGGCCTTGAATTTTTTGATATTTTTTCTGGTTCAAAGCCTTCTTCAACAAGAAGCTGATGCAGGCTCGATAAAGGCATGGCGTTAAGGAAAAACGGAGATGGTTTTGCAGCAATGGAGAGAAGTTGCAGAGGTTCAAGAACATTATTTCTGGAAGAGAAGATAAAGGAGAGAAATGGAAGAGGTGAAGAAAGAAGCGTAAGTAAAGACAAATAAAAGTTTGATAATTTCTTGGTTGTACATTTCCTAGTTTTGTACTTTGTATGAAAGTGGACCGGGCCGCCCGGTAACTAACTACCATTAAAACTTTCTAACTGCATTGAACCGGTTTTGAAATTAAAATAAATTTAACTTTTATACTTCCCAAAAATCGAAGCAATGTATTGTAAGCATTTAATTCCCGAGACCCATTGATCATTGAATTGGGTAAGTCACAAATATGATATATAATCATTGCAGAGATTCAACCTAAATATTAAGATTTTTAGGTTATAAAAGAAAAATAGAGTTCGGTTATAAGGAAAAAAAAACAATTAGAGCAAACACTCCAATTTTGAACTCGAGTTGACAAAACAAAGTGAAAAAAAGTATTGTAAATTAAACCATAAATTAGTTAGTATTTTATTTTATTTTATTTTTTGTTTTTGTTTTTTTTCATCGAGGGGTGAAATGTTATAATAACCTAAATTTAACTTTCAAAAAATACATGTCTTACTGAAAAATAAAGAGTCTTTTGATGTTTAATTAAATAACAATAATTTTTTTGTGTTTATGAAATAACAAACATTGATTTGCTAGTAATGAATTATTAGTGAGTTTTTGAAACATGCATTATTATCAATAAAAAAATATCTATCTAATTACTGTCATATTGTGTAATTTAACACTTAAAATTTATCAATAATAAATTTTTAAGCTTATCGAAACCTCCGAATTATTGTCTTTAATCCAATTATTTTTTTTTTAAATGACATATACTTAGAACGCTATAAAACAAAAACCATTATAAATTCCGACGAAGAAAAATAAAAAACTATAAAGGTTGTTAAAGTATATGCCAAAATTTCAAAAATATTCTACTTGATAATTAATAATAAATAAAAAATAGTTTAAATATGATAAGCACACCGACACTAAAACAGGAGTTAATTAGGACAAAATGTCCTTTACATAAATAAATATAATCAGCCACTTAATTATAAGGTTTCAGTTTTCAAGATTTGGCACTAGCGAGTTGTCCCTAAGTTCCACCAATACTTAACCTTTTTAGGGTAAGGAGAAGTTTTGGTTTTGGTCCAAGTTATATGTTTGTATATGAGTATTAGACAGAAAGTATATATATAGTTATCTCTCTTATGATCGTCTACATTATTACATGGAACTCGTATGATTAACTAACATCAAAAGATAAATGTTCGAACAAAAATTTTTGTATTGAAAATTACGAGGAATTTTGTCTTTAAATATTTACCCGTGTATGAAACAAATGGAACGTTAGTGCCTGAGAGTTCTTGATTGTACATATCCTAATATGTCATCTATACATGGAGTTAACAAAATCTACTGTATTTGCATATATTAATTTGAAAACTATGAATTATATTTGATTGAAAAAATGGACATGCCACCCTGATGGCTCGTCGACGGTGGCAATGACAATTCGATGTTGACGGTAATGCCGATATTCAGATTTTTAGCTTAAATTTATTTCTATATGTTATAAATAAAACCTTTATTGTAAAGTTACTTCATGCATTTTTTAAATATTTTCCAAAAAGCATTATAAATATGACACTAATTTGAAAATCCAATTTACATATAGATTTTGAAAATCAAAACAAATTTGGAAATATATTTTACCAAAAACACATTTTTCATCTTTTTAAGATAGGATCGGATGAGAGTAGGAGCCGAAATTTCTAAAGTAATCTAAACAAATATATCTTGCACTCCACCAAGTATGTGTTTTGAATGATGTAATATACGTTTGATATTTAGATTAAAATATGATATGATCGATATTAATATTTTTACTAAATTAAAAAATATTATGCACATTAATTTTAATATTCATTGAATTATTCATAAAATGTCAGACAACGTTATCAGCCGTACGATTTAATGGCTGATCCTCAAATTTCTAACATCTGGCAGATGATAAATTAGTTGCGTGATGCAAGGGGGCATGGTGTGACAGACTGACAGGATAATGCTACACCTTTTATAGGGAAAAAAGATCCCCACCAAGGTTTGGCGAATCTTCAGTTCCCACCCCTAGTTTCATAAATTACATTATCACCCTTAAATTAATGCCATTACTTTTTTTTTTTTTAAATAACTCCTACATCTCAAATTTCTCTTAAATAACCCCAAAGACTCCCAATCAAGTCAAAAATCAGACCTGATTCCGGCACCATTAGACCTCCTCCACACCACCAATAGCATTCTCTTATTCTCCTCACCAAAACTCATAATTTTTCCAACCGATTGCACCTCGACGAGGTGCTTAAATTTGGTTGAAAAGGGGCAAAAAAATACGAAAACCTAAGAGAGAGGCTACAGTGATCGGCGGGCAATTGCAGTCGATCATGTTGGGGGTTTTGGCAGGGGGAAGCTGGCGATGCAATTGGTGGTCTTAGGGGTGGTTTTCAGTGTCGGGACTTGTCAGAAGTTAGATGAAACACCGATTGACATTAAAAGCGATGACTGACGATTAGGGGGTTCAATTAGACGGGGAGGTTAGGATTTTAATATGGGGGTTGAGGGGATTATAATGGTGGTATTAAGAGGGGTCGATCGTGTTGGAAACAAGCCGAAATGGCTTGAAATCGCTAATGGGGGTGAATTTTTGAAGTGAAGGGTTATTTTAAAATTTTTTGGTGGAGTGAATTTGAGAAGTGAAGGATTATTTTAAAATATTTATTTTTGAAATGACCATTTTACATCGTTTAACTGATAGATTAAATAGTTATTTGTTAATTTAAGGGTGGGAATTGTAATTTATGAAACCAGGTGGGACCGTAGATTACGAACCCTTGGGTGGGAATATGTCGTTTACTCGGGAAAAAATAGTGACCGTTCGATGGTGATTGGTGATCCATCGTTTTCAAAATTTAATGGGCTCTTTAATCACTTAGTTTTATTATTATATTATAATACTTGATTTTATATATTATGGTAAATTTTAAATACAATAACATACAATTTATCATACTAATATATTATAACTTCTATAAATTAATAATTTTGAGACCATGTAAATCCTATTAATTAAAAGAGGTATCAATTAATTGATAAATTAATAAATTATTTATTTTTAGAGTGTATTTATGAATCGACGAACATAAATTTAATCAACTAAAAATTCATTATATTTTATCAATTTAATAAATTGAATATGAATTAATCCACTAAATATATATTAAAACATTAATTTAAATTTATTGTATTTATGTACTTAGTTAAATCGTTGCTAATATTACTGAAAATCATGCTATTGACAAAATTGAGGATGATACAATAGCTTTGGAGCCTGTTACGCACGAGGAAGCACTCAAAGCATCAACAACACTTTATAATTTTTTATTATAATTCGAGAATTCAACCCCAAAGTTTTTAGATGTAATGGGAAAAATTAGAGATAAGATTTAACAAGATTTAAATTTTAAGAAAAAACAAGTAACAATAGAGTCATATTTTAATAAAATATCATAGTCAATTATGAATTTAATCTACTATCCCAAGTCGGACCATAAGAAATTATGTAAAGCTTTCCATAAAAGTATTATTTTATATATCAATACACCACATAGTTATGTAAGGCTTTCTATAAAAGTATTATGTAAGGTTTTCACAAAAGTATTATTTTATTAATTTATCGAAATTATTAATTTAATCTACTATCTCAAGTCGGGACCATAAGAAATTATTATATAATAGAGGTTACTAATTTATGGAGGTTATACTGTAATTGTATACAGTAAATTATGATATTTTCCTTTTTCTTTTATGTATACTAATGTATGACTCTTAAAGTTTAATTAAATAACAAAAAAAAAAATTTAATTAAAAAAAAAGTTATTAACAAACTATTAAAACTTCTTTCAATTACTAATATGAAATTTCATGGTAAAATTGTTGTTGTAGATCTTGATCATAACAAATAAGCGAAATCCATTTACGAGCTAATCAATTATGTACTGTCATGTCGAGAGTTATGAAAAAAGATTGTAAGATTCAGTCGTTAACTTATCATTACTCGTTGACTTAATTTCTCTTTTGCATTTATTTAAACATCAAAAGATTAAAAATGATAAAATATTTTTTGTTATTTCGAAACCTCAACGAGATTATTGTTATTAACTCTTACATTAACTTTACAAGTTCGTTTTATGTATTAATATTATTAACCGATAATCTCTAATTCACAAAAAAAAAAAAAAATTATATAAAAAAAAATTACCACGTATAGAAAATTTAGACATACTCTCTCCAACGAGAGTTTAGCTCTAGCATTTGAAAGGTAACTTTCACAAGAAAATTTTAATTTGTATTATTTTTAGATGTAGACGCTCAATTTTTGCAAAATACGGACCCTTTATATCATTTAATACTGAAAGACAAAAATTAAAACCGAATTTTTTGGTTCGAAAACGGTGAAAATTTGTATTTAAAAAAATATTGGAATTTACTCACCGGACAATTCTTGTACAAGAAAAGGAATGAATAATAATATAAAAAAGATCCCAAAGAGAGAAAAGACAAAAAAAAAAATTGTGAAAGACAGTAATATTGAAGAACGTCTTAATTCTTAACGTTTTGCTGTTCTTGAATGAATACTCTCTCTCTTTTTATTTTTAATTTTTTAATTTTTTCTCCTCCTCACATTTTTTCAATGTCATTCTCTCTATCCCTTTTATTGTCTCATTCTTTAATCTCTTATCGCTTGTCTTTAATTACATATTTACATTATTCTAAATTCTATTTTAGTTCAGGGTCGTTTTGGTACAATTTATAAAAAAGTTATTGGTTGTTTGGATAAGAAATTAATTTACCAAAAAAGGTTTTAATATAAAAAAGATATTTTTGATATTTCAACGCTTTAATTAAGCTTAAAAAGAGTTTATGAGGGAAGTTCCAAATTTAACACAATGAAATAGTCTATTTGAGTTTTTTTTTTCCATAATTTATAAGATAGTTTATTCGAAATCTTATAAGCATTTTTGAAACACAACCGAACATTTTAAAAAAAATTCAAAAGTGCTTATAGTTTTAAATAAGTTCTACTAATGAGTAGATAAGTCCAAGCAAATAAATTATATTTTCAAATTAGCTTTTAAATCAAATAAATTTATAGGAAATTAAATAAAAATATTAATTAAGTATAAACTTAAGAGTAATCAAACGTAGAAATGAATACATTTTTAGAATAGAAAAAAAATTAAAGATGTAACGCCCCACTTGAGGTACGTAGCTAAGTTATGGTGTATTGCTTGAATGTTTATTGTTTTGCTTTTATTTAGGTTGATATATTGTTAATATTGGTCGATTGGCCCTTAGTTGAATTTTTGTTAAAGTTATTGTGAGAAAAATGTAAAGAAAATCCTTTAAACTTTTATTAGGGATAAAATGGTATTTTCATTCAAAATTAGTTGAAATTGTGGGAGTGAAAAGAGATAAAATTTCATAGAGAATACAATAAAAATGAGGGCATTATTGTAATTGACTAAGGGACATAGATGGAATTTTCAAGAAAGAGAAAGGGCATAATGGGAAATTGTGGTTATAAATTAAAGTGTTAAGGGTTTGAAACCCTTATTTTCTTCATTCCACCGCCACACTCCTCCCCTATTTTCTCTTAAATTTTCATTCAATCCTCCAAGGATTTTGAGGGCTTTTAAGTGGTTTTTTTTATAGGGTTTTGATTCTAGGCATTAAAAGGTAAGGATTCATGCTTTTTATCTATGATTTATTTGTGTAAAGGTTGAGTTCTTATGCAGTTTATGCTTAGGGTTAAGAGAAGATTGGAATCCAACAAGAGTAGAGAGCTTAGGAGAGACTACTCAAGCACTAGGTAAGTAAATTCCACTCAAAATCCAACTCAAGCTAAAATTTAAGAAATCAAGTGAGTAGAGATTTCTTTTAAATATGCATATGTTGTGATTATTGAGAAATTGAGATGAGATTGATGATGAATTATGGTTGTTGTTGGATATATTTGAATGTGAGAAGTATATGTGATGATTTGATGATGGGTTGAAATTGGAAGAATTGGAGAAATTTTTTTGGAGTGTGTTTGCCATGTAGGTATGTGATGCTACAAGAGAGTTTTTCTCTCATTTTGGATGGTTTGAGAAATAAATAGAATGATAATTGAATTAGGGTTTGTTTATGCACAACTAATGTTTGATGAAATGTCTAAGTGAAAATTGTCATGTCACAGCTGTGACCTTCTGAGTGATTTTTGGGTATCTTACAGATTGAACTGGGTTGAGACCAAAATGTAAAAGTTGTAGCCCTGTCTCTAAGCTTTAAAACGAGACCAAAATCGTAGCAATCTGATGTGTATAACTCAAGTTATGCCTCCTTGAGTGTGACCTATGCAGAATGACTATCTTGATGCAATATTGCACTTGTGCATTTCATAAGTGCATTAAGTAAGAAACTTTAAGTATGAACCATCCTTATGCATTAATTGTGCATTGAGAAGTAGTTTGAGAAAGAGTAGAGAACTTTGTGAATGAGCTACTCTAAAAGTAAAGAGAATGAGAAAAATCTAAGAATTGGTTGATGCTTTGTGAACTCCACCCGGAAGTCACGAAGAGTGGGTTGGTGCTTTGTGAACTCCACCCGGCCATGCCTCCGGTAAGATGAGGCTGTGACATTTAAGTGAGAAAGAATGAGCAAACATGAGAAAAAATAAAGAAAGAGCATGAGTAGAAGTCACGAAGAGTGGGTTGGTGCTTTGTGAACTCCACCCAGCCGTGCCTCCGATAAAATGAGGCCGTGACATACAATAGAAAGTTAATAGAAAAGAGCTATGTGAAAGAGAAACAAAAAGAGAAAATAAATGAGATGAGAAGAGTGTAAGGAAAGAATTAAGAGAAAGAGTTACGGGGACAGACGAGAAGAGGATTTACTTACTGAGCATTATTTTGTGCTCACCCCATTGTTTCTCTTTGTGTTTGCAGGATTTAGATGAGGACACGATCTGATGAGCGTCGGCAAGCGAGGAGCAATAGCTACACTGTCCAATGTTTTTGATAACTTTTACAAATGATACCTTACTTTGTATAAATAATGATTATATGTATTAAAAGAAAATTTTGGATCCATTTACTTTTGCTAATATAAATGTATTTTACTTGATGTATTTCTATGAATATCCTAGTATGAAGCAGTTATTACAAAAGACAATAGTTTTTCTTCATTAATTTTTGTGGAAATATAATTCAATGAATAAAGAAAAGAGTAAATTGTGTATCTCGTACCATTAACAATTGAAGAGAGAACATCTAATATCCCAATAGTAATGAGCATTCAGAAAATTCATATATTATATGCAAGTGAAATTATTATGGACTCTTAAAAAAAATTATAAAGTTAACTACTTTTGGGTGTCCAAGTGGTTCGATAGAGACTATTGGATATATTACTCCAGAGGTCTTAAGTTCGAGTCATTTCTCAGTTGTTAATAGAGATAGCTATTGGAGCTCTTATCCAGTCGATACTTCCAGAGTTCCGAGAAATTAGTTAAAGTGCGCGTAAACTAGCTCGAACACTCTCGATTATTAAAAAAAAAAAAATCTTAAGTTTAATTGTCATAAGATTATTTAGAATATTCTTAAAAAATTGAAGGGTTTCTTTTATATATATATATATATAACATGATTAATTTTTACTATAGCTTGATGTAAGGTGGTATGACAAATATAAGCATATATCACATTCATCGGTTAGATAATTGAACTATTGATATCAAAATCATATCAAATTTAGTCCAAAACAAAATCCATTTCTAATTTCATAAATTACGTTTCATGTCATATGATGTCGTATGTTGATAATAAGTTTTCGATACATAATTCAGAAGCTTCATATATTGTCCAAGTATATATTAAAAGTAATGTGAACAAAAGTTCAATGAAGAATAGGGTAGGTACTGTATGCAACTAAAATCCAAGAAGTGAAAAAAAGCACTTAAAGATATTGTCCCCATGTCCATGTTCATGTAATTAATTTCTTCATTGAATTGAATGTATAAATTGATAAAACCTAGAGAGAAGGACTTCTCCATTTGTTTGCTTTCTTGGAAGCTTTATAAAGTCAAATTGAAAAGCACTTTACTTATCTTTCTAATCAGGAAAATTGTGGTTGTGAAAAAAAGAATGGTAGGGTCTTTTGTACCTTCAACTTGACTACAGAGAGAGAGAGGCTTTCCCAATTGGGACTTTTATTTGTTTGATTGTGAGACCAATCATTCATCTCCACACTTTTAATATGAAATGCTACATCTCATGACATAAATGTATATATTTCTCCCTTGTTGGCCCATAGGGTTTATATTAGCCCAAGAGGCTTGGCCCACTAAGGGCCCTATTGCCTTATTGAAGGGTCACTTTAACTGTTAAATGGGTAGTGTTATTTAGGCCCACTAATTCTCTTTCTAAGTCCTAATGATAATATATTATTTTAAAATACATTTTATTTTATTCCAAGACTGCCCTTTCTTTCATGATTATTGTGTTACATTTATTGGAATCGCCTGTTGTCACTTCATATTTCATAATACTTTCCCCCCCTGTTTGGTACACTTTTTTAAAGTTTTTTTTTTTTTTTTCTCATTATCCTGTCATATCTTAAATAGTAAAAAACGCATTTGTTTTAATATTGACAATTTAATTTAAAATTAAATCATATTCTATTTAACTCAAAATATTTAATAATTATCTTTTATAATAAAAAGTTTATAAATTAACAAAAACATCCTCACCCACCCAAGTCACTGTCGGCCACCAACTGTTGTCACCACCTGTTGAAGCCTGAATGACGTATGATCGACTGAATCTGACTGATTGTGTATTGATCTGATCGTTTTGAGCCAAATCTACAATGAGAGATCTAACTGTTGATGATGACCATATCTTGGCCGTCATTAACGGCTAAATTCTGGTCGTTTCTTACCAAATACACGATAGATCTGACTGAAAAATGGCATATTGATGCACGACACCGTGATCTAGCCTATCATGCGCTATTCCGATAACTTTCTAACCATTGTTCGACTGGTGGCCCGCCCTCACGCTCGCAGCTTGGGCAACGGGGTGGTTGGGGGTGTTTTTATTAATTTATAAACTTTTATTGTGGATCGTGTTTAGTTAAATTAACAAATGTAGGGAGTTAAAAAGTGATCTAAATATTTCCTAAAAATGTATCAAACACATTCTCGCAATCATATCCTATTTGATTTAATCCTTTGTTATCCTATTCAAAATATTATATTTCAAATAATGTACCAAACATGAATAATTAAAAAAAAAAAAAAAGATTTTCAAACATATATAAAGATTAAGAATTTTAAGAAATAAATCATTTTCCCATGTTTGGGATGCATTAAGAGATTAAATGTCTTTTTTTGGTAATTACAAGTTTAAAAAATATATAATTTTTCAAAAAACCATTATTAGGGCTTAGAGAGATATTGAATCAGGCTTAAATGATCTTGTTAAATATAACATGTAGATGCAAAAAATCTAAGGTTACGGAAATAGGGTGCGATCCCGTGGTTAAGCCACGACAATCCGTTGGCTGCATACATGAAAAGACAAGCTTGAAGCTTACGGAAAACAACTTAACCTCACGTGATCGGACCATATTTCCATAGTAGATTTTTTGCATCGCATAACGTTCATCACATTGAGTCCCAAAAAAAAAAAAAAAAAAATTTCCCACACAATAAAATAATTCTATTTATCTAGTTGAATTTATTCATTATTTAAATTTGGCTTAAAAATTAATTTTTGGACTTCATTAAATTCAACAATTGTTTCAAATAGGTTTAACAATAAGAATGAAATCTTATAACACAGGCCCAGGAAAGAGTCCGACCCGAAATTTTACTGACCCAAACCAAATTGCTTATATTTATATTAAATATATTTCTATTTTTGTGAGATTTTTAACAGATCATTTTTTCCCCAATATATATATATATATATATATTAATAAAAAGCTTATTTTGAAAGGGTTTTTCCCTATTTTTAAACAAAAAAAATCTACCTTTAATAGGAAACTCCGTAGGATTTTCCGATTAATACAAAGTTGCTATCAAGAAAGTCTCAATCAAATTTCTCCTATTAAAAAACTTTTTTTTTTTTTTTAGGTAATAAACTTATCCCATTTTAAAACCATAGTCTTTGAGGTGAAGACTGAAGAGTGTCTTCACATGGTCAATTAATTTAATTCAATTATTGACAAAAATATCATAATAATAAATACCGAAATAGATTTACATACAAAATTCATTATACAAAGTTTTGAAAATACTCACATACGAACCAACTTAATTTATGATAGTAAGAAGCTTATAAAATTTTGTTTTTAACCATTTTTCCGTGCTAATGAACTTGTTTCGGATTAAAAAAAAAATTCAGGATGTTAACAAATTAATCTCGAGTGCAAATTCAAGTTTCCTTATATCAGAAAATTGTTATAAAACAAAATTTGAAGCCTTTTTTCTTTTTTTTTTTAATAACTAAGGTGTTCGGGTCAACTTACACGCACCTCAACTAATCATCAAGAATAACTATTCCATAGCATATTCGGGATCCATTTAATACCTTACAAATTAAGTAAGTCATAAATTTTTAACTAATCCCCGAAGTCCATTGGACACCTTACAAGTTAGGTAAGTCACAAATACTCGATTAATCCCTACGGTTTATTGAATATCCTATAAGTCATGTAAGTTATAAATGTGATGGGTGACTATTTGGTGAGACTCAAACACAAGACTTTTAGATAATCTAAGGTCTTACCATTTAACTACAACCTAAGTGGTTAAAAAAAAAAAAAAAAGTTGGTATTAAGAAACTATAAAATCTTTTCTTTTGATAATTTCCTCGCTGTCATTCAATTTCATTTGAATTTTAAATAGGGTTAAAAACATAAACCCCGTAAGGTAGGATTAAATAATAAAAAATTTCTTTGAAATTAGTTAACTGCTAATGAATTGTTAAAACTTTTGATATTAGAAATTAATTAATATTTACTAAATTACTCTTCTATTAACACCTAAATTTTAATGATAAAAGAATTTTTTTATTATTTAATCATGTGCAAGGGAAAAATCATAATTAATCTTTTAAATACTCAAGGTTCCTTCCGTATCTACATGGGTAAAAAAGTGGTAATGATAATACTACGGATTTTGATTGAGATTCTTGAATGTATTATTCAAGAGGTCTTAAGTTCGAATCCTTTTTTACTGCTAATAAGAATAACCAGTGGAGCTTTTACTCAGTCGGTATTTCAGGAACGTGAAAGATTAATTAAGGTACATGTCAACTGGTCCGGATAATCCTGATAATAATTAAAAAAAAAAAAAACTATAGGATTTATATGAGAATTCCAATTTCACTTGGAGCTCGTAAAATAAGTTCAAGATTCTTAATTATAATAGTCAATATTTTTAGTTTTCTAGTGTTGAGAAATTGTAAGATTGGACAAGAATTCCAGTTTTAAGTGGAGCTCAGAGAAAAAGTTGGAGATTTTAAATAATAACTCGAGTTTTCAAAGTAAATTAGAGATTTTGAAATGTCGGCAAGTTAAGTTTCCTTGTGGTTTTCTCAGAAAAGAGGCAATGAGGTGGGACTATTAGGATATCTCGACGAAGAAACCAGACCAAAGACTTCTCCTTTACATTACCATTAATTTAATAAGAGAAAACGACATGTTCCCACCCAAGGTTCAGCAAAATACCAGTTTTCACCCCTGCTTTCATAAATTCTAAATTTCCACCCTTAAATTAACAGAGTTTTGTTTCTTTCAATAGTTAAAGGCTAAAATAGTCATTTATTATATTTTAATATTTTTATTTACTAAATTCCATATTCCGATTCTCTGCACTCTCTTTTCCTTCATTGTGCTTTCTCACCCTCTTTGTTCCTATCGTTTCTCCCTCTCTCTACACTCTTTTTTCTTTGCCACTCTCTGTTTATTCTCTATATCTACAGTTTCTTTTGTATCTGTTTATTTGAAGAAAAAAAAGAAGTTTTTTTTTTTGCTTCAGAGCTTGATGCCTATCTCTTCTCTATCAAATGCGCTTGTTTATACTACTTTCTTCAATTATTGGAATGGTGACAAAATTGAGTTTCAAATGGAGAAAGGCGGTGGCTGGGTTTCTCTGGTGGTTAATGGCGAGGATAAGTGGCAAATGTGATGATCTTGATTTATTTGGGTTATCATGATTTGTATGTTGCCGTAGGTTATTTTTGGTGATGGTGGAGTAGGGATTTTTTCTCGGTTTGTGCATGGGTAAATGGGTGGTGGAGTAGGAATTTTTAACAAAAAGAGAAAACTACTTGCGGCACACAAGCTATAAGAAACAGAATTTGGGAAAAGGTTATTTCATAGCTTTAAAAGACTGAATTGAATTGCCTCATAGAACTGCTAAAACCCTTGATCTGAATCTCTGGAACTTAAAGAAGACCAAGGTAGCTTGCTATCTCGATTCAGCGTAAGCTTGGGTTATTTCTTTCCTAAAATCAAGGTTAGGATGGAGTTTAGGGGAGATGAAGAAGGTCCGGTCTCAATCATTTTTCTGTTTTATTTGAGAAAGAGAATTTTCTTGGGGACGGGAAGAAAAAGAAATAAGGGAGGCGGGAAGAGTACAGAAAAGAGTAGCGCATTCAGGAAGGGTGATGAAGTTTTAAATCTTAATATAAGTGAGAGGCAATTTGGTAATAAAACTTCTGCATTTGTAACCGTCACTAACAATGTTAATATAAGGGTGGGAATTTGGAATTTATGAAATCAGGAGTGAAAACTTGGTATTTCGCTAAACCTTGGGTGGGAACAGGTTTACTCATTTAATAAATAGAAACTCTCTGATTCATCATCACACAGTGACGCCATTGTTGACATCACGAGAACCCAGCTACCTTGGCTGACACCATCTTTATCGTCATTTAAACGACTTCATCTCCTAACGACTCTCTCTCTCTCTCTTTCTTTACTGTTTGCTTTGATAGAGATTAGTGAAATTTCCTCTTCACACTCTCTTCTCTTTTACACGTTTTATTTTTGTAACTTAAACCACCGTCTTTCGTTTCTTTTCTCTTTTGGTTTTGACCATTTTTCTTACTGGAAATTACCCTTTTGCTCTTCTTGTTCTTCTTACCATCTTGTTTCCTCACCCACATAATCGAATCTAGCTTACCCAATTCGATTTCTTTGAGTTCTTGAGTTGCGTTGTTTGGTAGATCTGATTCCAAGTGGGCTTTTTTTTTTTTGTTTTTGTTTTGTGATTTGGGGTTTCATTTGGCTGTAAAGTTTGGTTTTTTATCAGATTTGATGGTTTACTTTTTCTGGGTTTTTGTTATATTTGTTTGGTTTGATAAGTAGATTAGAATTTAGTAAAAATGATGCTGCTAATGAATTGTTGAAATTTTTTTTTTGGGCATTTGATAGCAATTTTACAAATATATAGAGTTTGTGTGTAGTATCAATCGTGTATAGGTTTTTTGTGTTGGTTTCAAATGATTGATTTTTCATTTCTTGATAAATTTGATCGACCTCAGTTCATATATTTCTAGTATTTTGATTCTGCTGTATAAATAATTTGCTTTTTAGCGCTATTATGTGTTGTATTTATACATAGATTTTTGCTATTTTATATTCAGTAGTGGTGGTTTGGGGATCTTTTTGCTGTAGGAAACCATGAATCATTGTTTCCTCAAGCTTGATAATTCTTAATATATATTCTTTTATAGAGTTAAATGGCTAATTCAGCCGAACCGTCGTCGTGTTTGAGCTTTACTTCATCTTCTCATCTGTCAAATGGCTCAATTAGTCACAACATACCCTCCTCTACTGCCTCTGAGGCGGCGGGGCTTAGTCTTGAAGTGTTAAGTCTAAGCAAGCTTAGTTCTAGTTTGGAGCAACTCTTGGTTGATTCCACTTGTGATTATAGTGATGCTGAGATAATTGTGGAGGGTACCGCGGTTGGTGTTCATCGATGTATTTTGGCTGCTAGGAGTAAGTTTTTTCATGAGTTATTTAGGAGTGAAAAGGGGTCTTCTGATAAAGAAGGAAAACCAAAATATGTTATGACCGAGTTGTTGCCTTTTGGCAAAGTTGGATATGAAGCCTTCTTGATTTTCTTGAGCTATGTTTATACCGGGAAGTTGAAGCCTTCTCCAATGGAGGTGTCAACTTGCGTTGACAACGTATGTGCCCATGATGCATGTAGACCTGCTATTAATTTTGCGGTGGAGTTGATGTATGCTTCGTTTATATTTCAAGTACCGGAGCTGATTTCGCTTTTCCAGGTAACTTTGCTGTCTTTGTGCCGGTTAAAGTTCACTTATTTTTTTTCAAATTTCGCAATTCATCAAATGTTTGCCTTTGGTATAGTTTAGTTGTTGTAATGGTGAGATATGTTATTGATTGATTGATTTGTTTTGTTGCTTGCTTACAGTCTATTATTGCTCATTGTTGAAAATGGCAGAGTTCTGATAATCACACAGTTTTTGATCCCTTTCCAGATTTGTCGAAACTTATATCTTGCAGACGCCATGAGAAAACATAATTAATTTATAATTTACACTTTTTGCAGCGACGTCTTCTTAACTTTGTTGGGAAAGCTCTTGTGGAAGATGTTATTCCAATCCTTGTTGTTGCCTTCCATTGTCAATCAAGTCAGCTTGTTGCTCAGTGTGTCGATAGAGTAGCACGTTCTGATCTTGACAATATCTGCATTGAGAAAGAACTTCCACACGAAGTTGCTGAGAACATTAGGATGATCCGTCTTAAATCTCCTCCTCAAGACGATGAAAATAATGTGGAAGCTGTGGACCCATTGCATGAAAAGAGAATCAGGAGAATCCACAAGGCACTAGACTCAGATGATGTTGAACTTGTTGACCTTCTGTTGTCTGAGTCTGATATAACCTTAGATGAAGCCAATGCTCTCCATTATGCTGCAGCATACTGTGATCCCAAGGTTTTATCTGAGATTCTCAGCCTTGGTCTGGCTGATGTCAACCTCCGAAATTCTCGTGGATACACAGTTCTTCACGTTGGTGCAATGCGCAAGGAGCCGTCAGTGATAGTGTCGCTTTTGACAAAAGGAGCTTGTGCATCAGATTTGACATTGGATGGGCGGAGTGCTGTTAGCATCTGTCGGAGGTTGACAAGACCAAAAGATTATCATGCAAAAACAGAGCAGGGTCAGGAAGCAAATAAGGATCGGATATGTGTTGATGTTCTAGAGAGAGAAATGAGAAGGAATCCAATGGCTGGGGATGTATCTATCACTTCCCACACGTTTGCTGATGATCTGCACATGAAACTGCTGTACCTAGAAAACAGAGGTAGTATTCTGCATATGATAGTTTTCGATTCTATTCTCTTGAATGTTATGAAGTCATTACAGTGTTGCATTGTCATAACATAGTCACTTGTTTTGTTGCCCAAAATATACAGATTTTTTGTTTTTCTGGGCCGAGTTTTGCTTTGAAATTCGAATATGATCATATGTTTGCTACTCATTTATCTGTTTTATCTGTTATCTTTATTCCACTTAAGAGTAATATTTCTATATTAATACAGAAGGTTGGAATGTGCAAAATTGATGTTAATCTCATGGTACTTTGATGTCCTTTTGGATATGCTTTTGCCAATTGAAGGGCTCAGATTTCCTTTTTTCTCCTCAGCCCAATTGTTTGCCTTCCCTGCTGCATATGTTATCTATTGTCTTGTAATTAGTTTATTTATTTTTCAATTTCCATGAATTCTCTCTTTCAGACACGATAGTTTTCCAATCCCAGATTTGTGAAATTTTTTTTTTTTGGGCTTAAATCTGATGATGACTTTTATTGCACCAAATAATGGAAATTAGCTTGACAACCAGTTGGCATAGTATGCTATTAATAAAAGGCTGTAATCTTGTGATAAAACTGTTCCTCTGTTTCTCTTCCAATCCCCCTAGTTTCGTATTTAAGCTCATGATAAATAGCATAAACATATTTAACATGTCTTGGACATTTTGTTAACAACCTTTTTTCTTCTTCTCTCTTTCACTTCCTCTTCACTTATAGCATGCCTGAGAAAATCACATGCTTTTAGCAGTGGTATAATTCTTAATGATTTTCGGATACATTTTCATGTGGCCGTAGCCAAAGGCTTTAGTGTGGCTACCAACTCAATTCTCAGTACAAATTTCTTGTTTGTTAGGCTTTAAGATGTAAAGCAACTGGGTGAACTATAGGTATGAATTTTAGTTGATAGATAATCTAGCAAGGGGCACTCATACTAAGTGTTGGAACCTTCAATTTATGAGGTCCCACCTGATGGTGTTGTGTGCCTATTGTGGAAATAAGAGACATTTGCTATTTTTCGGGTTGCATATATGCATCGTCAGATTTGGTGAAATAACATCAGTGAATATGATGTTTGCGCATGCAAAGATTTTGCACTTACGGGATAGACAACAGCCTATTATCGCTTAACCTCCAATTCAATGTGGTCTTGATTGAATCTTATTTGTATGTGTAACGGCTTTTTATGCTGAAAAGATCGTTTCTGAGGGTTACTGTACATTGCAGTGGCATTTGCACGATTGTTCTTCCCTACTGAAGCCAAGTTAGCCATGGACATTGCACATGCTCAGACAACATCTGAGTTTGCTGGTCTCTCTGCATCAAAAGGTTCAAGTGGAAACTTCAGGGAGGTTGACTTAAATGAGACGCCTATAATGCAGAGCAAACGATTACGTTCTAGGATGGAAGCCCTTATGAAAACAGGTAATTGGAAGCTTTAACTTTCTTCTGCATTTAGATGCTTTGTTTAGCTTAGTTTTGATTTGATGGCAAACTGTTGGTTATTCTCTTTTGTTCTCTTTCCTGGAGTATAACTTCTGTCCAAACTGGCCTACTAGCATACTTTATTTCTGAAGATGAACGTACAGAACTGGGTTATCGGCCACCATATCTAGAGCAGGTAGGGCGCAGAATCTAAGTTTGACTTGAATCAAGCGACGAAAATTGTTAATTTCCCAATTATTACAAAATCCTATTGGTAAGATGGAATTACTAGGTATGAGAACTGGTGATAATCGAGTGGAATATTCTTATGTTTATTTCCCGAGCACCTTTGTAAACAGGTTGCTTAACATCTTGGTCATTGGTACCGACATTGCTTGGGTTTATACTTGGTAGTTTCTTCTTTGGAGTTTCTGACTTGTTACATAATGAATGACAAACTGAAATCATTACTACTTTGCGGAGTACAAATTTTAACTTTCATTGTAATAGTTTCCCACATTTAAACTGTGTTGTCCTGATGACAGTGGAAATGGGTCGGCGTTATTTCCCTCATTGCTCAGAAGTGTTGGATAAGTTCATGGATGATGACCTTCCTGATTTATTCTATCTCGAGAGGGGCACCCAAGATGAGCAGAAAATCAAGAGAATGCGCTTCATGGAACTTAAAGAGGACGTTCACAAGGCATTTAGCAAGGATAAAGCTGAGCGATCTGGGTTGTCTTCGTCATCATCCTCATCATCTAAGAAAGACGGTATAAATTCCAAGCTCCGAAAATTATGATGGCTTGTAAAATCTATCGTTAATAGTCCTGCTTACTGCGTGCACAGTTTTGAGAGAAGTCTTTTCAAGAGCCGGCAAGTGTTGGCTCGTTTTCTGTACAATTTCATCCGGGGGAAAACTCTTTCTGTATACAACCCCGGTTGCGATTTTAAGTCAGCAAAATCGTCTTATACTTAAGACAGCTTATAGGAAAATGTTATTCAGTTTCTTGTGAGGAAACTTTGATATAGGGGAACTGCTACTGAGTTTATTTACATAAATTTTTGCAGAAGTTTGTTCTATGTAAAAGTTAGATTAGGGAAAATAATCCTAGAACATAGACAAAAGTGTTTTGTTAACGTAGCTGAAGATTTGACGCCATGTTGAGAAATTAATCATATATTTGTGCTTGTTGAATGAAATCGTGTTCATGTTGTATCACTATTCGATCGATTTATATGAAAATTTTGTACATGCAGTATTATTGATTAAACAAATTTTTATTCTTTGGTTTCGGAGAGCCAAATGGACACAGAATTACCCTTTTTCTGTTTTTCTTTTTCTCCCTTACGATACAGTTCAAAATTTTCTGGAATCAAACCTAGAAAAGATGTATTGATACTCTCAGATGGAGCAAGTTTTATTCAGGTATTTTTATATTTTATTTTAATTAACTCTATGAAATTTCAATATTTAAAGAGTAAAATATTCTTCACTTTTGGTTCAATATGTGTAACTTTACTTTTAAGTTTAACTCAAGCGTAAAATATTCTCAATTAATGTAACACAAAAATTTGACGGTGAGAGCTGTAAGTGGCTACTTATGGGAGCCGAAGTTAAAGGAATATGGTGTTCGTGTTAATCTAATGATCTTTTTTGCTTTAAAATGTCAAAACTTCTTAATTCCTAAATTAATCCTATCCATTGAATTTTATAATTCTTATTTTGGGGGAACATAGATTTGCAGTAATAGCAGTAAATATTCCAAGAATTTTGACACTTTAATGTAATATGGCATCTGGGAAAAATAAAACAATATCTGAAATTCCTTCTTTTGATCCCATTAGAGGTTAAAATATTGCGAGAATTAATTCCTTATGCTATTAAAGTTGAAAAAGATTGAGGACCCTTTTAATTATCTTCCACAAAATTAAGAGGAGGAATCTCTCTCTCTCTCTTTTTTCCCTTTTAACAAATATGAATCATCTAAAACAGTTGTGGCCCTGCTTTATTCCTCTATCGTTTTGACATCCATCTGTGAATATCTTTTCTTAAAATAATTACTTTTGTAATTTGTATAGCACTATTATTACCGTATTCGAGAGATTAAAGTTTGTTGGTGTTATTTATAGGTAAGGATGGTTTGAGAAACAATAAAGATTGACTTACAACTTAATTTCACAAACTTTTTCTCAAAACTCCGACGTGGTAACTCGTAATTGGTCAGATGAGAAAATTCATCAAAAATCAATTACGAGCCGTCATATCATAGTTGTGAGAGAGTTTATAAGATTGAGTTGTAAGTATAGTATTGCTCTTTGAGAAAATATGAGAGATTAGAAGATTGGATCTAGCTTACCGAGATTATGTAATGCTATCCACCACTCCTCCCTGTTGAGGACCATCGAATCATGATTTAGGGGATGTTTGTCTCATTGTTTTAAAACCCGAACCGAAGGGCAATCCGCTCTGCTCTTTGGTTCACGGGTTAGCTGGTGATGTCATCATCACATAAAAAACCTTTTTTTTTTTTTTTTTTAAAGGATTTCCATTTTTTTAATAAGACAATAATAACTTCATTACTACCCAACATGATTCAAATTCAAATTCAATAACAATCCCAACATAATTTAAGTATTTAATAACAATCTAAAATCTAAATCCAAAACATGATATTGTGTTCATCCATTACATATTAAATGACAAAATACATAATAATTAATAACAAAACATTTGGGACAAGTGTTTTTTCTTTTATCCGTCTCCATGTTGATTGAGCTTCACACACTATCATCAAAATTCTTCATCATCATCATCATCATCATCATAACCATCACCATCATTGCACACTGCAGCCAAGAATTAGAATACACAAACCTCAGCTACTTAATCTGGAAACCATAAATCATCAGAACAAACGATATGAACATGATCAAGGCTCGAATGAACACAAAAACCAGATCTTGATCACAAAAATCACAGCTTTCTGACCAGACCAAGCACTGATCCAAAGCAACAACGTAAACCAGATACATAAAGCAAGATCACAAGGTAAAAGAGTGAGTACCCATAAAGAAAAACACAAGAAAACTAAAAAAAAGGGTACCTGATTTCAAGGATCAAAACTATATACCAGTCAACATTTAAACTCGTCATAATTTATACTACGAAACAAAAAATAAATTACGCTTTCAAAATCAAACACATCGCCTAAACTTCTTCTTCAAAAAAATAAAAATAAAATAAAAAAGTCTAAAGTTTAGCTTGCTTATTATTTGCACTAAATTAAAAAGAAAAAACGCAACACTTACAAGCAAGAAACATCGGTTTCGCGAAGTAGATCAGCAATTCGACTGGACTGAGCGAGAATCTCGGGACGATTCAATGACCTATAACTTCCATAACTACTAGTACTCACTTCATCGAACATACAGAGGAACCTCAACTGTCGAGGAATGGCATGTTTATTACTTGGATCGAGGAGTGGAGCAGTCGTTAACAAATAGAGCTATTGCCATCGATTTCTAGCGAGGAAGAGTCTCGTTGTCGATTCCGGCGAGGGAGGAATACGTCGTCGTCAATTTCAGAGAGTTCAGTTGCGATTTGGTGAATGGTTGCAATTTCAGACTTCAGGGGGCGGAGTTGATTGTGATTTGAGTGAGATTTCAGAGAGAAATTTTCGTAGAGAAGCTGAGAAATCTAAGAAATTTTCGTAGAGAAGTTGAGAAAGAGAAGAAGCTGAGAAACAGAGATGGAAATCAGATGGAATGGGCTGCAATAGTGCGATCGCGTAGGGTTAGGGGTTTTTGAAATCAGATCGATTTATCTGCCAGTCTGGTTGGACCGGCGGTTCATTGATTTTATCCAGTTTTTAAACGGGTTAAAGCGATTTAATGGATAATAGCGGGTTTATAGCATTGTTTTAAAAACCGGACCGGAGGACAAACCGCTCTGATGGCCGGGTCACGGTTCAACCGGTCCAACCGGTTGGACCGCCGGTTGAACCGATGGTTTGACAGGTTTAAAATCTAACAAAAACACTCCTAATAATCACCATCAGACCCTAAAGGTTTGAAATCTAGCAAACACAACCCTGGCCAAATGCAAATCGACGATCGATTGGGACAGCAGCGGCGACACACCAGGGAAGGTAGATCGGATGATGGGGAGGGCGAATCGGCAGCTAGCAAGTAGAGGCATCGCCGGAAAATGGCAGATCGGTGGTAAAGTCACTGGTCGCGGTTGCTTGTTTTGGTGAGATGACTGGATCTTCGTGAACGACGACAAGGGAGCTTGGGAGAAGGTAAATCGGTGGCTGAGGAAGCCTGTCGATGCCGGAGAAGGCCGATCGACGCCGAGAAATAAAAGAAAAATCTCGCGACGAAGGTGGATGATGAAATGTCACGCGACGGTTGGAGATGAAGCGTGACAGCACCGGAGAAAGTCAGAACTCAGAGGTGGTTTCCGACAGTAAGTGAAGGTGGAAGGTCGCCGGAAAAGGGGAGGTCATTGCCGATTTGCATTTGGCCAGAGGGTATATTTGCTAGATTTGAAACCTTCAAGGACTGATGATAATAATCAGGGGTGTGTTTGTTATATTTTAAACTTTAAATAGTTAAAAAGAGTGAACCGACCCGGAGAAGGCCCCGGGTCACGGTCCAACCGGTTGGACCGGTCGGTCCGGTCCGGTTTTTAAAACAGAGGTTTATAGTTGACTTGAACCAGACACGTGATCGGTTCCTGGTCTAACCGGTTGGATCGACCGGTTCGGTCCGGTTTTTAAAACAGTGGTTTGTCTGATCTTATAAACTCTAAAATCAAGCTGACTTATTTGTTTATAATTTTGTTGGGTTTATAAGCCAAAATATTAATAATAATAATAATAAGTTGGGCGAACCTACTCTTTTTTTTTTCTTATAAACACGCTGCTTATAAGCAATTTTGATAAAATATATTACCACGTTACCTTTATTTATAATTATAATTCAATATAATAAAAAATTAAGTTAATATAATTTATTTTTTGATAAAATAATGTAATACCATTTTAAGTCATTTTAGTAATAAAATGTACTTATAAGCTATATTTTACCAAACACGTTAACTATTTATTAATTACTTATAAATACTTTAACCGAACTCATAACTACTTAAATAAATTTAAAATTCTTATAAGCTTAAATTACCTTATAAATATTAGCTGCTTATAAGCTTGACCAAAGAGGCTCTTAGTCAACCCTCCGTCCATGATCTATGGTTCTATATGGAGGATTACATCACCTTTAGGTACCATAAATGTCACATACTACATTGTTAGCTAATGAACTTGAGATTCAATTTATAGATCCACATAACTAAGCAGGTGCATTTTGAGTAGAAGAATTTTTGTGAAGCCCAAAAACAAACCAAAGCGAACAATATTTGAGCCGGAGTTGACAATAGGTGAAACCATCTTTCTTTATATAGGACTTCACATTAGAATCATATGAAGAGCTTGAAGAAATGAGGTGTTGAAATGAAAAATGAACCAAATCAAACATTATAAACTTGAATAAGGGGAAATGCAGAGCTGAAGATCTTGTTAAGTATCAGCAGAGCTAAGCCAAAAGGTATTCCATTTGAGTATTTGTAATACAACTGAAATCTGAGGCAGGTAATCGAATTATTCTTTTAAATCTATATTTCATCTAAAAAAATAGTTCCCGTTTAAAGATCCGATAATCTGTCGGGCGTGCTCCCAAATATATTTACTACCTGTTGTAGCAACCCTGGAAACTATAAATCGTTTCACTTCCTTCAACCACATTGTACAAATCTCAAAATTATTTAAGAACAAGTTTTCCATTCTGTTAAACGTAAATAAAACAACCTCTCAATCTCCACTTCTAATATTTCACACAGAAATTTCTAAAATTCCGTTGATTGCTGCTATTAGCCTGTTACTGCCATCCAGATACATGAACTTGATATCTGCATAACTCCAGAGAGAATGTTCAGTCAATACAGTGACATCCACTAGTACTATGAAAACTTCTAATTTTCACATTTTCACATTCAATCCCAGTTAATACTAGATTAGGTCTTCAGAAACTAGATGAATATGAATATATTCAGTTTTCCTCAGTTTTTTCAAGGACATATTAGGTTCCTGAAAATATGACAATAAAAAAACTACCACAAATACATCTGAAAACAAACTCGTTCCAAAAACTACAGTAAGATGAGATATAAATGGTATCAAATCGGTATCAATTCAGTTTTTATGTCATTAACAACACACTTACTGTTTTTAAATTGTCCAAAGTCCAAACTGCATGCTGAACGACCCAACTATGCAAGATTTCGTAGCAAGTATTTGAGAAGATGAGGTGCAACAATCATATCAGAGTTTACATAGATGTGCAACAATATATGGTTAGCAATGCAGAATTATATTGTCCAAGTGGACTCAATTTGATTTATGAAAAAAAGTATATAAATGCGGTATAGACTTCACCTTAGCTTGAATTTGATGATTTCCTTATACTTTCCCAGATGGCTGGACCTTCAGGGTGGACATCTACAAAATATTTTACAAATTTTGCATCTGAACATGCAAGGATAGTGCTTAAGGACAATTTGGGCTTCGCTGCACCTCTCTCCCTCAGCGACACATACATTGTAAATCTATGATTAATCCTCTCCAAATCATAACATAAATATGATGGAAATGCCACTAAAGAGTCGATTGGAAACCCCAAACAGTTCTTTAAGAAATCCATCTTCTTTTCGATCACTTCTTTGCTCTGGTTAAGCACCATTGGCGCATGTTTAATTATGCGTCTGACAATATTTGTGTCCAAACCGGCTTCTACCAGGCAGTCGAATCTCTCCTGTAGTTGGTCCCCTCTTCCTCGGAACTTTTTCAAAGCTTTCGTCATCTCTTCTGAGTTTTCTACATACCCCAATCTCAACAAGAATGTTGTTTTCTCCAGATATTTACTAGGATTTTGGAGTTCCGCCTGTTCATAAATTTTAATTTTTGTTTTAGAAGCCAAATGGAACAATTTCAACGGGTCATCTTTTATAATTTGACATAAACCATCTCTGTTGACTTTTAAACTGCTGCAAACAGTTTTAGGTCCTTTAAGAGAACATGAACCCATAAGTTCCGCATGCTTAGACACTATATTTGCAATGTTTTCCATTCTCATTCCAATCTCAACCAAGAATCCCACAGCCTGCAATAGATTCTTTGTACATTTTCCAGACAACAGTTGTGGCTTTTGCATAAACAAACAATAGATTTCATTCATCTTCAAACCCAATTTGAGTAACTGGCCAACCAACAAATAAACCTTCCGCCCAGAACCCTCAAAGACTAACCCTGGATTTGTTTTAAATAGATCACAAAGCTGCTCCTCCCTATAACCCACTTTCTCAAGAAATTCCATTGTGTCAACTGTTCGATTCCAATTGTATGTGCTCTTACCAGATAAGTATCCCCCAATCCAGTCATTCTTGAATCCTAGCCCTTTTAATTTTTCAAGAACCTTAATAAATTGATCATCAACATCACCAATCAAAAGTGATGGGCAACAACTGACTAGCTTAATAACCGTGTTTCTACTTAGACCCAAATTTTCATAAGCCTGAAGTTTTGAACTTAATATTCCATAATCATACCCAAATATCTCTCTCGCTTCCTTATACATCTTTCCCATCTTATTACGAGGAATCCCATATACCCACAACACATGATGGTTCTCAAGCAAGATATCATCATCACTCAAATACATCAAGTGCTGCGGAAGAAGTGAGGAGATCTCCAACGGGCTCAAACCCAAGCTCTCGAAAAATGGTTCAAACTCATTAATTGGATTGTATCTAAGGAACCTGGCTAAAGACCGAGTCACATCCTTCTCGGCATCAATCTTGGATAACAAACTTTGAATAAAATATGGCGAATTCTTGCTGATATGCTCTGCATCCGTATAGCTTAAGCTCCTAGTACCATGCAAGTAATCAAATAACACATCTTGAGCCTCGGTTCTAGCCAGCCTAGAAACCTGGTTGGAAATCAAAGAACCAGGCGACTGAGTTGACTCAGTGAGACTGACTTTTGCTAAGTGTGTCACTCTAGAACTGCAAAAGGTTCGAAATTTAACTGAACTGAAAGATGGGTACTGCATTACAACACATTTTTCATTGAACACAGAAGAAAAGGGAACAATCTGATTGGATTGGCCAATCATCTTAGATAATTCAAATACCCTTTTGCGGATTCTGGGTAATATCATGGCAAGACGTGAAATTTAATGAGCTAAACATTAAATTTCAGCAGAATCAATGTGGGATATTTGAAATGCTAAGCAAGAACTGTAATTGAAATAGCTGGATTAAAAACAACTAGAATGAGAATGAGAAAATCCAAGTTTCTTACCCATAAGCAAAAATTGATGCTTTTGCTCAGAAGAAGAAGAAGCTTCGACTATTATTCTGTAATTGAGTTTTTTCTTCCCCGTTATGGTAGCGCTCGATAGCTCATTGCTTGATTGATAAAACCCTAGAAGATGAGTTAAAACCCTAATTTGTAATTGGGTTTTTACAAGATTCCCACGTTGGGATTTGGGAAGGCTCTTTTCGGAAAAATAGTGACTTTCCCAAGTTTGCTACTTATAACCAAAGTTGAAATTATTGGACGAAAATACCCCTATGAAAAATTGGAATTCCATATCACATGTATTGAATGGAGATCAACACATTAAAAAATATTCTTGTTATATCCCACATAGTTTAAAGAATGAGTTTGGGGTTTAGTTTATGATTTAAGTTCTCAATAAGAAGCATTTTGGGTGAGATATGTTTGCGTGATTCTCAAAGGGTGAAAGATGCTTGCGTAAAACCTAAAAGTAAACCCGAAAAGACTGGACTCATAACAAATAATTATAAGAAATTGATTTTTAGAACTTCATCTTTTTCTATGTTTAGTCCTCATCTTCAATCTTAGATAAGGGTGTAATAGTATTTAAAACATTTATTAACAATGGTTCTTGATTCTTATATATATTAAAAAATATTTAAGAAGGATTTACAGTCATATTATTGCTTACAATCTACAATTTTTTTAAAGTCTACTGTTTCTACAAAATCATTAACTCTAAAAACACTCAAAAACTAACATAAACTCCTTGTTTAATTTAAGTTACTTCAAATGACAGTTTTCTATTTAATCAATGTAATTCATAACTGGTTTAAAAATTATAAAACTTAGAAAAGAAACTAAAGAAGAAGAAGAAGAAGAACAACAACAACAACAACAACAATAATTAAAATTAACTTTAATTTCCTATTCTTACAAATGCTTTTGACACTATTATTATCTCATAAACCTTAATATTTTTTTTTTTACTACTCAAATTATTCTTAGAGCAAAAATGATAGTTTATTGGAGAAAGAAGATATGAAAAAGAATATATTAGGTTACAAGGAATATAAAATTGTAGGTTTCTAATTGCTTCACATACAAATTTATTATTATTTTCTTCTTCAAAGTATTGGTAGGGATTTTAATCTATATATTTTTTGATATTATTTAAATATATTAGGTGGTTATGATTATTTGTAACGATTTTTTTTTTTTTGCTTTAATTTTGTTTCAATTATCTAAAATTTTATTTTAGGAATAACGATGGTGCAGGGGAAAAGAATGAAATGTTAACTAAAATATAAAAAAATGGAATAAAGGGCATTTATGGAATTTATGGGGTGCCATAAGAAAAAAAATTTAGTTTTAAAACTTTGAAATGGAGTATCTTAAGAAATGTGGCTTCTTTAGTTCATTAGTGTGGTGCTAATCTAAAATCATCAATGAGATTTTGTGTTGGTCAATTTAAAGTTTTGATGGATAATAAGGTTTTGTGTTCTTGTATTTAGTGTCATCCATTTTATAATGTTGTTTTTTAATAGTCAGATTAGCTAGTAATGTTTTGAAACTTGGATCGCCCCTTGACCCAATCAAGGGGTTGGTTCCTGGGTGGCTTGGTCGGTCAAATCGGTGACGTCAGATGTCTAGCATGTTTGAATTCCAGCAAACACACCCATGTAGGACTGTTAAATGAATCAAGCGGCTTGCGAGCCAACTCGATTCGACTCGAGTAAGGCTCGCCAAGGGCTTGTCTTGGCTTGATCGAGCCAGCTCAGCTTGAATCGTGTTGACTCAACTTGATTTGTGATGAGTTTTGAGCCGAGTTCGATGATTGCTTAGCTCGACTCGGCTCGGCTCGTGAGCCAAATCTGGCTCGAGTTAAAAAGGGTTACACCGAGGGTTTTCAAACTATTAGGGGTTAAATGTAATATGTAGTTCTTAATAGTTGAAAAAATGACAAATTCCGCCATTATAAAATTGTGTAAAACACAATTCTTACCCCCATTTAAGCTAAATCCCTAAAATTGAAAAAGCAAAACCACCTAAAGTCCCAAATTGCAATCCACCACCACGCCGTCGTTGTTGCCCACAGTTGCCGCCGTCCACTATAATTGTCGACGACATCACCTATTACTGTCGTCGTTGTCACACTACAAGAAAAATGACATTCTGCAACCATTTTTTTAGCAACTAACCAGAATTAGTTGCAAAAAAGCTACATTTACCAACTGAATTGCCATTAGTCGGGCAAAGAGCAACTCAATTTTGGGGTCCACATGTTCCAACTTTTGGCGTCTAAAGTTAATGTTCTGCAACTATTTTGTTAGTTGCAGAACAAGTTGCTTTAGTGACTAATAAATTTAGTTACAATTTTTGGTTGACCATTTTTCCCTCCATAATTTGACAATTTGCATCTAAAATATTTTATTTCGCATCTACATTATTGGTTACAAAAAAACCTTTTTTGCAACTATCCTTTAGTTGCTAAATTAGTTGCAATTAATTGAGAATGTATTAGTAACTATTATGATTAGTTACAGAAAAATTAAATTATCAAAATATCCCATATTTGGACAATAATTACAAGGGCCTTGAGGCATTTTTAGCGACAAATGTTTGTGTTAGTTGCAAAAAATTATATACAGCAACTAAATTTGGTTTAGTTGCCAATTTAAGTTGAAAAATTCATCTTCCCCCAAATTATTTGTTCCCACCAGGACTTGCAACTATAACTAATTTTTTGTGACTAAAAATTTAGTTACAAATTGATTTGTTTGCAAAATATAATTATATTTAAAAATTAAACAACTAATTACTAGTCATTCTTTTCAAGTTATTTACAAAAAACCTTAACCTATATAAAGCAAACCTTTCCCCAAATTCCCCAAATTCCCAATCTTCTCCACGCAAATCCCTACCCTATTTCCCCAAATTCCCAATCTCATAACCTTACCTACCTCTTCTCTTCTCCACGCAAATCCCTCCCTGTTTCCCCAAATTCCGAATTTCTTCTCCACGCAAATCCCTGGCGATTACCCCAATAGAAGAAGTTCCGATTCTTGCTCATTTGATGGATTGATGCACCACGTCAGACTTGGTATGTATTGTGTTAGGAAAGCGTTATCGATTTCAGCTCTCTTGGGTTCTAAATCTTTGTACATTCTGCGCAAAATACAAACTCCCTTTTGTAGCTTATTTAATTTCTTCTATGAATATCCCCAATTTATTTTACATCTAAAGTCATTTGTGCCATGCTTTTCTTTTTCTTGGATCATTCTAGTGTTTGCTTATAATATTCTATTAAAAATACATTGGTGCTGCTTGTTGATCATTATGAAGATAAAATAAGCTAATTATGGGTTGTAGAACTAGAACCAACGACAATAGCTTCTATTCGGGTTTACTGAAGAATATGCCACAATAAACTTCTTGATTTGAAGTCTAAATTGTCATACATCCATTTCTATATATATATATTTAGTATGCTCTGAGGTTGATGATTTTACCAAATACTGTAATTTGCCTTGAAAATGAACCGAGCATCCTTGTAAGTTATACTAAATTGCAAATCAAGGGCGCTTTAGTTATATGCTATTTTATTTTATCCATCAAATCGAGGGTTTGCTCCTCCAAGAGGTTAATGCTTGCTCATTCGACTAAAGTGATCGACTTTAGTCAAATGTGCATTGTAATTGTATATGATAATTATCTTACTTTCATTAATTGTTGTTGTCGTTCTTGTATAACCATAATCAGAACCCAGTGCTTGGATCTCTTCTTTCACGTGTGCTCAATGAAATTGCAATTACCGCAATTATGATATATGTAGATTTCATGTCATAGAGTGCGGTTGGAAACAGATTATTCAACTTGCGATGCACAGATTGCACATAAAATCAATGTGTATTTATAAAATCATTAAATAACTTGTAGGATATGAATTATTGGTGATTAGTTGTGTACATTTGCTTCGTTTTCCAATATTAAACTGATATTCTCATTTCCCATGGGAATTTCGGATTAATGGTTCTCTTTTATAGATGTTTTATGGTTCTTGTATTTTCTTATTTGTACTTAGTCTTATTATCTTTGTGAGTCTTGTTTGTTGGTGACTAAGCGAACATAGGTGCGGACATGCTATTTACGGATGTAATGTTCGTTGATATCAATATAGAGAATTACTTCATTCTGGTTCTGGATTTGATTGTGGATTGTTGGACAAATTCTTGCTGTGTTGAGTAATTTGCAGGTCAGGTTCTATCAAAATGTGAATGTGATGGAACCTGACCTCTGTCTTTGTTACTCTTAGTTTTTTTTATTGTTTTACCCTTAATCTAACTAGATAGGGCCACGACAACATATTCAAAATATTCTAATTTAGTTCTCCCTTCAATGGTGATTATTTTAAATTAAGCATAATTTGCAGGCCAGGTTCCTTTGACTTTAATTTTAGCCATTGCTTGCTGATTCATTTAATTTAGAGTGTGGTATTTATTTTCATATAAGGAAAATGACATATTCTTGATAAATTATAAAATTATAACCCAATTATTTTGTTGTAAAAGGTATTTAAGAATCTTAAAGTTGACTTGAAGACCGAGGCTAAGAAGAGTGCAGGCACCACTGCTACTAAAACCATAAAACAAAGGTATAAATTACGTAAATTGATAATTAATTAATTTATTGATCGTTTATACCCATTTACATTATCACTAGAACTATATTCTTTGTATGGATGAATGTGGTTTATTTGGGTTGAGTATTGTCTTTGTGATAGAACATATTTATGATACTGAATTTATGTTTTGTTTGCGAACCTAAAAGGTCACAATGGATAGAAGATGGATTTGGTTGTCTAATAGGTTGTGCGATGAATATATTCAAGGAATTGACTCTTTCATAGACATTGCAAAACAACATTTGGATACTGAGGGTAAGACCCGTTGCCCATGTAGATCTTGTTTGAATACAAGATCACATGATATATACACCATTCAGCTACATTTGTATAGACATGGGTTTTCAAGAAGTTATGATGTATGGACTTTTCACGGGGAACACTTGAATGTTGGAACCATATTTGATGTCGTGGTGCGGCAGAAGTCGACAATGAATATGAAGATGATGATGACATCATGGACATGCTTAATGATGCTCGTGGTCCAATAAACATGCATTTGGATGGGGATTCATCAAATGTAGGTGGTAGTACAACCCATAATTTTAGGACTGTAGACTATGAGAAATTTGATGACATGTTTGCATATGCTCAACAAGAATTGTATCCAGGGTGTACCAACATGTCAATCCTAGAGTTCATAGTTAAATTGTTGCATATAAAAGCCATTACTCACATGTGATAAATCATGTGACTTGATAATACGATTGATAAAAAGTGTGTTGCCTAAAGGATCCAATCTCCCGAATCCCTACTACGAAGCTAGAAAAATTATGCAACAATTAGGCTTAGGCTATGAATCAATACATGCATGTAGGTTTGATTGTGCATTATTTTGGAAGGAGCATGCGAATCTTGATAAATGTCCCTGTATGTGATGAACCTAGATATAAGATTAATGATGGAAAGGGCAAAAAAATTGCACATAAGGTTTTGCGTTACTTCCCACTGAAACCTAGACTCCAACGACTCTTCATGTCAAGGCACACAGCTGAAGATATGGTGTGGCATAAGGAAAAACGATTAAATATAGAAGATATGTTGAGGCATCCTGCTGATTCTGAATCTTGGAAAGAATTTGACAAGATATACCCTTCATTTGCACAAGATGTCCGAAATGTCCGGATGGGTATTGCAACTGATGGTTTTAATCCTTTTGGGAACATGAGTCTATCTTATAGCATGTGGCCAGTGGTATTTGTCCCGTACAATTTGCCTCCATGGAAGTGTATGAAAGACCCTTACTGTATGATGTCATTGCTCATTCCAGGGCCTAAAGCACCTGGAAGAGATATTGATGTGTATTTACGTCATTGATTGAAGAATTAAAAGAGTTATGGGTTGATGGTGTAGAGACTTATGATACAGCTCGGGGAGAACATTTTCATTTACACACCGCTGTGATGTGGTCAATTAATGATTTTCCCGCCTTAGGCAATTTGTTTGGATGGAGAACCAAAGGCTATAAGGCTTGTCCTGTATGTAATGAGAATACTTCATCCCAATTGTTGCGAAGTAAAATATGCTACATGGGACATCGGCGATTCTTGTCTCTAGATCATCGGTGGAGGCGAAGCAAGCAATTCGATGGGAAAAGAGAAATTAGATCTCCGCCAAAACTATATTCAGGGGATGAAATTCATGAACAACAATCTCATGTGAACGATGTGCGTTTCGGGAAAAATTTATTATCAGTTGATAGAGGTAGAAAAAGGAAACAGAGTCTGGTGCATCAAATTGGACAAAGAAAAGTATATTCTTTGAGTTGGAATATTGGTGTAAACTTAAAATCAGACATAACCTTGATGTGATGCACATTGAAAAAAACATATGTGACAACATCATTGGTACATTATTGAACATGGAAGGGAAATCAAAAGATATTGATAAAGCTAGACTGGATTTGGCTGATATGAACATACGCGCAGAGTTACATTTGCAACCTCATGGTGATAGATATTTGAAACCACAAGCATGTTATATACTTACATTAGATGAGAGAAGACAATTTTGCCAGTTCCAGAAATCAGTGAAGTTTCCAGACGGTTATGCAAGTAATATCTCCCGATGTGTCAATGTGAAAGACGGCAAGGTTCATGGGTTAAAGAGTCATGATTGTCATGTCCTGCTACAACAACTGCTGCCCGTTGGAATACGTCCATTTTTGCGTCAAGACGTTTGTACTGCACTTGTTGAGTTGTCCTACTTTTTCCAACAAATATGTGCTAGGACGTTGTCTGTAAATGATCTAAATAGATTGGAACAAGATATAGTCCTAATTCTTTGTAAGCTTGAAATGGTTTTCCCTCCTACATTTTTTGATATTATGGTTCATTTGGCTATACACCTTCCATTGGAAGCTAAATTGGGTGGTCCAGTTGGATATCGGTGGATGTATCCAATTGAAAGGTTTTTGGGAAAATTGAAAAAATATGTTAGAAACAAAGCTAGACCGGAGGGCTCTATTGTGGAGGGTTATTTGGTGAATGAAGCACTAACATTTTGTTCAATGTATCTGTGGGGAATTGAAACTAGATTTAATCGAGTAGAGAGAAATGATGACAGTTTGCATGGACAACCAGAAAGAGTATTATCAGTTTTTTGTCAAAAGGCTCGTCCATGGGGTTCAAGGAAGTTAATCGAACTTCCACCGGAGATGAATTGCAAAAGGCTCATTAGTACGTCTTGAACAATTGTGAAGAACTCAACCTTTTCTAGAGTGAGTCCCTTTTTAAGTTTAGTTGAAACTGTTGACAAACAAATGTTTTAAAGCGTATATAAGTTGAGCATTATAACCATAATTGTCTCTTTTCTTTATGTAACAAAGCAGAGAACACTTAAAAAGAGTTGGAGGCCCTAAATTGTGATAATATATTCAAAACACAAGAAGATTATTTCCTAAATGGTTTGCGATCATGTAAGTATGCCTTAATCGTTTATAAAACATACAAAACAAGGTTTAATATGTTTTAGGTTATGCTTAATGATTTGGAATTGATGTTTTTGTGTAGATGAACACCTTGCATGTTGACAGGTGCAATGATACAACTAAGGAACTGTGCTTCTTATCTTGTGGTCCTGATTTTCGTGTTAAATGTTATAACAATTGTATTGTCAATGGAGTGCGTTTCCATAACAATGATCAATCACATTGTCGAGTTACACAAAATTGTGGAGTGATGGTGCCAAGGGAGCATGATGGTGATCCAATTGATTTTTATGGTGAATTAAGTGGTGTGTTAGAGCTAAATTATGTTAATGGGTTTCGGGGTATGTTATTCAAGTGTAATTGGTTTGACACTGATGCAAAAAAAAGGATACAAAAAGATTATCATCTCACTTGTATTAATGTTGGGAAATTGTGGTATGAAAATGAGCCTTTTATATTTGCCATTCAAGCTCAACAAGTATTCTATGTTGATGATTACAAACTCGGGACTAATTGGAAAGTGGTTCGAAAAGCTCAACATAGAAACCTATGGGATGTACCAGAGATGGATAACACAAATGAAGAAGAGGAGGATATTGTTCCTGTTCAGGAAGATGAGTTTGACAGGGGACATTTTATTAGACATGATATTGATCGACTTGGTTGATGCAACAATTACACATGTTGGAGTGAAGTGGTGGGAGATGATGCCAATGCTGATGTTGAAGAAGAAGATGATACATTGATTGATTATTGTACTGATAATGAATATGATTTAATGAGTGATTCGATAACAACTTCTGATGGTATGCTTGTATGATTATATGTACTCTTTACTATTTTCGAATGTGTAATTATAGTTAATGATCTAATGTCGTGAGATTAATTGTATAAATTGACTTATATCTTACCTGGTACAGTTTCTCTTATGTTGATGTTTGCAAATTCCGAAGATGGCTCTGGTAGAAGAAGGCGGTAGCTAGACGTGCAAATGTTGTTCAAGAGAATCATAGTCTTGTCCCGACACTGAAATTGCTACAATCACGGTAAAGTTATGATATTGGTCCATATAAGCATCTTGAAATATATACTTGGATTTTAGATATCGAGTACAATGTTTGTTTAAAATTTAAGAATACATTTTACTTTACCAACATGTAAACCGTCCTTGTGATAACATAGTATTAACTGTTGATGCATTATTTTGATTTTGTAGAGAATATAGTGGCGAAGAACGCGAGAGGGAAGAGTAGAGGAGTTGGATGTGAAAGACTCCTACAAGCATGTGATCAAAGTTGCATGTAGACTTTCAGAAAGAAGATGGAGTACCCTCTTGGAGTAAATGCATCAAAGTTGAGTCTTGAGGTAGGAATAGTTGCAAGGAACTATGCCCCCGTAAGAGTGCTTACTTGGAAGAAAGTTCCGTGCGATGTCGAAAAAACAAATGATTGCTCGGATCACGGTAATGTAGTTTAATATCATTATCCATATTGTCATACTTCCTTACGAAAATAATATATAATACCCATATAAGTTTAATGCATGTACATTATTGATGAATTTAGACCAAGTTTGACATTGATGTCACGGGAGCCCCATGTCTTGAAATGGCTGAAGCACAAATTGTGTAAGAGATTCAACAGCTTAGTGCCCTACACAAGAAATTCAAAGCATATGCTACTAAGGAGGAAGCATTACAGAATAGACCAGAAGAAATTAAAGATCCCGATGATTGGATATATCTTTGTGACCTTTTTTCGAGTGAAAAGTTTCAGGTAAGGTCAACATGGCTTTTAATCTTTGTTATATATGTATTGTATTTTAATTTCCTGATTTTGTGGTGTTAGGCACGGTCAAAAACTTACACCGAGAACCGGTCAAGATGAGGTGTAACCGCCGCGGTGGTTCCAAGAACTTTATCCAGCACAAAAAGGAAAAGGTATTTAATATGATTCACCTATACAAATATACAACATTGTTGTCCTGTTTACTAAATTTATTTCAATTTATGGTCAATGACGATATGAACTGTTAAGGCGCAACAAGTTGGGGAATCATCGATCCTATACAATTATTTCATGACACTCGTTGGAGCGCGGAGAAAGGGTGGATTAATGAACAAGCAAGAGAGCTATATGTAAGTTGATCATTTTTTCGTAAGCTGTTCCATATTGCCATCTTGGATTTGTTTTTATTTGAGTCTCATTGCATTTCTCTGTCATCTTTTGATCACCTGTAATTATGTTGTTGCTTATGCATTTGTTTGATATTGGCATTTAGTTTTCCTGAGTGTTACCAAACTTTTATAACTTTCTTTGTGGTTGGCTAGTAGGAAAAACTTGTATCATGGTTTATAATCTGTTTGGATTGAACTTAACAGTCTGGATTAAATGATGTAGATAAATTAGAGCAAAAAATAAATTAAATAAGGTTCAGAGTAGACTGGTTTTATCTAATAAATCATTTGGGTGGAATTTTGAATTTTCTAGACTTGAAAGATGATGAAGATAGTTAACATCCCTTCTGCCTCAAATAGAGAACATCATCTAGATGATATGAAAGAGGAACATAAAGCATGAAATCTAGAACCATCAGGGTATTTTACTTTGAACATACTTTATTTGGTTAATCAATGATGCTTCTTGCTATAATTTCCACTTTTAGTATGATTTTTCTGTGTTCACTACAGTCCCGAGAAACATAGATACATGGGGCTGTCTCAACTTTTTGAGAGAGGTCTCATCACCTTTTGGGTTCTCGAAAGCTACACATTAGTGCCATTTGTTTGTTAACTCGCATCACTTCCTGCTTTAACTAAATAGAGAAGCAATATTGAATGAATTCAAAATATACGACAAGCTTTTTCATGTCCTTCCAATTTATGCAAACTCCAAAACTGGTTCACATGCAACCATTTTTGACCTTCTTGGTTTTAAAAAATACCAGATGGAAAATAACAATGGGAGAGGATTAAGTCAAAAGCCATGATTCTTGGTAGCTTGTTTGTTTATTGTTATTATTGATTCTGTCAAATTTGGTTAATTAAATACTTGATTTATAATTATGTACAAATTTATACAATTGATGAGTAGTACAGATTTAAAACACTTTGAAAATGGGAAATGCATATGTACAAATTTATACATATGGCTTTGTTTTGCCTCTTGCAGAATTAAAACACAGATTTATAAATATGCCTCTTGCAGAATTATGTGTTAGAGAAAATGCAACAGCCCTTATCTTTCCAATTACTTAGCATGTTTATGCATGGATATGTGAATGTAAATATGTTGCTTATATGTGTATAAGAAAAACTTTATGTCAGAAATTTCCTTTTAGTATTAGATTGATAATGTTTGAGATACTTGCTTCTCTACTCCATCAAACTTATTTTTGTTTCTGCTGTAGTATTCTTTTATGTTGCTATTTAGTTTGTTGGTTGACTTATTGATTATGCATTCAATTGATGGTAGGAAAAAATGATAGAGCTGCAAGAGGAAACACAAGGCGGGGAGAAAGTGAAAAAAGCAGTGAGATATGTGAGGAAGTTCGGGTAAAGCTTCCGGATTTAACAAGAATTTTTCATTTTCACAGATTGAGCATCAATCCACTGCAGCAGAAGCTGAGTTAAGGTGCATTGTGCAACAACAAGAAAATAAGATTAAACAGTTGGAGGACCACTAATCTTATTTGATCAACAAAAAGAAAAGAAAATAAAAAGCCTTGAACACCAACAATTCATCCTGTTAGAGATGATGAAGCAGCTAACTATAGCCCTTGAACTAGAGAAATCTGATAAAGCTCCAACTCGACAACACTTGCCTTCTCGAAGTGATGAAGACTCGTCCTCATCAGCTATAGCTATTTCAAATACCAGCACTGGTGACACTTGACATGCTAATGGTATTAAAGGTTTTTTTTGTTTTGTATGGACAAAAGATATTTTGACATGGGGGTAGAACCATCTTTTTAGGATTGTTTGCATATATGTGTTAGATGGTGTACATGGGTGGGCATTTTTTTGTTAGTTATGCACAGATAGATAGGTAGAGAAAGGAAAATATGGGTGCATCTTTGTTCTTTTGGGTTATGCACATGTGATAGTGCATTTTGGATTTTTATTGCTCATCATGCATAAAAATCCATGTATGGACTATATATATATGTATGAAAATATGATTTTTGATTTAGTGATCAGATTTTTATATTGTGTCTATTATTTTGTTCATGTTGAATGTATAATGTAGGTCAATACGAAATGCTCAAAAAAACACATTCTGCAACTAATTTTTTAGTAGCAAAAAGTCATTTAGCATAATTGCATTCCGTTGGACGTCAATATGAAATGCTCTAAAAAAACACATTCTGCAACTGATGTTTTAGTAGCAAAAAGTAATTTAGTATAATTGATTCCATATTCAGCGTCTAAAAAATAGTCGCGATAACATTTTGGATTTCACATTCGCGTCCTAAAATGATAACAATTAACCACTAAATTTTTGTCACTAAAAGATACATTCGGCCACTAATAAAATAGTCACAAAAACTTATTGGATTTCACATTCAGCGTCTAAAATGATTATAATTAACTACTAAATTTTAGTCACCAAAAGATATATTCGGCCACTAATAAAATAGTCGCGAAAACCTATTGGATTCCACATTCAGCATCTAAAATTCCTATAATTAACAACTAAATTTTAGTCACCAAAAGATACATTCGGCCACTAATATAATAGTCGCGAAAACCGTTTGGATTCTACATTCAGCATCTAAAAGAGTTACAATTAGCCACTAAATTTTGGTCACAAAAAGATACATTCGTCGACTAATAAAATAGTTGCAAAAGCCTTTGACGAAATTACCCTTACACCTTTGGCGTCTAATTTGTGTGGGATTCACGACAAATTATTAGACACTAAAACTAACATTTTGCAACTAATTGATTAGTCACTATACAATTTTACCAAATTACCCTTCAACTTTTAGCGTCTAAGTTGGGGGACTATTTTGAACAACATTTGCCGACTATTTTGATAGTCGCAAAAAAAAAAAACTTTTTGCGTCTAAACCACAATATAGACGCGCTATGAATCTGCAACCAGCCTACTGCAACTAAAGGGGCGACAATCGAATTTAGACGCTAAAAATGGCTTAGCGTCTAAATGTGACTTTCTGCGTCTAATTTTGCTAGACGCAGAATGCCAGTTTTCTTGTAGTGTCATTTCGCCATTGTCATTCACCTGTTATTCTCTTCGTCGCCGTCTTGTTCTCTTCCTGTTGTCAAGTTACCCATTGTCCTGCCGTCCTTCTCGCCATCACAGTAAGGTATTATTTTGACCCACTTTTCTTCTTTGTTTTTCCTAATATGCTAGTATTGTTCTCTTTTCATATGAGTACATATATTGAGTTAATTGAACTGTGTTATTATAAATGCTAGTATGAATTTGTTTGTGCTATTGCATTTGGCCTTCTAGTATGTTGAGGATTATTGAAATGTGTTATTATATATGATTAGTTGCAAAAAAAAATTGAGATCATTAATAAGTGTAAAAAGAATTCTGGTTCATTAGCATTTTGTATCAATATTAGCTAGTATTTTGATCTTGAAACTGGTTTTATGCTCATAGTGATTTAGGAAGCTCAGATTTACGGTCATGGTGCTGAATAATCTGTAAATATTAATTGAAGTTTGAAACATTGTAGTGAAAATATGAATGAGAAGTTTAAAACTACAGTTTGTAGAGTAAAGAAACATGAAAAGTTTTCTTAAAGTTGTGAAAACTTGCACTCTTGCTCTTTATACGATATCTGCATTAACTAGATAGATAGCTTTGGTTTTTGCAAGTTGAGATATGCATTAATAGAAATGGGTTTTTCTCATCAAATAACTTTAATGTTCCTTGATTTCTAAAACTTCAAATATATATCAATAAGAAAAGCTAATACCTTTGTTTTTTATTTTGTATTATAGGTTTGGAAATGGACGACAGTACCTTAAGCAACCCTACAGAGCAAGATACAATTACAATTATACCGGACAATAAGCATAACTTGAATGAGACCACTACAAATACGGAACACAATGTTAGTAGCCCAGATAATGTTAGGGAGAATGACAATCCAATTCAGAGGAGAAAGAGAGCTAAAACATCAGTGGTCTGGACAAAGTTTAAGTAGGTGGTTCTCTCAGGTGGTACAAAAAAGGTAGAGTGTATCAATTGCAAAGTCAAGTTGTGTATTAATGTCACTGTAACACCCCACTTAAGGTACGTAGTTAAGATTTGATGAATGGCTTGAATGTTTGTTGATTTGTTCTCATTTGAGTCTGTATGTTGTTAATATTGCTTGGTTTACCCTTGGTTGAAAAGGTGTCTTGGTTTGTTTGAGTGATTGCCCTGAAAATTGTAACACTTGGCGAAATATTGAGGTTACAATCTTCGCCGCGGCGATGAGGTGCTACAACCCCGGGTAGCTGCTGTGAGCTTTCGCCGGAGCGAAGAAAATAGCTTTGCCGCGGTGAAGACTCGACTGAATGTTCCCCTTGAGTTTTTGAGAATTCTTCCTTTTGAGACTCAATGACCATTCTACCCCTTTTTAGTAGGAAAAGTGGGGAGTGAAATGTAAGGAAATTGCATGGAGAATAGTTTGAATGGGGTTGTGTTTGCAAAGAATGAAAGGTCTTAGATGGAATTTCAAAGAAAGAGCAAGGGTAGTTTGGGAAAGAGTGGAGAAAATATGAGATATTAAGGGTTTAGCTTTAGAAACCCTTTCATTTGCTTCTTCACCACCGCCTCTTTCATCATTTATTTCTCTCAAATTTTCATTCAAGTTTCCAAGGATCTTTGAAAAGCTTTTGACTAGAAATTGTTACAAGTTGATCCTAAGCACTAAAAGGTGAGAATCCTTACTCTAGATGTAAGTTTTATTTTTGAAAGAGTAGGATCCTTATTGAGTTTATATTGAAGGTTTAAGAGGAAGAATCAAGCCTTCAAGAGTAGAAAGCTTAAGTGGGTTCTCCTTGAGCTTAAGGTAAGTAAATTCACCTAAGTTGTGATTTACTTGATTGAATGATGTGTAGAGATTTTTTATATATGTGCTTAATGCTTGAATTTCTATGTTTGAAATGAGTTGATGAATTCAATGTTGTTATATGAAAGAATTTCCACCATGAGAAGGGTGGATTGTGTTGTTAAAGTTTGGTAGAAGTATGGATAGAATTAGAAGAATTTGAGAGGAATATTTGAAGTGTGTTTTCCTTGTAGGATGTATGATGTTTTAAAGGAGTTGAACTCCTATTTTGGATGATTAAGAGAGAAATATCATTAACAAATAGAATAGAGTTTATGTATGCACACATATTGTTTGATGAAATGTCTAAAAGAAGCATGAGTAGAAGTAGAGAACCTTACTTTATGCAACATAACATATTTGCATGTCATGAATGCATATAAGAAAGATTTTAGGCATGAGCCATCCATATGCATATGTTTAATTGAGTAATCACATGAGAAAGAAATATGAGAAATTAGAAAGAAACACTCTATGAATAGAGATAAAGAAAAGAACCAATTCTCTTAGAGTAAAGAGAAAGAAAGAACTAGCACTAGAGGATAAAATGATTATTAAGTGCTACAGAAAAGAAAAGAAAATAGATTGTGCGATGGGGAACTCGTGAGTGTAGAGTTACCCTCATGTAAACCGTTATGAGAAAGAGCGGTCTCCGCCATGAGAGAGCGGAATGCATGTAAACCGCTATGAGAAAGAATGGTCTCCGCCATGAGAGAGCGGAATGCATGTAACCCGTTATGAGAAAGAGCGGTCTCCGCCATGAGAGAGCGGAATGCATGTAAACCGCTATGAGAGAGAGCGGTCTCCGCCATGAGAAAGGGGAATGAGAATGAGAAAAAGAAAAGAATAGAAAGAAAAGAAAAGAAAGAAAATGAGATTTTGAATTAGAAAAAATGACAAGAGTATGAAAAGAATTGATGAGTAATGCACGGGGATTATAGAGTAGGATATTTTACTTACTGGGCATCTTTGTGCTCACTCTGTTGTTTTCTTTGTTGTACAGGACATAGGTGAGGACCTAGTCAGATGGACGTCGGCAAGCGGGAAGACTTGGCTGCACTGTCCACTGTTTTCGTTTTTGAGAGTCTTTTGTACAAATGATCTTGTACTTTGTAAAGAATGTAATTATTAAGTAAAGAAAAATTTTCGGGCCCAACTATTTTGATAAATATGCTGTCTTTTTATTAATATATATTATGAATATGGTAGTAGAGAAAAGAAGTTGTTACAGTCACCATAAGCACCACCTGGTTTAATAGACATTTAAAACGATGTTCAAAGAGAATAGCTTCCATGAGGCAACAACATATTACTTTTCCTACTATCGGTTTCTAATGTTGGAACTTCTATTTTATTTACTTTAAATGGAAAGTTTGACATGATGAAGATGAGGGAACTTATCGCCCATTGGGTGCTTATGGATGAGCATCCATTTTTAGTTGTGGAGGAAGAGGGCTTGAATAACATGATGAAGTATGAGATTCTTGAATGGAGTTCGGTTTCCTGCCATACTTGTAAAATGATTGTATGAAGGTATATGAAAATGAGAAAATGAAGTTGAAGACGATGTTGAAGAATGTGACAAAGATTAGTTTGACTATGGATTTATGGAATTCCGGCAATCAGAAAATGGAATATATGGTGCTTATTGGGCATTGAAAAGATGGTAATTGGAGGATGAATAGACGTGTCCTGAACTTTGTTCATTTACCTCTTCCCCCAATTGGTGTTGCGATTGCTGACTCCATTTCCAAGTGCCTAATGGAATGGGAGATTGAATATAAGGTGTACGCTATCTTAGTGGATAATGCAGTAATGATGTTGTAATCAGAGTTCTGAGGGAAAATTTTGAAGTTACGGGGAATCTAATTTGTGAAGGTAAATTGTTTCATGTAAGATGTTGCACTCATATCTTGAACCTTATTGTTCAAGAAGGACTTTATCAAATTAGACATATCATTGATGACATCCATGTGAGCGTCTTATACATCAATGCTTCATAGAGTAGGATTAAGGTTTTTTCTGAGATTGTTCAACAACTTAAATTGCTGTTTCAGAAGCTTATTCTACATTGTAAAACAAGATGGAATTCGACGTATGAAATGTTGGCAACGACAATTAAGTTCAAAATTTTTATTCCCAGATTGAAAGAAAGGGATAAAAGTTATCATTATTGTCTGCAGATGAGGATTGGGAGAAAGTGGAGAAAGTGTGTGACATTTTAAAGGTTTTTAGTGGTACAACCAATCTCATTTCAGGGACTGATTATTCGACATCTAATTTATTTCTAAAAGAGGTGTGTCTAGTGAGAATGATGTTGGATAGTAAAAGTAAAGACGAAGATGAGTTTATTAGAAACATGGTAAGGAAGATGAAGGAGAAGTTTGATAAATATTGGGGGGAATGTAATGTGTTGATGTATGTGGCTGCCATATTGGATCATCGATTGAAAATGAAGGTAATTCAGTGGGCATTCCCTAAGATGTATTCTGAGTTAGAAGCCCATGCAAATACTGTAACTGTTCGGGATGCATTGTATGAGCTATATGAGGAGTATGTTGAGGCTAATAAGGCTTCTACTATTTCCTGTGGGCCTCTTGTAGTAGGGATGGAGTTGGAGCCGTTGGTGAGGAGGCAACAACTGTGGGAGTCGCCAGTTGGGATGATTTTAGCAATTTTTTGGACGTGTTGAGACTGTTGAGCCAAGTAAGTCTGAGCTAGACTATTATTTGGGAGAGGGGTGTCATACGTGCGTGGGGGATTGTGAGGCATTCGATGCTTTACAATGGTGGAAGGCAAATTCACCCAAGTATCCTATATTGTCTATGATGGCTCATGAGATTCTAGCCATCCCCATCACTACGGTTCCTTCAAAGTCTTCATTCAGTGCTGAGAGTAGGGTTATTGACGCTTATCGAGCTTATTTGTCTCCCGACATAGTGGAAATGCTCTTATGTGCATGTGATTGGTGTCGATCTTTGAACGGAATGAAGAAAGGGTGCAAAGTAGGTTCCACTGATTCTATTTTTAGTGCAATTCAATTTTTACAATCACTTTATGTTAACCTAAACTTAATTTTTATTTCTTTTTTCATTTCAGAAAGAGTAGGACCACTTGGAGATTATTCTTCCTATCTCGTCAGTTGATAGGAATAAGTAAATTGTTTGATTCCTTTGATTCCCTTGCATGTCATTGGCTGTGGCAGTAGGATTGTGCAGGTTTGACTTAATTGATTTTTTGTTTGGGTTCCCCTATTCATCTTTATGTACTTATGTGCTTCACTTGCTCGCAAGAGTGGGGCAAAAATGGTTTTGGGATGTAGTTGCCTAACATACAACCATATTTTTTTATGAAATATTATATTTCAATGTTTTGGGATTAAATTTGTATATAGTCCCCTTTTTGTTTTGATGAAAGATGAATTAAGTAAAGTGAACCAAACAAAAACTTTAGTTCACTTTACTTAATTTGTTGTAACAAAACCAGTATGGTAAATGGTAAATAGTATGATGAAATGATCACGTGTTGAGATTGAGTTGTTTGCCAAATACATACAAATTTAGTTATTGTGTTTGCCAAATAGGTTGTGACATTGAAATGAAAAGCTTGGCAACTAATATACTATACCTGTAGGTCCCCAACATTTTTTTTATATTTATTTTTTAAAGAGGTTTAGTTGTTGTGTAATGTATCAGGATAGGAAATGGGTTGAATTGCATGAAAAACTAGCTCTAATTTTTTTTAAAAAATAAATTGCACGTTTTTATATTGGCTCGCGAGCCAATCTTGAAACTCTTTTATCGTTTCACGAGTTCGAGCTGAGCCAGGAAATCCGCGACTCGGCTCGTCTCGGCTTGAACTTGAATCCCCCCTCTCTCTCTCTCTCTCTCTCACAAGTCAAGCTTGTTTAGTCGAAAACTTGGCTCAGCTTGACTCAACAACAACCCTACACCCCTGCAACTTGGGCAAGATAACCAAAACAGCCAGGTGGCAGTGACGACAATCGACTGCCAATCGGAGTTCGGATGATGGGGGTTTTGATGTGGAGATGAAGGTGATGTTGATGGTGGTGTCAAGTGGGATGGTTGGCGTCAAAATCAGGAAGGAAGACAATCACTTTCGTGAAGCAGACATGTGGCAGCAACGACGATCGACAACCAATCAGAGTTCGAGATGATTAGGGCTTTGATGTGGAGATGAAGCTGATGTTGATGGTGGTGTCAGGTGCGATGGTTGGTGCTAGAAGCTGCCAGAATCAAGGAGAAAGTTGTTGGAATTAGGTATTTGGTGACCTAGTTTAGCTACCAGGCCAGCCAAACCAGCGGTTCGTTACTATTATGTTGGTCCAAATCTGGTCCAATCCAGGCCATAAGCTAAAACCAGGTTTTGAGTGTTTTTGGATCGGAGAGGGGGTCGGTTCCTGATCGAACCGACCAGTCTCGGTTTCACAACACTGCTAGCTAGTTCTAGTGTACTACTTGTTTCTAGTTCACTATAAGCTAGTTTAGCATAATTAATTGAGTGATTGTTGTTGTTGTTCTACTTCATCCTCTCTCTTTGAATTATTTTGTTAATTTTTTAGATTTCCTTTTATTTTATGTATGGAAACTTTAAAGGTCGATCACATTTAATTAATTTCTTCCATGTATAAAAAATAATTGCATAAACCATAAAAGAAAAAAGGAAGTTTATTATGTACATTAATTGATCTCAAAATTCTAATTACAACACCCAAAAAATTAAAGAAGATTGAGTTTTTGCATTAATTTCATAAAAGATATACCATGCAAAGGTAAAGTTAAGATGCATCATGCATGATAAAATGGGGCGTAAAAAATTGTTGACGGGGCTTAACACTGGCGACCACAACATCTAAGAACATTTTGAGTTAATAATGAAAGCTTAATTAATTTGTGGGGTCTTGAAAATCTTCTTTCGGTTCTTGTTTCATTTGACAACCTTTTAGATAATTTGACCCGTAATGTTATGTTGTATAATTCTTGAGTTTTTCATAGAACGTAGATTGAGTGGCCTGGAAAACCTTGTGAAAAGTTCACGTATGCTACAAGCAAAACACAAGCAATGGAGATGGTTTTGTTTTAATATTTATTCTATTCTAATTAGATGATAAATGTTAATTCCAACTAATAGAATGTGAATAATTCAATGGTTGACTTCATGGCCCACCCACTAGAAAGAAACCCTAAACGTTGACCAAAATACTTCAATTAAATTCTCTTGTTTCTCACTTTTGGAACTTCTCTAAGACAGAAGAAACAAAGACTAAAAATGAAATATAATAAACGAACGGCATCACTTAGTCGTTCAAAGTGAGGAGTGGTATGCAAATGGTAGAGCTTTCTCTATCAACAATCAAATGAAGGGACCATGCATTAATGTTCTGATTCCAATAAGCAAACAAAAAAGATCAACGGTGCTTGTACCTTAATTTAATAATAAACAGTACAAGTTGGAAACATGAAATACCCTAACTTAATTTATCTGACATTACCATTGACAATCTTCTGTATTGACCAATGACCGACCAAACATTCTCATTTCTTATTCCATAGATCGTTAGAAACCTTTTGCAAGCTTATTTTGTGGCCCTGACAGTTTTCAAAGAAGACTTTTTGTCAATTGTCAGTTTTTGTTGAATTTTTTGCTCTAGCAAAAGTCGTTTGTTTCAATTACATAAAACAAACACACTCTTAATTGGTAGGGTAAAGATCATTTGATGTTCAGCCTATAAAAAGGCCAAAGAACCAAATAGAAATATCACCTATCCGCTTAATTTCTGTTGATTACTGATGGCGGAGGTGATCTTCTCAAAGGTTTTATCCACCACTGATACAAAGTATAGATTGGCTTTGCCAATGGACGCCTTTCAGCATTTCTTCCCAGAAGAAGAACATGATAAATCTGTTCAATTTATGGTGATGGACTCAGACCAAAAGCAATACGAGTTTCGTTTGGCCACTCGAAACAAAGGTAAACATCCAAAGCCCGCGATAACTGGTGATTGGCTTAATTTTGTTGGCAATAAAGGTCTTAAAAGTTGGGGATGAAGTCATTCTTTCTCGGCAGCAAGATGAAGCTGGTTCAGTGAACTGCACAATTGAAGTGAAGAAAGGGATCAGAATATTTGGGAAATATTTACATGAAGCTTGAGTAGCTGTGGCGTAATCTGTTGGTTAATTTCTTCTATGAGTTTTCAGTTTAAAATTCCTGAAATGTTATGAAGCTCAGCTAGTTTGAGTTGTTATTTTTCTTGCATGGCGTGGATAAGGTACTATAAATATAAATAAAACCTGTTCTACTTATGCAAATACACCACTTGAAATGTTCTTTTATTTCAGGCAAGTTCTCCAATGATTTAGGTGGATTTGTGAGATGGTGTCTTTAAAACAATATTCATAATTGTTCAAAGATTTTTTGGAATCTTCTGTTTTTAGGTATTGAACTACTAGTCCATCTTGGTCAAAACCATCGAAATAATCAAAAACATGTTTCCATCAGATATGACAGTCATGAGGTGGTGTGGGTTGATATATAAATTATTATAAAATAAAATATCACATCACTTTGAAAAAGAGGTGTGAATGTATGGCGTTTGTTTATAATTTTCAGTCAATAAACATTATCAGTCATACTACCGGCTTCATCTCTCAATTTTTATGTTTCTCTCTTCTTTTTGATTGAATAATTCATGCTTCTCCATTAATGTTCTGTAATTCATACATTTTGTATTGTTTTTATTTTCTTGTTATTGTTCTTAGTCCTATATGATATATATATAACAAAAACTCTTTATTGCCATTGACTGTATCACCAGACATCTATCAAGGCTAACATTTTTGATATATACTATATCATCAATGAATTATAATCGTGGATTTGATCGTTAACAGTTAGATCTGTGACCATAGACCTAGCTTTTTCCAACCAGATCTACGATGGATCTAGTTGAAAAATATCAGATCGACGTATTACTATCCAGATCCAATCGATAGTGTGTCATTACGGTAGATTTCATCCATCTTTTGGTGGTGGTGACCGGAATCTGACAAATATGGATGGATAGGAGTGTTTGTCAATTTATAAACTTTTATTGTTGGGGTGTTTGGTTAAATTAACAAACCTAAGAAGTTAAAAATAATTTAAATATTTTCAGAAAATGCTATTAAAAAATGTCCAAAAAACTTTTCATAATACTATTTAACTCAACTTTTTTCCAAAAAATCATTTTAAAAACTGTCTAAATAGTGAATCAAACGGGTCCTTAGCTTCTGGGTCAACATAGAACCCTGCCTTCAATTTAGCTTCACGTTTCAATTCGATTAGCTCTTTTTCCTGTATAATCAAAAGAATCTAAGTCACTAAAAAAAATCATAATGGAGAAATCAAACAAATAATAGTGAGAAAGAATGCAACGAGAACCTGCTCTGTGTACTCCTTTGCGTAGAGCTTGGCCCCATTGAAAAACAGGGCCCTGCTCTCAGCGTTCTTCTTCTTGGTAGCTTCAAGCTCCTAATTCTGATCATTGTCGATCTTCTGGGGGAAAAAATCATCACTTCCATCTTCACTATAATATCTTTGCCCGTCATATGTAACTTTAAAATTAATTTATTTTCAGAAAACATAATGAACAAATGAAAAATTGCCAATCTCATAAACGTATGTGTAACTAGAACTTGAAATGATAATACCTTTTGTTCTTTTCTCGATAACAAAATTACAAATTCAATTGATGAAGGTTTTTCTTCTTTTCGCGATATACAAATTCAAAGACTTAACGCATTATTTCTTATCTAATCTTTTCAAACTCACATAAGCACAAAACAATCACAACAATACCCAGGATAAATTAAACAGATTAACACAACAACAAAATTTTGACATTGAAATTAGATGAGTATTGCAATTGGAGGTATGGGGCTTATCGGCTGATCCGTGTCCTAGATCAAGGTGCTAACACAAGTAGAGAAAATGAGTGCATTAAGAAAGTTGTATAAATAAGCAGTAATACTATATTCACAAATATTTCTTATAAAAGTGTGATATATCAATTTATAATTGATCAGTTTATAATAAATTTTGTAATTTTAAATGTGAACCTCCCAATTATGTGAGAAGATTATAAGAGATGTTTGTAAAATTAATCTTTAATTTCATAAATAAGATACAAATTAGTGTTTTAGCAGAGTCGTTACATCAACTTCTCACATCATGACGTGACACACGTCATCTACTACTTCACCAAACTTCTGTGTCATTTCTCCCTAAATTAAAGAAGAATTTGTGTACATTTTGCGCCGCAATAGCAATGGCTTTTCTCGAGGATCGTCGAAGTATAAGGGAGTGACCCTACACAAATGTGGGCGATGGGAAGCTCGAATGGGGCAGTTTTTGGGCAGGAAGTAAGATACTCTTTACTCTAATCTACTCTTGTTGATGCATTTCTCTAGTTATTCTTAATTTATTATTCTGTTTTGATAATATTTGGAGGTCATTTCAATTTATTTTCACTTGCTTTAAAGTTGTGAAATGATCTAAGAGCATGGAAATCACCTCTTGCTGGTATGTATATCTTCGGCTGTTCGACACCCAGATTGAAGCGGCGAGGTCTAGATGATTTTGAAATCAACTTCTCCTTATGGTTTATGTCTAAATTTTATTTTCTTGTAAATCTGATGTTTTATTACTTTAGAAATCAGGGCAGCCTTGAAGTTCAATGAAAATGATGCGGTCACCAAATTTTCACCAAGCTTGTATGAGGAAGAGATGACTGTTGACACTGGCACTGGTATTACTTGGTTTCAGTGGTTAATAATTATCTTTAATTGTGTGTTAGTAGAACTTTAATGTGAACTCTTAATGATTTCTCAAACAGTGGTGAATGAGAATCTTGACCTGAATTTGGGAATTGCTCCTTCTCATTCGCTTGAGGACCGTTATGGTGTCTGGGAACCCTCCTACCTGCAGTGGTGGAAATCCATTGAAGTGTTTGACAAAAGCATCCGGGATCCTCTCTAGATCTTCCTAGCAGGGATATCTCCAGTCAAGTTTAGTTTTTCACCGATTGAACACAGATCTCCATGTCCAAGCCTGTGAAGACGAAGCCAACACAGTTCTTCAAAGTTGTCCTTCCAGCAACCCTTGAAGCCAAGAAGCTGGTAATTTCATCTTCAATTTTTTGTTTTTGTAGCAATTGTTCAAAATAGCTGTCATTTTACAGTCTGCCACACCAAGTATCATCTACATTCTTCTATTTGAACCCTAAAAATACTTGAGTAATGCTATAAGCGTGGTGAGACTGAGACCAAATGACAAAGCATAGGCATGGATGATCATGACCAAAAATAACACTTTATTACTTGCCATCTTAGACGTTGAATGGGATTTGATCTGATTTTCTTTTAGCTTGAAAACCTAAATTTCAAACTCAAATTTCTCATGTTAGCGCCATACTGAGTTACCGATTAACCTGGTGTTACAAAAGTGTTTTAGTTGTTTGCTAGAGATGGACTGTGCTTTGATGAACTATATTAATTTTGGGTTAGTCACCCATGGGTTGTTAAACGTGAGAAGTTCTGCCCTGTTTCTTATTTTGTGTGATTGAAAGTACACCTTGGATTAATGAAAATACTTTATGACCTGCAGAGAGTTTCCTATTGGAAATAGGAAAGCCTTACAGTTTATATATAGCAGCAGGCAGTTCATAACAAAAGGGGGTCTAAGTGCAGGAACTATACTACAAATGTCTACCGCAATTCACAGTTTAAGAGTGGGATGAAGGAAATGCAGTCCCAGTGTTGCAGCCCTGATGAAGTAATATTTGGTCCTGATTACCAGCAATCCTTGTATTGCCATCTCCTATGTGGCCTAATCTTTTGCAAAGAAATTCAACTTGTGTCTTCAACCTTTGCCCACATTATTGTCCATGCCTTTCGGACATTTGAACTAGTTTGGGAGGAGGTATGTGCTGACATACGGAGAAGGTGTCCTCTCAATTCGAGTCACTGTCCCTTCAATTCGAGCAGCAATGTCCAAAATACTGAAGCCAAATCCCAAATTGGCTGATTCGATTCATAAAAGATGCTCAAGATTGAGTAATTGGTATGGATTAATACCAACACTTTTTCCTAATGCGAAGTATGTCTATGGGATATTAACTGGGTCAATGGAGCCGTATCTGAAAAAGTTGAGGCATTAAGCAGGGGAGCTGCATGGTGCTGATTATGGTTCTTCTGAAGGTTGGATTGGAGCAAATGTCAATCCAAGTTTGCCTCCTGAGTCGGCTACTTTTGTTGTGCATCCTAATATAGGATATTTTTAATTCCTCCCACTCAGGTAGAATGTTGAGGGATCAGGTATTCTGCCTGGAGCCCAAGCCAGTGGGTTTGACTGAAGTCAAGGTTGGCGAAGAATATGAAATAACTGTCACCAATTTTGCAGGTAAAAAAGTTGTTAACAAGGAAAGTTATGGCCTGTGAGTCTGGGATATATTCGTAATGAAGTATTTTTTTCAACATGGTTGGCAAAATTATATCAAAGATAATTGTGTGGAGTGTGGGGATTTTTTAGTTTTTAACTATGATGTCGATCATAAATTCGACGTTATGATTTTTGGGAGATATGCGTGTGAGAAGATAAAATCTAGTGATTTTGTGGGCATGGACAAAGAGGTGAAGATGGAGGATGATGACATTATTGGTGTTGATGGTTCTGATGATCAGGACAACGGTGAATCTAACAAAGAAGATAGTGATGACAGTGAATATAATGCAGGAGAAGAGGAGGAGGAGGATACAGCATCAGAAGAAGAAGCAGCAGCAACAACGATCTTGATGACAAGAGACAAGAAAAAATGTGGAAACAATGGTAAACATACCATTATTCTTTTGTGCTCTTCATTAAAAGGTAAACTACATTAAGATGTAATCACACCTTTGGAAGATAAACGTAACCTATTGTTAATTTTTTTCAGGAAGATCTAAGAAAAGGGCTGCGAAAAAGGATGGAGTGTGTGAAGGAGCTAATGATGTCTTGGCTAGTGTGGATGTAACATTGCCAACAATTAGTCCTATAATGAGCAGTGCATCCATGCTTGCAACATTTTATATGAAATTAGGGATAATATATAAATTGTGATACTAAAGATTTGGTAAATGTTACCTTTTTTTTTGTCTGGCTTGATAATATTACTGGACGCAGATGACCTCTGATTTCAATAATGTTTTCATTCAGAATAATATTATGAGTATGAACTCTACATACAAAATTATGAGTTTATATGTGTATCATTTTTCAGGTTTGATAGGAATTGGGTTTTCGAATTGAGCTCTACATACAAAATTATTGTTGATTCTAATGCAAATTCACGTTTGATGGCTGCTATGCAAATTCAAAACTTCAGGAGTAAGTAAACCGAAACAATTCAGGAACTCATAAAAGGTACGCCTGGTAGGATAACCCACACAACTGATCCTAATTTCCTTAAGAAGACCCTAAAAGGTATAAGGGAAAGCTATAAATTTGAACAAGCTATAAATTTAAGAGATGAGAAAAGCTATAAATTTGAACAAGCAAAATTAAACTAAAGTCTCATAAAAGGTTTGACAGGTTATTATAAAGCAGTTGAAGGCGTGCATTAAGCACAATATACTCACACCACAGCGTAATTGTTGAATGACATTGAAATTCTCAAAAATAGCAGGCTTTAGAACATTATTTGGCTTTACACATCTGATGTAGTGAGGTTCTGTTGCACTCAAGGTCTCCATCAGAGATTGAAGTTGTAACTGCAGTTTAGATCATTGGATATATGATGCACTGCTGTACTAAAATCCAGAAAGATTAAGAACTAGAGACTGCTCCAACACCGTCACAGATACTCAAAACAAGGGAATTAGAAAAGGTAATGCACGCACATTACCTTCAAAAACCAATATAAGTGCCATGAGGACACTTTCCAACCTCCATTACTGATCGATCCTCAACAGATGGGCAAAATTTGAATGTGAATTTACCCGGATCAGGA
>CM047908.1:33893215-33935209 GCA_026229545.1 Pistacia atlantica
TACAAGGTAACCAAAAAAAGAAAAAAAAAATCCTGGACAACCCTAATTACGTTTATATATATGCACCCGAAAAAGAAAGAAAAGAAAATTAGACGTGAATTTACTAACTCTTAAGGAGAATTGTCACCGTACTAAATAACGGTTAATTTAATTGACCGATGAAATATCTTGGTGACGAATAATAATATTTTGATAATGTGTAATGATGGATGTTTTTGTTTGTAAAATAGTATTAATAATTTATTGAATTATCAAAACATATTTATACGTCATCATGACATCATGATTTATACCTTGAAACTTTACCGAATATGATAACAAGTAACGTTACCGTGCTGACAACCCAAAGTTCTGGAGATTAATAAGGATTCCAAAGAGGGCCAGAGAAGTCTTTTTCCAATGATGAGAGCATGGAGAAATAATCTGTCACAAAATTTAACAAATAAAACAAGTAAGCAGACAAGAAACTACAAAGAATATTTGAACTAATGGACTGATCATTTGCAAATTTTCCAGGATGACAAAAATAAAAAATAATACCTGAAGATTTTGTGAGACATTCTAATGAAAATGAAGCCAATGCTTGTTCTTCATGAGCTCTGTCATAGCTTGAGGATTGTAGCAGTTGAGGAGCAAGGATTGAGCATGCCATTGACAGCAAATTTTCATCACCAAGAGAATGGAGAAACCTGCTCAGCCATGCAACTGTGAAGAGGCTTGCTCTTGCTAAACTTGGAATCCCATTGCCTATGCAATTTGAAAGTGCTGAAAACAAACTCTTGTTGCTACTCTTCACCAAGGCAATTGCTGCCACTTTTTGCCAGATTTCTGTTGCCTGTTCCTCTTCATTCTGCTCATTTTATTTTGAGTAAAAAAAAAAAATAAAAATTATATATTTTCTTTCTTAATTTAATTTCTACAGTATGTGATTCTAATTAAGCTTACCATGGTTTCATCAAAAGCTACTACTCTCTTGCTGTAGAAAGAATCATCTTTCTCATGGAGACCTCCTTGTTTTAAAAGCCAATTTTCTGGTGTTGCCTCAGAAACATAACCTCCCAACATCATGAGTGCTTTTGCTGTTTGTTCTTGAACCTTTTCATCACAAGTTTGGCAATCCATTGCTGCTATAATTGTCTCCATTGCTTCCTCTCTATACATGCTGCACTTTAATGGATCCCCCTGCAACATTACTTCTACTTCATATATTGTCTCAGCAAAATTCTAATCAAATCTATTGTAAACATGTATCATGGGAATGATGAAGTAAATAGAAATGAAATTACCAGAAGATCAAGCTGTAATAAAATTGCTGCAACCAGTGGTCGTTCTTCTGGTGGAGCTCTTTGCAGATAAACTAACAAAATGTGCATAGTGTTGAAGCCACCCCATCCTCCACTTAATCCATCTAAGAATTTCATCATCTGGGTTCTTCTGCAAATGCATTTTTTTTTTTTTTTTAAAAAAATTTACTCTTTTTTTGAGCTTTAAAATGAGCCTGAAATGAATTATTAGGAGGCAACTTTCATACCTTTGTAAAGAGAGTAACTCAGTTAACAAAGCAATTGCACTTCCATCAGAATTCTTCAGGTTCTGATCACCAGCAATGAGCTCAAGAATTGAGGCCTTGTTCAGATTTTCAGCTAAGAAATTTCTGCAATTTTCATCAGCTTTTATGCAACAAATCACAATGGAGACAGCCTTTTTCCTCTCATCAATTTCTCCTTTCTCAATTCTCTCCATTAATAGGCCTAATCCCCCAAGTGAAACAACTTCTCTTGCATTCTCCAGATTCTTATCTTCATCGAAACCGTTCAGTAGCTGATCCAGAAAATAAAATGCAGCCACTTGAGCTCTGCAGCACACTGTGAAAAGGGTCTGCAACTGGTCTCCGAACTCAAGCACTCGAAGCACTAATGGCACCCACTCGGTCGATATCATCTGTTTCGCCTTTGGTTCCAACAGGTAAAGCAGTACTGCAGCCTTCAGAAACAGGCTGCTACTTCTCAAAAGTCTAATGAAAATCTCAAGCTGTGGATCTGAGTTCAATATTATCTGCCTATTCGCTTCGTTTCGCGCCACGAATTCCGCCAAGATTGACACTGCAAGCTCCAGAATTTCATCATCACTTGAAGCAAACAAAACCTCAAGCATTGCTTCAATTACAGGAGCCTTCAATAGTTCAGCTTCTGCCGCAGGATCACCATGTGAATTCAACCAAGCCCTGGCGACTACCCGGATTGCAACTTCACATTCAGTTAGATTTTCCGATGAACAGATCGCGGTAATCGCGCTGCTAAGTTCACTTGAATAAGTTTGAACATTGGACTCATTCCTGGTTGAGTTCACTAGGAACTCTTTTGGCGTTCCGCGGCATGTCAGGACTCGAAAATAGTCTGATTTTTCTGAATCAATCCATGAATTTGTTCTTGAAACTCTGTCATATTGATATGATCTTCGCCTAGTTCTTGATTCTTTGTTCTGTCACAATGACAACAATCTATACAAATTTAGCACAGGATCTACAAGATAAAGAAAATTATTGAAGTACTGGGAAAGAGACAAGAGTCACCACATTAACATAATTGAAGTTATTGTAATTTTCTTCCTGGAGATTCCATGCATTGATTGAATGTCTTCTTTGATGATTAAACTCCACTGAAATCTGCTCAGGTGTGGGGCCAAACACAGTTTGATACCTTGAAATCAAAACCAATGGCAGAATCAGCATAAGTACTGTCTAATCTAATAAAACATGTTTATTTAGTAGCTAGCTTACAAATTTTTGTTCGTGGAGGAGGACTGCGAGGCGAGCGAATCCGATGATCGTCTTCTCCTCGACGATGTTCCTCCATAGCTAGGCCTTGAAGGTAGAGGCACAGAAGGGACAGTGGGTGCATTTGCCCCCACTTTAAGCCATTGTTTATAGTAGAGAGCAAATTTAGTGGTCCCCATGTCCATTTGCTCATTATACACCTTGCTTAAACCTTTCATTCTCTTTTCTTTATCACTACAATTCAAGTTTGAGATCAACTCAAATTCTTTATTGTACCAAACCTGGAGATGAAGAAGATGAGGCAGGAAAACATGCTCCCAAAGATCAGGAAGCAAATGAGTCCGTACTAAAAACGGCGAATCAACGAAAACTTGAAGCAAATGTCTAGCACAAATCCTGTCATTCTTCTCCAACTTGTAGATTATTGCCATGTAGAGTTGAGCAAATGCTGAGAGATGTGAATTGGGAATGCCACAAGTTGAATTTTGTCTAGAATTTTTTGAGTTCAAAGAGGCAACAATACTCAAAAGTTGAATTGAATTCTTCACCAGTTCCATTCTAAGTTCCTTCTTTGTTGCCCCTTCATCTTCAACCAATATTTCAATGCTTTCAATTCCAATTTCCATGTTTGTCAACACCGCTCCATCTTCACAATCCTTCCTTCTTCTCACCAAGACATTGTTGATCTTCTGTTTAACCGATTTTCGGAAACTTTCATCCTTCAAATACCTGCCAATGAATCCACTGAGGATGGACACCACTGCCCTTATTGCAACTTCATCAATCGGTGCAGCCTCCGCTGATCTTTTCTTATTGGTGTTACTGTTTCTAGCTGATGAAACTATCGATGACCCCTTAGACTTCTCGGTCTTCGCCTTCGTGTAGTCGAACGTCCTGACGTTGCGGCAGATGTATATAGGGAGAGTGATGGAATCATCAGGTGGTGCAACTCTTTCTTTGAGCTTCATTATAGGCCTTGAATTTTTTGATAATTTTTCTGGTTCAAAGCCTTCTTCAACAAGAAGCTGATGCAGGCTCGATAAAGGCATGGCGTTAAGGAAAAACGGAGATGGTTTTGCAGCAATGGAGAGAAGTTGCAGAGGTTCAAGAACATTATTTCTGGAAGAGAAGATAAAGGAGAGAAATGGAAGAGGTGAAGAAAGAAGCGTAAGTAAAGACAAATAAAAGTTTGATAATTTCTTGGTTGTACATTTCCTAGTTTTGTACTTTGTATGAAAGTGGACCGGGCCGCCCGGTAACTAACTACCAATAAAACTTTCTAACTGCATTGAACCGGTTTTGAAATTAAAATAAATTTAACTTTTATACTTCCCAAAAGTCGAAGCAATGTATTGTAAGCATTTAATTCTCGAGACCCGTTGATCAATAGATTAGGTAAGTCACAAATATGATATATAATCATTGTAGAGATTCAACCTAAATATTAAGATTTTTAGGTTATAAAAGAAAAATAGAGTTCGGTTATAAGGAAAAAAAAAAACAATTAGCGCAAACACTCCAATTTTGAACTCGAGTTGACAAAACAAAGTGAAAAAAAGTATTGTAAATTAAGCCATAAATTAGTTAGTATTTTATTTTATTTTATTTTTTGTTTTTTTTTTTTTTAATCGAGGGGTGAAATGTTATAATAACCTATATTTAACTTTCAAGAAATACATGTCGTACTAAAAAATAAAGAGTCCTTTGATGTTTAATTAAATAACAATAATTTTTTTGTGTTTATGAAATAACAAACATTGATTTGCTAGTAATGAATTATTAGTGAGTTTTTGAAACATGCATTATTATCAATAAAAAAATATCTATCTAATTACTGTCATATCCTTTAATTTAACACTTAAAATTTATCAATAATAAATTTTTAAGCTTATCGAAATCTCCGAATTATTGTCTTTAATCCAATTTTTTTTTTTTAAATGACATATACTTAGAACGCTATAAAACAAAAACCATTATAAATTCCGACGAAGAAAAATAAAAAAACTATAAAGGTTGTTAAAGTATATGCCAAAATATCAAAAATATTCTACTTGATAATTAATAATTAAAAAACAAATAGTTTAAATATGATAAGCACACCGACACTAAAACAGGAGTTAATTAGGACAAAATGTCCTTTACATAAATAAATATAATCAGCCACTTAATTATAAGGTTTCAGTTTTCAAGATTTGGCACTAGTGAGTTGTCCCTAAGTTCCACCAATACTTAACCTTTTTAGGGTAAGGAGAAGTTTTGGTTTTGGTCCAAGTTATATGTTTGTATATGAGTATTAGACAGAAAGTATATATATAGTTATCTCTCTTATGATCGTCTACATTATTACATAGAACTCGTATGATTAACTAACATCAAGAGATAAATGTTCGAACAAAAAATTTTGTATTGAAAATTACGAGGAATTTTGTCTTTAAATATTTACCCGTGTTTGAAACAAATGGACCGTTAGTGCTTGAGAGTTATATATCCTAATATGTCATCTATACATGGAGTTAATAAAATCTACTGTATTTGCATATATTAATTTGAAAACTATGAATTATATTTGATTGAAAAAATGGACATGCCACCCTGATGGCTCGTCGACGGTGGCAATGACAATCCGATGTTGACGGTAATGCCGATATTCAGATTTTTAGCTTAAATTTATTTCTATATGTTATAAATAAAACCTTTATTGTAAAGTTACTTCATGCATTTTTTAAATATTTTCCAAAAAGCATTTATAATTATAAAAACATAAATATAACAATAATTTGAAAATCCAATTTACATATAGATTTTGAAAATCAAAACAAATTTGGAAATATATTTTACCAAAAACACATTTTTCATCTTTTTAAGATAGGATCGGATGAGATTAGGAGCCGATATTTCTAAACTAATCTAAACAAATATTTCTTGCACTCTACCGAGTATACGTTTGATATTTAGATTAAAATATGATATGATCGATATTAATATTATTAATTTTAATAATCATTGAATTATTCATAAAATGTCAGACAACGTTATCAGCCGTACGATTTAATGGATGATCATCAAATTTCTAACATTTGGCAGATGATAAATTAGTTGCGTGATGCAAGGGGGCATGGTGTGACAGACTGACAGGATAATGCTACACCTTTTATAGGGAAAAAAGAGTAAGTAACTTTTTCCCCACCAAGGTTTGGCGAATCTTCAGTGCCCACCCCTAGTTTCATAAATTACAATTCTCACCCTAAAATTAATGCCATTACTTTTTTTTTCAAAATAACTCATATATCTCAAATTTCTCTTAAATAACCCCCAGAGACTCCCGACCAAGTCAAAAATCAGACCTGATTCTGGCACCATTGGACCTCCTCCACACCACCAATAGCATCCCCTTATTCTCCTCACCAAAACTCATAATTTTTCCATCCGATTGCACCTCGACTAGGTGCTTAAATTTGGTTGAAAAGAGGCAAAAAAATGTGAAAACCTAAGAGAGAGGCTACGGCGATCGGCGGGCAATTGCAATCGATATGTTGGGGGTTTTGGTGGAGGGAAGTTGGTGGTTTTGGTGGGGGGAAGTTGGCGATACTATTGGTGGTCTTAGGGGTGGTTTTCGGTGTCGGGACTTGCTAGAAGTTAGATGAAACGCCGATTGACATTAAAAGCGATGACCAGCAATTGGGGGGTTCAATTAGACGGGGAGGTTAGGGTTTTAATATGGAGGTTGAAGGGATTGTAATGGTGGTATTAAGAGGGGTCGATTATACTTGAAACAACCCGAAATAACTTAAAATCGCTAATGGGGGTGAATTTTTGAAGTGAAGGGTTATTTTAAAATTTTTTGGTGGAGTGAATTTGAGAAGTGAAGGATTATTTTGAAATTTTTATCTTTGAAATGACCATTTTACCTTTTTTAACTGATAGATTAAATAATTATTTGTTAATTTAAGGGTGAGAATTTGTAATTTATGAAACCAGGGTGAGACCGTACATTCACGAAACCTGGGGTGGGAATATAAAATATGTCGTTTACTCGGGAAAAAATAGTGACCGTTCGATGGTGATTGGTGATCCATCGTTTTCAAAATTTAATGGGCTCTTTAATCACTTAGTTTTATTATTATATTATAATACTTTATTTTATATATTATGGTAAATTTTAAATACAATAACATACCATTTATCATACTAATACATTATAACTTCTATAAATTAATAATTTTGAGACCATGTAAATTCTATTTATTAAAAGAGGTATTAATTAATTAATAAATTAATAAATTATTTATTTTTAGAGTGTATTTATGATTCGACGAACATAAATTTAATCAACTAAAAATTCATTATATTTTATCAATTTAATAAATTGAATATGAATTAATCCACTAAATATATATTAAAACATTAATTTAAATTTATTGTATTTATGTACTTAGTTAAATCGTTGCTAATATTACTGAAAATCATGCTATTGACAAAATTGAGGATGATACAATAGCTTTGGAGCCTGTTACGCACAAGGAAACACTCAAAGCATCAACAACAATTTATAATTTTTTATTACAATTCGAGAATTTAACCCCCAAAGCTTTTAGATGTAATGAGAAAAATTAGAGATGAGATTTAACAAGATTTAAATTTTAAGGAAAAACAAGTAACCATAGAGTCATATTTTAATAAAATATCATAGTCAATTATGAATTTAATATACTATCCCAAGTCGGGACCATAAGAAATTATGTAAAGCTTTCAATAAAAGTATTATTTTATATATCAATAGGACCACATAGTTACCTAAGGCTTTCTATAAAAGTATTATGTAAGGTTTTCATAAAAGTATTATTTTATTAATTTATCAAAATTATTAATTTAATCTACTATCTCAAGTCAGGACCATAAGAAATTATTATATAATAGAGGTTACTAGTTTATCAAGTATTAATTTATAGAGGTTATACTGTAATTGTATACATAAAATTATGATATTTCCCTTTTTCTTTTATGTATACTAATGTATGACTCTTAAAGTTTAATTAAATAACAAAAAAAATTAAATTAAATTAAAAAAAAAAGTTATTAACAAACTATTAAAACTTCTTTCAATTACTAATATGAAATTTCATGGTAAAATTGTTGTTGTAGATCTTGATCATAACAAATAAGCAAACCCATTTACGAGCTAATCAATTATGAACTGTCACGTCGAGAGTTATGAAAAAAGATTGTAAGATTGAGTCGTAGACTTATCATTACTCGTTGACTTAATTTCTCTTTTGCATTTATTTAAACATCAAAAGCTTAAAAATGATAAAATATTTTTTGTTATTTCGAAACCTTAACGAGATTATTGTTATTAACTCTTACATTAACTTTACAAGTTCATGTTATGTATTAATATTATTAACCGATAATCTCTAATTCACAAAAAAAAAAAAAAAAAAAAATTATATAAAAAAAAATTACCACGTATAGAAAATTTAGACATACTCTCTCCAACGAGAGTTTAGCTCTAGCATTTGAAAGGTAACTTTCACAAGAAAATTTTAATTTGTATTATTTTTAGATGTAGACGCTCAATTTTTGCAAAATACGGACCCTTTATATCATTTAATACTGAAAGACAAAAATTAAAACCGAATTTTTTGGTTCGAAAACGGTGAAAATTTGTATTTAAAAAAATATTGGAATCTACTCACCGGACAATTCTTGTACAAGAAAAGGAATGAATAATAATATAAAAAAGATCCCAAAGAGAGAAAAGACAAAAAAAAAAAAAAATTGTGAAAGACAGTAATATTGAAGAACGTCTTAATTCTTAACGTTTTGCTGTTCTTGAATGAATACTCTCTCTCTTTTTATTTTTTATTTTTTAATTTTTTCTCCTCCTCACATTTTTTCAATGTCATTCTCTCTATCCCTTTTATTGTCTCATTCTTTAATCTCTTATCGCTTGTCTTTAATTACATATTTACATTATTCTAAATTCTATTTTAGTTCAGGGTCGTTTTGGTACAATTTATAAAAAAGTTATTGGTTGTTTGGATAAGAAATTAATTTACCAAAAAAGGTTTTAATATAAAAAAGATATTTTTGATATTTCAACGCTTTAATTAAGCTTAAAAAGAGTTTATGAGGGAAGTTCCAAATTTAACACAATGAAATAGTCTATTTGAGTTTTTTTTTTCCATAATTTATAAGATAGTTTATTCGAAATCTTATAAGCATTTTTGAAACACAACCGAACATTTTAAAAAAATTTCAAAAGTGCTTATAGTTTTAAATAAGTTCTACTAATGAGTAGATAAGTCCAAGCAAATAAACTATATTTTCAAATTAGCTTTTAAATCAAATAAATTTATAGGAAATTAAATAAAAATATTAATTAAGTATAAACTTAAGAGTAATCAAACGTAGAAATGAATACATTTTTAGAATAGAAAAAAAATTAAAGATGTAACACCCCACTTGAGGTACGTAACTAAGTTATGGTGTATTGCTTGAATGTTTATTGTTTTGCTTTTATTTGGGTTGATATATTGTTAATATTGGTCGGTTGGCCCTTAGTTGAATTTTTGTTGAAGTTATTGTGAGAAAAATATAAAGAAAATCCCTTAAACTTTCATTAGGGGTAAAATGATATTTTCACTGAAAATTAATTGAAATTGTGCAGAGTGAAAAGAGATAGAATTTCACAGAGAATGCAATAAAAATGAGGGCATTATTATAACTGACTAAGAGACATAGATGGAATTTTCAAGAAAGAGAAAGAGCATAATGGGAAAGTGTGGTTATAAATTAAAGTGTTAAGGGTTTGAAACCCTTATTTTCTTCATTCCACCGCCACACTCCCCCATTTTCTCTCAAATTTTCATTCAATCCTCCAAGGATTTTGAGGGCTTTTAAGTGGTTTTTTTATAGGGTTTTGATTCTAGGCATTAAAAGGTAAGGATTCATGCTTTTTATCTATGATTTATTTGTGTAAAGGTTGAGTTCTTATGAAATTTATGCTTAGGGTTAAGAGAAGATTGGAATCCAACAAGAGTAGAGAGCTTAGGAGAGACTACTCAAGCACAAGGTAAGTAAATTCTACTCAAAATCCAACTCAAGCTAAAATTTAAGAAATCAAGTGAGTAGAGATTTCTTTCAAATTTATGAATTATGCTTGTTGTTGGATATATTTGAATATGAGAAGTATATGTGATGATTTGATGATGGGTTGAAATTGAAAGAATTGGAGAAATTTTTTTGGAGTGTGTTTGCCATGTAGGTATGTGATGCTACAAGAGAGTTTTTCTCTCATTTTGGATGGTTTGAGAAATAAATAGAATGATAATTGAATTAGGGTTTGTTTATGCACAACTAATGTTTGATTAAATGCCTAAGTGAAAAGTCTGTCCACATTGTGACCTTCTGAGTGATTTTTGGGCATCTTACAGATTGAACTGGGTTGAGACCAAAATGTAAAAGTTGTAGCCCTATCTCTAAGCTTTAAAACACCAAAATCGTAGCAATTCGATGTGTATAACTCAAGTTATGCCTCCTTGAGTGTAACCTATGCAGAATGACTATTTTGATGCAATATTGCATTTGTGCATTTCATAAGTGCATTAAGTAAGAAACTTTAAGTATGAACCATTCTTATGCATTAATTGTGCATTAAGAAGTAGTTTAAGAAAGAGTAGAGAACTTTGTGAATGAGCTACTCTAAAATTAAAGAAAATGAGAAAAATCTAAGAATAGGTTGATGCTTTGTGAACTCCACCCGGAAGTTACGAAGAATGGGTTGGTGCTTTGTGAACTCCACCTGGCCGTGCCTTCGGTAAGATGAGGTTGTGACATTTAAGTGAGAAAGAATAAAGAAAGAGCATGAGTAGAAGTCACGATGAGTGGGTTGGTGCTTTGTAAACTCCACCCAGCCGTGCCTCCGATAAAATGAGGTCGTGACATACAACAGAAAGTTAATAGAAAAGAGCTATGTGAAAGAGAAAATAAATGAGATGAGAAGAGTGTAAGGAAAGAATTAAGAGAAAGAGTTACGGGGACAGATGAGAAGAGGATTTACTTACTGAGCATTATTTTGTGCTCACCCCATTGTTTCTCTTTGTGTTTGCAGGATTTAGGTGAGGACGTGATCGGATGGGCGTCGGCCAGCGAGGAGTAATAGCTACACTGTCCATTGTTTTTGATAATTTTTACAAATGATACCTTACTTTGTATAAATAATGATTATATGTATTAAAAGAAAATTTTGGACCCATTTACTTTTGCTAGTATAAATGTATTTTACTTGATGTATTTATATGAATATCCTAGTATGAAGCAGTTATTACAAAAGACAATAGTTTTTCTTCATTAATTTTTGTGGAAATATAATTCAAGGAATAAAGAAAAGAGTAAATTGTATATCAAGTACCATTAACAATTGAAGAGAGAACATCTAATATCCCAATAATAATGAGCATTCAGAAAATTCATATATTATATGCAAGTGAAATTATTATGGACTCTTAAAAAAAATTATAAAGTTAACTACTTTTGGGTGTCCAAGTGGTTCGATAGAGACTATTGGATATATTACTCCAGAGGTCTTAAGTTCGAGTCATTTCTCAGTTGTTAATAGAGATAGCTATTGGAGCTCTTATCCAGTCGATACTTCCAGAGTTCCGAGAAATTAGTTAAAGTGCGCGTAAACTAGCTCGAACACTCTCGATTATTAAAAAAAAAAAAATCTTAAGTTTAATTGTCATAAGATTATTTAGAATATTCTTAAAAAATTGAAGGGTTTCTTTTATATATATATATATATAACATGATTAATTTTTACTATAGCTTGATGTAAGGTGGTACGACAAATATAAGCATATATCACATTCATCGGTTAGATAATTGAACTATTGATATCAAAATCATATCAAATTTAGTCCAAAACAAAATCCATTTCTAATTTCATAAATTACGTTTCATGTCATATGATGTCGTATGTTGATAATAAGTTTTCGATACATAATTCAGAAGCTTCATATATTGTCCAAGTATATATTAAAAGTAATGTGAACAAAAGTTCAATGAAGAATAGGGTAGGTACTGTATGCAACTAAAATCCAAGAAGTGAAAAAAAGCACTTAAAGATATTGTCCCCATGTCCATGTTCATGTAATTAATTTCTTCATTGAATTGAATGTATAAATTGATAAAACCTAGAGAGAAGGACTTCTCCATTTGTTTGCTTTCTTGGAAGCTTTATAAAGTCAAATTGAAAAGCACTTTGCTTATCTTTCTAATCAGGAAAATTGTGGTTGTGATAAAAAGAATGGTAGGGTCTTTTGTACCTTCAACTTGACTACAGAGAGAGAGAGGCTTTCCCAATTGGGACTTTTATTTGTTTGATTGTGAGACCAATCATTCATCTCCACACTTTTAATATGAAACGCTACATCTCATAACATAAATGTATATATTTCTCCCTTGTTGGCCCATAGGGTTCATATTAGCCCAAGAGGCTTGGCCCACTAAGGGCCCTATTGCCTTATTGAAAGGGTCACTTTAATTGTTAAATGGGTAGTATTATTTAGGCCCACTAATTCTCTTTCTAAGTCCTAATGATAATATATTATTTTAAAATACATTTTATTTTATTCCAAGACTGCCCTTTCTTTCATGATTATTGTGTTACATTTATTGGAATCGCCTGTTGTCACTTCATATTTCATAATACTTTCCCCCCTGTTTGGTACAATTTTTTTAAAGTTTTTTTTTTTTTTTCATTATCCTATCATATCTTAAATAGTAAAAAACGCATTTGTTTTAATATTGACTATTTAATTTAAAATTAAATCATATTCTATTTAACTCAAAACATTTAATAATTATCTTTTACAATAAAAAGTTTATAAATTAACAAAAATATCCTCACCCACCCTAAGTCACGTACCACCAATCGTTGTCACCACCAATTACAGTTCCGTTGAACGAATAACGATCGATCAATTTGAATTTGGTGATTGTGTATTGATCTGATCGTTTTGAGCCAAATCTACAATGAGAGATCTAACTGTTGATGATGACCATATCTTGGCCGTCATTAACGGCCAAATTCTAGTCGTTTCTTACCAAATACACGATAGATCTGACTGAAAAATGGCATATTGATGCACGAACAACCAGATCTAGCCTATCATGCGCTATTCCGATAACTTTCGGCCATTGTTCGACGGTGGTGCCCAGCTGCCTGCAATCGGTTGGGGTGGTTGGGGGTGTTTTTATTAATTTATAAACTTTTATTGTGGATCGTGTTTAGTTAAATTAACAAATGTAGGGAGTTAAAAAGTGATCTAAATATTTCCTAAAAATGTATCAAACACATTCTCGTAATCATATCCTATTTGATTTAATCCTTTGTTATCCTATTCAAAATATTATATTTCAAATAATGTACCAAACATGAATAATTAAAAAAAAAAAAAAGATTTTCAAACATATATAAAGATTAAGAATTTTAAGAAATAAATCATTTTCCCATGTTTGGGATGCATTAAGAGATTAAATGTCTTTTTTTGGTAATTACAAGTTTAAAAAATATATAATTTTTCAAAAAACCATTATTAGGGCTTAGAGAGATATTGAATCAGGCTTAAATGATCTTGTTAAATATAACATGTAGATGCAAAAAATCTAAGGTTACGGAAATAGGGTCTGATCCCGTGAGGTTGAAGCCACTGACAATCCGTTGGACCTGCATACATGAAAAGACAAGCTTGAAGCTTACGGAAAACAACTTAACCTCACGTGATCAGACCATATTTCCATAACCGTAGATTTTTTGCATCTGCATAACGTTCATCACATTGAGTCCCAAAAAAAAAAAAAAAAAAATTTCCCACACAATAAAATAATTCTATTTATCTAGTTGAATTTATTCATTATTTAAATTTGGCTTAAAAATTAATTTTTGGACTTCATTAAATTCAACAATTGTTTCAAATAGGTTTAACAATAAGAATGAAATCTTATAACACAGGCCCAGGAAAGAGTCCGACCCGAAATTTTACTGACCCAAACCAAATTGCTTATATTTATATTAAATATATTTCTATTTTTGTGAGATTTTTAACAGATCATTTTTTCCCCAATATATATATATATATATTAATAAAAAGCTTATTTTGAAAGGGTTTTTCCCTATTTTTAAACAAAAAAAATCTACCTTTAATAGGAAACTCCGTAGGATTTTCCGATTAATACAAAGTTGCTATCAAGAAAGTCTCAATCAAATTTCTCCTATTAAAAAACTTTTTTTTTTTTTTTAGGTAATAAACTTATCCCATTTTAAAACCATAGTCTTTGAGGTGAAGACTGAAGAGTGTCTTCACATGGTCAATTAATTTAATTCAATTATTGAGAAAAATATCATAATAATAAATACCGAAATAGATTTATATACAAAATTCATTATACAAAGTTTTGAAAATACTCACATACGAACCAACTTAATTTATGATAGTAAGAAGCTTATAAAATTTTGTTTTTAACCATTTTTTCGTGCTAATGAACTTGTTTTGGATTAAAAAAAAAAAAATTCAGGATGTTAACAAATTAATCTCGTCTGCAAATTCAAGTTTCCTTATATCAGAAAATTGTTATAAAACAAAATTTCAAGCCTTTTTTTTTTTTTTTTTAATAACTAAGGTGTTCGGGTCAACTTACACGCACCTCGACTAATTATCAAGAATAGCTATCTCATAGTATATTTGGGGTCCATTTAACACCCTACAAATTAGGTAAGTCACAAATTCTCAACTAATCCTCGAGGTCCATTGAACACCTTATAAGTCAGGTAAGTCACAAATACTCGATTAATCCCCAGGGTTTATTGAATACCATATAAGTCATGTAAGTTATAAATGTGATGGATGACTACTTGGTGAGACTCAAACACAAGACTTTTAGATAATCTAAGGTCTTACCATTTGACCACAACCTAAGTGGTTAAAAAAAAAAAAAAAAATTGGTATTAAGAAACTATAAAATCTTTTCTTTTGATAATTTCCTCGCTGTCATTCAATTTCATTTGAATTTTAAATAGAGTTAAAAACATAAACCCCGTAAGGTAGGATTAAATAATAAAAAATTTCTTTGAAATTAGTTGTTAAAACTTTTGATATTAGAAATTAATTAATATTTACTACATTACTCTTCTATCAACACCTAAATTTTAATGATAAATTTTTTTTTTATTATTTAATCATGTGCAAGGAAAAAATCGTAATTAATCTTTTAAATACTCAAGGTTCCTTCCGTATTTACATGGGTAAAAAAGTGGTAATGATAATACTACGAATTTTGATTGAGATTCTTGAATGTATTATTCAAGAGGTCTTAAGTTCGAATCCCTGTTGACTGCTAATAAGAATAGTCAGTAGAGTTTTTACTCAGGCGGTATTTCAGGAACGTGAAAGATTAATTAAGGTACATGTCAACTGGTCGGGATAATCCTGATAATAATTAAAAAAAAAAAAACTATAGGATTTATATGAGAATTCCAATTTCACTTGGAGCTCGTAAAATAAGTTCAAGATTCTTAATTATAATAGTCAATATTTTTAGTTTTCTAGTGTTGAGAAATTGTAAGATTGGACAAGAATTCCAGTTTTAAGTGGAGCTCAGAGAAAAAGTTGGAGATTTTAAATAATAACTCGAGTTTACAAAGTAAATTAGAGATTTTGAAATGTCGGCAAGTTAAGTTTCCTTGTGGTTTTCTCAGAAAAGAGGCAATGAGGTGGGACTATTAGGATATCTCGACGAAGAAACCAGACCAAAGACTTCTCCTTTACATTACCATTAATTTAATAAGAGAAAACGACATGTTCCCACCCAAGGTTCAGCAAAATACCAGTTTTCACCCCTGCTTTCATAAATTCTAAATTTCCACCCTTAAATTAACAGAGTTTTGTTTCTTTCAATAGTTAAAGGCTAAAATAGTCATTTATTATATTTTAATATTTTTATTTACTAAATTCCATATTTCGATTCTCTACACTCTCTTTTCCTTCATCGTGCTTTCTCACCCTCTTTGTTCCTATCGTTTCTCCCTCTCTCTACACTCTTTTTTCTTTATCACTCTCTGTTTATTCTCTATATCTACAGTTTCTTTTGTATCTATTTATTTGAAGAAAAAAAAGGTTATTTCTTTGCTTCAGATCTTGATGCCTATCTCTTCTCTATCAAATGGGCTTGTTTATACTACTTTCTTCAGTTATTGGAATGGTGACAAAATTGAGTTTTAAATGGAGAAAGGCGGTGGCTGGGTTTCTCTGGTGGTTAACGACGAGGATAAGTGGCAAATGTGATGATCTTGATTTATTTGGGTTATCATGATTTGTATGTTGCCATAGGTTATTTTTGGTGATGGTGGAGTAGGGATTTTTTCTCGGTTTGTGCATGGGTAAATGGGTGGTGGAGTAGGAATTTTTAACAAAAAGAGAAAACTACTTGCGGCACACAAGCTATAAGAAACAGAATTTGGGAAAAGGTTATTTCATAGCTTTAAAAGACTGAATTGAATTAGCCTCATAGAACTGCTAAAACCCTTGATCTGAATCTCTGGAACTTAAAGAAGACCAAGGTAGCTTGCTATCTCGATTCAGAGTAAGCTTGGGTTATTTCTTTCCTAAAATCAAGGTTAGGATGGAGTTTAGGGGAGATGAAGAAGGTCCGGTCTCAATCATTTTTCTGTTTTATTTGAGAAAGAGAATTTTCTTGGGGACGGAAAGAAAAAGAAATAAGGGAGGCAGGAAGAGTACAGAAAAGAGTAGCGCATTCAGGAAGGGTGATGAAGTTTGAAATCTTAATATAAGTGAGAGGCAATTTGGTAATAAAACTTCTGCATTTGTAACAGTCATTAACAATGTTAATATAAGGGTGGGAATTTTGAATTTATGAAACCAGGGGTGAAAACTGGCATTTCGCTAAACCTTGGGTGGGAACAGCCTTTACTCATTTAATAAATAGAAACTCTCTGATTCATCATCACACAGTGACGCCATTGTTGACATCACGAGAACCCAGCTACCTTGGCTGACACCATCTTTATCGTCATTTAAACGACTTCATCTCCTAACGACTCTCTCTCTCTCTTTCTTTACTGTTTGCTTTGATAGAGATTAGTGAAATTTCCTCTTCACACTCTCTTCTCTTTTACACGTTTTATTTTTGTAACTTACCACCGTCTTTCGTTTCTTTTCTCTTTTGGTTTTGACCATTTTTCTAACTGGAAATTACCCTTTTGCTCTTCTTGTTCTTCTTACCCTCTTGTTTCCTCACCCACATCATCGAATCTAGCTTACCCAATTCGATTTCCTTGAGTTCTTGAGTTGAGTTGTTTGGTAGATCTGATTCCAAGTGGGGTTTTTTGTTTTTTTGTTTTTGTTTTGTGATTTGGGGTTTCATTTGGCTGTAAAGTTTGGTTTTTTATCAGATTTGATGGTTTATTTTTTCTGGGTTTTTGTTATATTTGTTTGGTTTGATAAGTAGATTAGAATTTAGCAAAAATGATGCTGCTAATGAATTGTTGATTTTTTTTTTTTTTTTGGGCATTTGATAGCAATTTTACAAATATATAGAGTTTGTGTGTAGTATCAATCCTGTATAGGTTTTTTGTGTTGGTTTCAAATGATTGATTTTTCACTTCTTGATAAATTTGATCGACCTCAGTTCATATATTTCTAGTATTTTGATTCTGCTGTATAAATAATTTGCTTTTTAGCTATATTATGTGTTGTATTTATACATAGATTTTTGCTATTTTATATTCAGTAGTGGTGGTTTGGGGATCTTTTTGCTGTAGGAAACCATGAATCATTGTTTCCTCAAGCTTGATAATTCTTAATATATATTCTTTTATTGAGTTAAATGGCTAATTCAGCCGAACCGTCGTCGTGTTTGAGCTTTACTTCATCTTCTCATCTGTCAAATGGCTCAATTAGTCACAACATACCCTCCTCTACTGCCTCTGAGGCGGCGGGGCTTAGTCTTGAAGTGTTAAGTCTAAGCAAGCTTAGTTCTAGTTTGGAGCAACTCTTGGTTGATTCCACTTGTGATTATAGTGATGCTGAGATAGTTGTGGAGGGTACCGCGGTTGGTGTTCATCGATGTATTTTGGCTGCTAGGAGTAAGTTTTTTCATGAGTTATTTAGGAGTGAAAAGGGGTCTTCTGATAAAGAAGGAAAACCAAAATATGTTATGACTGAGTTGTTGCCTTTTGGCAAAGTTGGATATGAAGCCTTCTTGATTTTCTTGAGCTATGTTTATACCGGCAAGTTGAAGCCTTCTCCAATGGAGGTGTCAACTTGCGTTGACAACGTATGTGCCCATGATGCATGTAGACCTGCTATTAATTTTGCGGTGGAGTTGATGTATGCCTCGTTTATATTTCAAGTACCGGAGCTGATTTCGCTTTTCCAGGTAACTATGCTGTCTTTGTGCCGGTTAAAGTTCACTTATTTTTTTTCAAATTTCGCAATTCATCAAATGTTTGCCTTTGGTATGGTTTAGTTGTTGTAATGGTGAGATATGTTATTGATTGATTGATTTGTTTTGTTGCTTGCTTACAGTCTATTATTGCTCATTGTTGAAAATGGCAGAGTTCTGATAATCACACAGTTTTTGATCCCTTTCCAGATTTGTCGAAACTTATATCTTGCAGACGCCATGAGAAAACATAATTAATTTATAATTTACACTTTTTGCAGCGACGTCTTCTTAACTTTGTTGGGAAAGCTCTTGTGGAAGATGTTATTCCAATCCTTGTTGTTGCCTTCCATTGTCAATCAAGTCAGCTTGTTGCTCAGTGTGTCGATAGAGTAGCACGTTCTGATCTTGACAATATCTGCATTGAGAAAGAACTTCCACACGAAGTTGCTGAGAACATTAGGATGATCCGTCTTAAATCTCCTCCTCAAGACGATGAAAATAATGTGGAAGCTGTGGACCCATTGCATGAAAAGAGAATCAGGAGAATCCACAAGGCACTAGACTCAGATGATGTTGAACTTGTTGACCTTCTGTTGTCTGAGTCTGATATAACCTTAGATGAAGCCAATGCTCTCCATTATGCTGCAGCATACTGTGATCCCAAGGTTTTATCTGAGATTCTCAGCCTTGGTCTGGCTGATGTCAACCTCCGAAATTCTCGTGGATACACAGTTCTTCACGTTGGTGCAATGCGCAAGGAGCCGTCAGTGATAGTGTCGCTTTTGACAAAAGGAGCTTGTGCATCAGATTTGACATTGGATGGGCGGAGTGCTGTTAGCATCTGTCGGAGGTTGACAAGACCAAAAGATTATCATGCAAAAACAGAGCAGGGTCAGGAAGCAAATAAGGATCGGATATGTGTTGATGTTCTAGAGAGAGAAATGAGAAGGAATCCAATGGCTGGGGATGTATCTATCACTTCCCACACGTTTGCTGATGATCTGCACATGAAACTGCTGTACCTAGAAAACAGAGGTAGTATTCTGCATATGATAGTTTTCGATTCTATTCTCTTGAATGTTATGAAGTCATTACAGTGTTGCATTGTCATAACATAGTCACTTGTTTTGTTGCCCAAAATATACAGATTTTTTGTTTTTCTGGGCCGAGTTTTGCTTTGAAATTCGAACATGATCATATGTTTGCTACTCATTTATCTGTTTTATCTGTTATCTTTATTCCACTTAAGAGTAATATTTCTATATTAATACAGAAGGTTGGAATGTGCAAAATTGATGTTAATCTCATGGTACTTTGATGTCCTTTTGGATATGCTTTTGCCAATTGAAGGGCTCAGATTTCCTTTTTTCTCCTCAGCCCAATTGTTTGCCTTCCCTGCTGCATATGTTATCTATTGTCTTGTAATTAGTTTATTTATTTTTCAATTTCCATGAATTCTCTCTTTCAGACACGATAGTTTTCCAATCCCAGATTTGTGAAATTTTTTTTTTTTTGGCTTAAATCTGATGATGACTTTTATTGCACCAAATAATGGAAATTAGCTTGACAACCAGTTGGCATAGTATGCTATTAATAAAAGGCTGTAATCTTGTGATAAAACTGTTCCTCTGTTTCTCTTCCAATCCCCCTAGTTTCGTATTTAAGCTCATGATAAATAGCATAAACATATTTAACATGTCTTGGACATTTTGTTAACAACCTTTTTTCTTCTTCTCTCTTTCACTTCCTCTTCACTTATAGCATGCCTGAGAAAATCACATGCTTTTAGCAGTGGTATAATTCTTAATGATTTTCGGATACATTTTCATGTGGCCGTAGCCAAAGGCTTTAGTGTGGCTACCAACTCAATTCTCAGTACAAATTTCTTGTTTGTTAGGCTTTAAGATGTAAAGCAACTGGGTGAACTATAGGTATGAATTTTAGTTGATAGATAATCTAGCAAGGGGCACTCATACTAAGTGTTGGAACCTTCAATTTATGAGGTCCCACCTGATGGTGTTGTGTGCCTATTGTGGAAATAAGAGACATTTGCTATTTTTCGGGTTGCATATATGCATTGTCAGATTTGGTGAAATAACATCAGTGAATATGATGTTTGCGCATGCAAAGATTTTGCACTTACGGGATAGACAACAGCCTATTATCGCTTAACCTCCAATTCAATGTGGTCTTGATTGAATCTTATTTGTATGTGTAACGGCTTTTTATGCTGAAAAGATCGTTTCTGAGGGTTACTGTACATTGCAGTGGCATTTGCACGATTGTTCTTCCCTACTGAAGCCAAGTTAGCCATGGACATTGCACATGCTCAGACAACATCTGAGTTTGCTGGTCTCTCTGCATCAAAAGGTTCAAGTGGAAACTTCAGGGAGGTTGACTTAAATGAGACGCCTATAATGCAGAGCAAACGATTACGTTCTAGGATGGAAGCCCTTATGAAAACAGGTAATTGGAAGCTTTAACTTTCTTCTGCATTTAGATGCTTTGTTTAGCTTAGTTTTGATTTGATGGCAAACTGTTGGTTATTCTCTTTTGTTCTCTTTCCTGGAGTATAACTTCTGTCCAAACTGGCCTACTAGCATACTTTATTTCTGAAGATGAACGTACAGAACTGGGTTATCGGCCACCATATCTAGAGCAGGTAGGGCGCAGAATCTAAGTTTGACTTGAATCAAGCGACGAAAATTGTTAATTTCCCAATTACAAAATCCTATTGGTAAGATGGAATTGCTAGGTATGAGAACTGGTGATAATCGAGTGGAATATTCTTATGTTTATTTCCCGAGCACCTTTGTAAACAGGTTGCTTAACATCTTGGTCATTGGTACCGACATTGCTTGGGTTTATACTTGGTAGTTTCTTCTTTGGAGTTTCTGACTTGTTACATAATGAATGACAAACTGAAATCATTACTACTTTGCGGAGTACAAATTTTAACTTTCATTGTAATAGTTTCCCACATTTAAACTGTGTTGTCCTGATGACAGTGGAAATGGGTCGGCGTTATTTCCCTCATTGCTCAGAAGTGTTGGATAAGTTCATGGATGATGACCTTCCTGATTTATTCTATCTCGAGAGGGGCACCGAAGATGAGCAGAAAATCAAGAGAATGCGCTTCATGGAACTTAAAGAGGACGTTCACAAGGCATTTAGCAAGGATAAAGCTGAGCGATCTGGGTTGTCTTCGTCATCATCCTCATCATCTAAGAAAGACGGTATAAATTCCAAGCTCCGAAAATTATGATGGCTTGTAAAATCTATCGTTAATAGTCCTGCTTACTGCGTGCACAGTTTTGAGAGAAGTCTTTTCAAGAGCCGGCAAGTGTTGGCTCGTTTTCTGTACAATTTCATCCGGGGGAAAACTCTTTCTGTATACAACCCCGGTTGCGATTTTAAGTCAGCAAAATCGTCTTATACTTAAGACAGCTTATAGGAAAATGTTATTCAGTTTCTTGTGAGGAAACTTTGATATAGCGGAACTGCTACTGAGTTTATTTACATAAATTTTTGCAGAAGTTTGTTCTATGTAAAAGTTAGATTAGGGAAAATAATCCTAGAACATAGACAAAAGTGTTTTGTTAACGTAGCTGAAGATTTGACGCCATGTTGAGAAATTAATCATATATTTGTGCTTGTTGAATGAAATCGTGTTCATGTTGTATCACTATTCGATCGATTTATATGAAAATTTTGTACATGCAGTATTATTGATTAAACAAATTTTTATTCTTTTGTTTCGGAGAGCCAAATGGACACAGAATTACCCTTTTTCTGTTTTTCTTTTTCTCCCTAACGATACAGTTCAAAATTTTCTGGAATCAAACCTAGAAAAGATGTATTGATACTCTCAGATGGAGCAAGTTTTATTCAGGTATTTTTATATTTTATTTTAATTAACTCTATGAAATTTCAATATTTAAAGAGTAAAATATTCTTCACTTTCGGTTCAATATGTGTAACTTTACTTTTAAGTTTAACTCAAGCGTAAAATATTCTCAATTAATGTAACACAAAAATCTGACGGTGAGAGCTGTAAGTGGCTACTTATGGGAGCCGAAGTTAAAGGAATATGGTGTTCGTGTTAATCTAATGATCTTTTTTGCTTTAAAATGTCAAAACTTCTTAATTCCTAAATTAATCCTATCCATTGAATTTTATAATTCTTATTTTGGGGGAACATAGATTTGCAGTAATAGCAGTAAATATTCCAAGAATTTTGACACTTTAATGTAATATGGCATCTGGGAAAAATAAAACAATATCTGAAATTCCTTCTTTTGATCCCATTAGAGGTTAAAATATTGCCAGAATTAATTCCTTATGCTATTAAAGTGGAAAAAGACTGAGGACCCTTTTAATTATCTTCCACTAAATTAAGAGGAGGAATCTCTCCCTCTCTCTTTTTTCCCTCTTAACAAATATGAATCAGCTAAAACAGTTGTGGCCCTGCTTTATTCCTCTATCGTTTTGACATCCATCTGTGAATATCTTTTCTTAAAATAATTACTTTTGTAATTTGTATAGCACTATTATTACCGTATTCGACAGATTAAAGTTTGTTGGTGTTATTTATAGGTAAGGATAGTTTGAGAGACAATAAAGATAAGGATAGTTTGACATCACCGGGTTAACCGGTGATGTCATCATCACATAAAAAACCCTTTTTTTTTTTTTTTTTTAAGAATTCCATTTTTTTAATAAGATAATAACAACTTTATTACTATCCAACATGATTCAAATTCAAATTCAATAACAATTCCAACATAATTTAAGTATTTAACAATAATCTAAAATCCAAATCCAAAACATGATGTTGTGTTCATTCATTACATATTAAATGACAAAATACATAATAATTAATAACAAAACATTTGGGGCAAGTGTTTTTTCTTTTATCCGTCTCCATGTTGATTGAGCTTCACACACTATCATCAAAATTCTTCATCATCATCATCATCATCATCATAACCATCACCATCATTGCACACTGCAGCCAAGAATTAGAATACACAAACCTCAGCTACTTAATCTGGAAACCATAAATCATCAGAACAAACGATATGAACATGATCAAGGCTCGAATGAACACAAAAACCAGATCTTGATCACAAAAATCACAGTTTTCTGACCAGACCAAGCGATCCAAAGCAACAACGTAAACCAGATACATAAAGCAAGATCACAAGGTAAAAGAGTGAGTACCCATAAAGAAAAACACAAGAAAACTAAAAAAAAGGGTACCTGATTTCAAGGATCAAAACTATATACCAGTCAACACTTAAACTCGTCATAATTTATACTACAGAAACAAAAATAAATTACAGTTTCAAAATCAAACACATCGCCTAAACTTCTTCTTCAAAAAAAATAAAAATAAAATAAAAAAGTCTAAAGTTTAGCTTGCTTATTATTTGCACTAAATTAAAAAGAAAAAACGCAACACTTACAAGCAAGAAACATCGGTTTCGCGAAGTAGATCAGCAATTCGACTGGACTGAGCGAGAATCTCGGGACGATTCAATGACCTATAACTTCCATAACTACTAGTACTCACTTCATCGAACAGACTGAGGAACCTCAACTGTCGAGGAATGGCATGTTTATTACTTGGATCGAGGAGTGGAGCTGTCGTTAACAAATAGAGCTATTGCCATCGATTTCTAGCGAGGAACGGAGCTGTCGTTGTCGATTCCGGCGAGGGAGGAATACGTCGTCGTCAATTTCAGAGAGTTCAGTTGCGATTTGGTGAATGGTTGCAATTTCAGACTTCAGGGGGCGGAGTTGATTGTGATTTGAGTGAGATTTCAGAGAGAAATTTTCGTAGAGAAGTTGAGAAATCTAAGAAATTTTCGTAGAGAAGTTGAGAAAGAGAAGAAGCTGAGAAACAGAGATGGAAATCAGATGGAATGGGCTGCAATAGTGCGATCGCGTAGGGTTAGGGGTTTTTGAAATCGATCGATTTATCTCGCATTGTCCGGACCGGCGGTTCATTGATTTTATCCAGTTTTTAAACGGGTTAAAGCGATTTAATGGATAATAGCGGGTTTATAGTTGACTTGAACCAGACACGTGATCGGTTCCTGGTCTAACCGGTTGGATCGACCGGTTCGGTCCGGTTTTTAAAACAGTGGTTTGTCTGATCTTATAAACTCTAAAATCAAGCTGACTTATTTGTTTATAATTTTGTTGGGTTTATAAGCCAAAATATTAATAATAATAATAATAAGTTGGGCGAACCTACTCTTTTTTTTTCTTATAAACACGCTGCTTATAAGCAATTTTGATAAAATATATTACCACGTTACCTTTATTTATAATTATAATTCAATATAATAAAAAATTAAGTTAATATAATTTATTTTTTGATAAAATAATGTAATACCATTTTTAAGTCATTTTAGTAATAAAATGTACTTATAAGCTATATTTTACCAAACACGTTAACTATTTATTAATTACTTATAAATACTTTAACCGAACTCATAACTACTTAAATAAATTTAAAATTCTTATAAGCTTAAATTACCTTCTAAATATTAGCTGCTTATAAGCTTGACCAAAGAGGCTCTTAGTCAACCCTCCGTCCATGATCTATGGTTCTATATGGAGGATTACATCACCTTTAGGTACCATAAATGTCACATACTACATTGTTAGCTAATGAACTTGAGATTCAATTTATAGATCCACATAACTAAGCAGGTGCATTTTGAGTAGAAGAATTTTTGTGAAGCCCAAAAACAAACCAAAGCGAACAATATTTGAGCCGGAGTTGACAATAGGTGAAACCATCTTTCTTTATATAGGACTTCACATTAGAATCATATGAAGAGCTTGAAGAAATGAGGTGTTGAAATGAAAAATGAACCAAATCAAACATTATAAACTTGAATAAGGGGAAATGCAGAGCTGAAGATCTTGTTAAGTATCAGCAGAGCTAAGCCAAAAGGTATTCCATTTGAGTATTTGTAATACAACTGAAATCTGAGGCAGGTAATCGAATTATTCTTTTAAATCTATATTTCATCTAAAAAATAGTTCCTGTTTAAAGATCCGATAATCTGTCGGCGTGCTCCCAAATATATTTACTACCTGTTGTAGCAACCCTGGAAACTATAAATCGTTTCACTTCCTTCAACCACATTGTACAAATCTCAAAATTATTTAAGAACAAGTTTTCCATTCTGTTAAACGTAAATAAAACAACCTCTCAATCTCCACTTCTAATATTTCACACAGAAATTTCTAAAATTCCGTTGATTGCTGCTATTAGCCTGTTACTGCCATCCAGATACATGAACTTGATATCTGCATAACTCCAGAGAGAATGTTCAGTCAATACAGTGACATCCACTAGTACTATGAAAACTTCTAATTTTCACATTTTCACATTCAATCCCAGTTAATACTAGATTAGGTCTTCAGAAACTAGATGAATATGAATATATTCAGTTTTCCTCAGTTTTTTCAAGGACATATTAGGTTCCTGAAAATATGACAATAAAAAAAACTACCACAAATACATCTGAAAACAAACTCGTTCCAAAAACTACAGTAAGATGAGATATAAATGGTATCAAATCGGTATCAATTCAGTTTTTATGTCATTAACAACACACTTACTGTTTTTAAATTGTCCAAAGTCCAAACTGCATGCTGAACGACCCAACTATGCAAGATTTCGTAGCAAGTATTTGAGAAGATGAGGTGCAACAATCATATCAGAGTTTACATAGATGTGCAACAATATATGGTTAGCAATGCAGAATTATATTGTCCAAGTGGACTCAATTTGATTTATGAAAAAAAGTATATAAATGCGGTATAGACTTCACCTTAGCTTGAATTTGATGATTTCCTTATACTTCCCAGATGGCTGGACCTTCAGGGTGGACATCAACAAAATATTTTACAAATTTTGCATCTGAACATGCAAGGATAGTGCTTAAGGACAATTTGGGCTTCGCTGCACCTCTCTCCCTCAGCGACACATACATTGTAAATCTATGATTAATCCTCTCCAAATCATAACATAAATATGATGGAAATGCCACTAAAGAGTCGATTGGAAACCCCAAACAGTTCTTTAAGAAATCCATCTTCTTTTCGATCACTTCTTTGCTCTGGTTAAGCACCATTGGCGCATGTTTAATTATGCGTCTGACAATATTTGTGTCCAAACCGGCTTCTACCAGGCAGTCGAATCTCTCCTGTAGTTGGTCCCCTCTTCCTCGGAACTTTTTCAAAGCTTTCGTCATCTCTTCTGAGTTTTCTACATACCCCAATCTCAACAAGAATGTTGTTTTCTCCAGATATTTACTAGGATTTTGGAGTTCCGCCTGTTCATAAATTTTAATTTTTTGTTTTAGAAGCCAAATGGAACAATTTCAACGGGTCATCTTTTATAATTTGACATAAACCATCTCTGTTGACTTTTAAACTGCTGCAAACAGTTTTAGGTCCTTTAAGAGAACATGAACCCATAAGTTCCGCATGCTTAGACACTATATTTGCAATGTTTTCCATTCTCATTCCAATCTCAACCAAGAATCCCACAGCCTGCAATAGATTCTTTGTACATTTTCCAGACAACAGTTGTGGCTTTTGCATAAACAAACAATAGATTTCATTCATCTTCAAACCCAATTTGAGTAACTGGCCAACCAACAAATAAACCTTCCGCCCAGAACCCTCAAAGACTAACCCTGGATTTGTTTTAAATAGATCACAAAGCTGCTCCTCCCTATAACCCACTTTCTCAAGAAATTCCATTGTGTCAACTGTTCGATTCCAATTGTATGTGCTCTTACCAGATAAGTATCCCCCAATCCAGTCATTCTTGAATCCTAGCCCTTTTAATTTTTCAAGAACCTTAATAAATTGATCATCAACATCACCAATCAAAAGCGATGGGCAACAACTGACTAGCTTAATAACCGTGTTTCTACTTGGACCCAAATTTTCATAAGCCTGAAGTTTTGAACTTAATATTCCATAATCATACCCAAATATCTCTCTCGCTTCCTTATACATCTTTCCCATCTTATTACGAGGAATCCCATATACCCACAACACATGATGGTTCTCAAGCAAGATATCATCATCACTCAAATACATCAAGTGCTGCGGAAGAAGTGAGGAGATCTCCAATGGGCTCAAACCCAAGCTCTCGAAAAATGGTTCAAACTCATTAATTGGATTGTATCTAAGGAACCTGGCTAAAGACCGAGTCACATCCTTCTCGGCATCAATCTTGGATAACAAACTTTGAATAAAATATGGCGAATTCTTGCTGATATGCTCTGCATCCGTATAGCTTAAGCTCCTAGTACCATGCAAGTAATCAAATAACACATCTTGAGCCTCGGTTCTAGCCAGCCTAGAAACCTGGTTGGAAATCAAAGAACCAGGCGACTGAGTTGACTCAGTGAGACTGACTTTTGCTAAGTGTGTCACTCTAGAACTCCAAAAGGTTCGAAATTTAACTGAACTGAAAGATGGGTACTGCATTACAACACATTTTTCATTGAACACAGAAGAAAAGGGAACAATCTGATTGGATTGGCCAATCATCTTAGATAATTCAAATACCCTTTTGCGGATTCTGGGTAATATCATGGCAAGACGTGAAATTTAATGAGCTAAACATTAAATTTCAGCAGAATCAATGTGGGATATTTGAATACTAAGCAAGAACTGTAATTGAAATAGCTGGATTAAAAACAACTAGAATGAGAATGAGAAAATCCAAGTTTCTTACCCATAAGCAAAAATTGATGCTTTTGCTCAGAAGAAGAAGAAGCTTCGACTATTATTCTGTAATTGAGTTTTTTCTTCCCCGTTATGGTAGGGCTCGATAGCTCATTGCTTGATTGATAAAACCCTAGAAGATGAGTTAAAACCCTAATTTGTAATTGGGTTTTTACAAGATTCCCACGTTGGGATTTGGGAAGGTTCTTTTCGGAAAAATAGTGACTTTCCCAAGTTTGCTACTTATAACCAAAATTGAAATTATTGGACGAAAATACCCCTATGAAAACTTGGAATTCCTTACCGCATGTATTGGATGGAGATCAACACATTAAAAAATATTCTTGTTATATCCCACATAGTCTAAAGAATGAGTTTGGGGTTTAGTTTATGATTTAAGTTCTCAATAAGAAGCATTTTGGGTGAGATACGTTTGAGTGATTCTCAAATGGTGAAAGATGTTTGTGTAAAACCTAAAAGTAAACCCAAAAAGGTTGGACTCATAGCAGATAATTCTAAGAAAGTGATTTTTAGAACTTCATCTTTTTCTATGTTTAGCCCTCATCTTCAATCTTAGATAAGGGTATAATAGTATTTAAAACATTTATTAACAATGGTTCTTGATTTTATATATATTAAAAAATATTTAAGAAGGATTTACAAACATGTTATTGCTTACTATCTACAATTTTTTAAAGTCTATTGTTTCTACAAAATCATTAACTCTAAAAACACTCAAAAACTAACATAAACTCCTTGTTTAATTTAAGTTACTTCATCTGACAATTTTCTATTTAATCAATGTAATTCATAACTGGTTTAAAAATTATAAAACTTAGAAAAGAAACTAAAGAAGAAGAAGAAGAAGAACAACAACAACAACAACAACAACAACAACAATTAAAATTAACTTTAATTTCCTATTCTTACAAATGCTTTTGACACTATTATTATCTCATAAACCTTAATTTTTTTTTTTTTACTACTCAAATTATTCTTAGAGCAAAAATGATAGTTTATTGGAGAAAGAGGATATGAAAAAGAATATATTAGGTTACAAGGAATATAAAATTGTAGGTTTCTAATTGCTTCACATACAAATTTATTATTATTTTTTTCTTCAAAGTATTGGAAGCGATTTTAATCTATATATTTTTTGATATTATTCAAATATATTAGGTGCTTGTGATTATTTGTAACGATTTTTGTTTTTTTTACTTTAATTTTTTTTCAATTATCTAAAATTTTATTTTAGGAATAACGATGGTGGAGGGGAAAAGAATGAAATGTTAACTAAAATATAAAAAAAATGGAATAAAGGGCATTTATGGAATTTATGGGTTGCCATAAGAAAAAAAATTTAGTTTTAAAACTTTGAAATGGAGTATCTTAAGAAATGTGGCTTCTTTAGTTCGTTAGTGTGGTGCTAATCTAAAATCATCAATGAGATTTTGTGTTGGTCAATCTAAAGTTTTGATGGATAATAAGGTTTTGTGTTCTTGTATTTGGTGTCATCCATTTTATAAGTTGTTTTTTAATAGTCAGATTAGCTAGTAATGTTTTGAAACTCGGATCGTCTCTTGACCCAATCAAGGGGTTGGTTCCTAGGTGGCTTGGTCGGTCAAATCGGTGACGTCAGATGTCTAGCATGTTTGAATTCCAGTAAACACACCCCTGTAGGACTGTTAAATGAATCAAGTGGCTTGCGAGCCAACTCGATTCGACTTGAGTAAGGCTCGTCAAGGGCTCGACTTGGCTTGAATCAAGCCAGCTCAGCTTGAATCGTGTTGACTCAACTTGATTTGTGATGAGTTTTGAGCTGAGTTCGATGATTACTCGGCTCGGCTCAAACGGTTCGTGAGCCAAATCTGGCTCGAGTTAAAAAGGGTTACACCGAGGGTTTTTCAAACTATTGGGGGTTAAATGTAATATGTAGTTCTTAATAGTTGAAAAAATGACAAATTCTGCCATTATAAAATTGTGTAAAACACAATTCTTACCCCCATTTGAACTAAATCCCTAAAATTGAAAAAGAAAAACCACCCAAATTCCCAAATCGCAATCCACCACCACGCCGTCGTTGTTGCCCACGTTGCCGCTGTCCACTATAATTGCCGACGGCATCACCTGATACTGTCATCGTTGTCATTTCGCCATTGTCATTCACTTGTTATTCTCTTCATCGCCGTCTTGTTCTCTTCCTGTTGTCGAGTTACCCATTGTCCCGCCGTCCTTCTCGCCGTCACAGTAAGGTATTATTTTGGCCCACTTTTCTTCTTTGTTTTTCCTAATATGCTAGTATTGTTCTCTTTTCATATGGTTTTATGCTCATAGTGGTTTAGGAAGCTCAGATTTACGGTCATGGTGTTGAATAATCTGCAAATATTAATTGAAGTTTGAAACATTGTAGTGAAAATATGAATGAGAGGTTTAAAACTGCAGTTTGTAGAGTAAAGAAACATGAAAAGTTTTCTTAAAGTTGTGAAAACTTGCACTCTTGCTCTTTATACGATAGCTGCATTAACTAGATAGATAGCTTTGGTTTTTGCAAGTTGAGATATGCATTAATAGAAATGGGTTTTTATCATCAGATAACTTTAATGTTCCTTGATTTCCAAAACTTCAAATATATATCAATAAGAAAAGCTAACACCTTTGTTTTTTATTTTGTATTATAGGTTTGGAAATGGACGACAGTACCTTAAGCAACCCTACAGAGCAAGATACAATTATAATTACACCGGACAATAAGCATAACTTGAATGAGACCACTACAAATACGAAACACAATGTTAGTAGCCTAGATAATGTTGGGGAGAATGACAATCCAATTCAGAGGAGAAAGAGAGCTAAAACATCAGTGGTCTGGACAAAGTTTAAGGAGGTGGTTCTCTCGGGTGGTACAAAAAAGGCAGAGTATATCCATTGCAAAGTCAAGCTGTGTATTAATGTCACCATAAGCACCACCTGGTTTAATAGACATTTAAAACGATGTTCAAAGAGAATAGCTTCCATGAGGCAACAACATATTACCTTTCTTGCTATCAGTTTCTAATGTTGGAACTTCTATTTTGTTTGCTTTAAATGGAAAGTTTGACATGATGAAGATGAGGGAACTTATCGCCCATTGGGTGCTTATGGATGAGCATCCATTTTTAGTTGTGGAGGAAGAGGGCTTGAATAACATGATGAAGTATGAGATTCTTGAATGGAGTTCGGTTTCCTGCCATACTTGTAAAATGATTGTATGAAGGTATATGAAAATGAGAAAATGAAGTTGAAGACGATGTTGAAGAATGTGACAAAGATTAGTTTGACTATGGGTTTATGGAATTCCGGCAATCAGAAGATGGAATATATGGTGCTCACTGGGCATTGGAAAAATGGTAATTGGAGGATGAATAGACGTGTCCTGAACTTTGTTCATTTACCTCTTCCCCCAATTGATGTTGCGATTGCTGACTCCATTTCCAAGTGCCTAATGGAATGGGAGATTGAATATAAGGTGTACACTATCTTAGTGGATAACGCAGTAATGATGTTGTAATCAGAGTTCTGAGGGAAAATTTTGAAGTTACGGGGAATCTAATTTGTGAAGGTAAATTGTTTCATGTAAGATGTTGCGCTCATATCTTAAAACTTATTGTTCAAGAAGGACTTTATCAAATTAGGCATATCATTGATGACATCCATGTGAGTGTCTTATACATCAATGCTTCATAGAGTAGGATTAAGGTTTTTTCTGAGATTGTTCAACAACTTAAATTGCAATTTCGGAAGCTTATTCTACATTGTAAAACAAGATGGAATTCGACGTATGAAATGTTGGCAACGACAATTAAGTTCAAATTTTTTTTTCCCAGATTGAAAAAAAGGGATAAAAGTTATCATTATTGTTTGTAGGATGAGGATTAGGAGAAAGTGGAGAAAGTGTGTGACATTTTAAAGGTTTTTAGTGGTACAACCAATCTCATTCTAGGGAGTGATTATTCGACATCTAATTTATTTCTAAAGGAGGTGTGTCTAGTGAGAATGATGTTGGATAGTAAAAGTAAAGACAAAGATGAGTTTATTAAAAACATGGTAAGGAAGATGAAGGAGAAGTTCGATAAATATTGGGGGGAATGTAATGTGTTAATGTTTGTGGCTTCTATATTGGATCATCGATTGAAAATGATGGTAATTCAGTGGGCATTCCCCAAGATGTATTCTGAGTTAGAAGCTTGTGCAAATACTGTAACTGTTCGGGATGCACTGTATGAGCTATATGGGGAGTATGTTGAGGCTAATAAGGCTTCTACTATTTCCCGTGGGCCTCTTGTAGTAGGGATAGAGTTGGAGCCGTTGGTGAGGAGGCAATAACTGCGGGAGTTGCCAGTTGGGATGATTTTAGCAATTTTTTGGACGTGTTGAGACTGTTGAGCCAAGTAAGTCTGAGCTAGACTATTATTTGGGAGAGGGGTGTCATACGTGCGTGGGGGATTGTGAGGCATTCGATGCTTTACAATGGTGGAAGACAAATTCAACCAAGTATCCTATATTGTCTATGATGGCTCATGAGATTCTAGCCATCCCCATCACTACGATTGCTTCAAAGTCTGCATTCAGTGCCGAAAGTTGGGTTATTGATCCTTATCAAGCTTATTTGTCTCCCGACATGGTGGAAATGCTCTTATGTGCATGTGATTGGTGTCGATCTTTGAACGAAATGAAGAAATGGTGCAAAGTAGGTTCCATTGATTATATTTTTAGTGCAATTAAATTTTTGCAATCACTTTATGTTAACCTAAACTTAATTTTTATTTCTTTTTTCATTTCAGAAAGAGTAGGACCACTTGGAGATTATTCTTCCTATCTAGTCAGTTGATAGGAGTCAGTGAATTGTTTGATTCCCCTACATGTCATTGGCTGTGGCAGTAGGATTGTGCAAGTTTGACTTAATTGATTTTTTGTTTGGGTTCGCCTATTCATCTTTATGTACTTATGTGCTTCACTTGCTCACAGGAGTGGGGCAAGAATAATTTTGGGATGTAGCTGCCCAACATACAAACATATTTTTTTATGAAACATTATATTTCAATGTTTTGGGATTAAATTTGTATATAATCCCCTTTTTGTTTCGATGAAAGATGAATTAAGTAAAGTGAACCAAACAAAAACTTTAGTTCACTTCACTTAATTTGTTGTAACAAAACCAGTATGATAAATGGTAAATAGTATGATGAAATGATCACGTGTTGAGATTGAGTTGTTTGCCAAATACAAACAAATTTAGTTATTGTGTTTGCCAAATAGGTTGTGACATTGAAATGAAAAGCTTGGCAACTAATAAACTATACTTGCAGGTCCCCAACATTTTTTTTATGTTTATTTTTTAAAGAGGTTTAGTTGTTGTGTAATGTATCAGGACAGGAAATGGGTTGAACTGCATGAAAAACCAGCTCTAATTTTTTTTTTTTTTAAATTGCACGTTTTTGTACTGGCTCGCGAGCCAATCTCGAAACCCTTTTATCGTTTCATGAGTTCGAGCTGAGCCAGGAAATCAGCGACTTGGCTCGTCTCGGCTTGAACTTGAATCCCATCACCCCCCTTCACAAGTCATGCTTGTTTAGTCGAAAACTTGGCTCGATAACAGCCCTACACCCCTACGACTTGGGCAAGATAACCAAAGCAGCCAGGTGGCAGTGACGACAATCGATTGTCAATCAGAGTTCGGATGATGGGGGTTTTGATGTGGAGATGAAGGTGATGCTGATGGTGGTGTCACGTGGGATGGTTGGCGTCAGAATCAGGAAGGAAGACAATCACTTTTGTGAAGCAGACTGGTGGTAGCAATGACAATCGACACCAATCAGAGTTTGAGATGATTAGGGTTTTGATGTGGAGATGAAGCTGATGTTGATGGTGGTGTCAGGTGGGATGGTTGGTGCTAGAAGTTGTCGGAATCAAGGAGGAAGTTGTTGGAATTAGGTATTTGGTGACCTAGTTTAGCTACCAGGCCAGCCAAACCAGCGGTTTGTTACTATTATGCTGGTCCAAATCTGGTCCAATCCAGGCCATAAGCTAAAACCAAGTTTTGAGTGTTTTTGGATCGGAGAGGGGGCCGGTTCCTGGTCGAACCGACCAGTCTGGGTTTCACAACACTGCTAGCTAGTTCTAGTGTACTACTTGTTTCTAGTTCACTATAAGCTAGTTTAGCATAATTAATTGAGTGATTGTTGTTGTTGTTGTTCTACTTCATCCTCTTTCTTTGAATTATTTTGTTAATTTTTTAGATTTCCTTTTCTTTTATGTATGGAAACTTTAAAGGTCAATCACATTTAATTAATTTCTTCCATGTATAAAAAATAATTGCATAAACCATAAAAGAAAAAAGGAAGTTTATTATGTACATTAATTGATCTCAAAATGCTAATTACAGCACCCAAAAAATTAAAGAAGATTGAGTTTTTGCATTAATTTCATAAAAGATATACCATGCAAAGGTAAAGTTAAGATGCATCATGCATGATAAAATGGGGCGTAAAAATTTGTTGACGGGGCTTAACACTGGCGACCACAACATCTAAGAACATTTTGAGTTAATAATGAAAGCTTAATTAATTTGTGGGGTCTTGAAAATCTTCTTTCGGTTCTTGTTTCATTTGACAACCTTTTAGATAATTTGACCCGTAATGTTATGTTGTATAATTCTTGAGTTTTTCATAGAACGTAGATTGAGTGGCCTGGAAAACCTTGTGAAAAGTTCACGTATGCTACAAGCAAAACACAAGCAATGGAGATGGTTTTGTTTTAATATTTATTCTATTCTAATTAGATGATAAATGTTAATTCCAACTAATAGAATGTGAATAATTCAATGGTTGACTTCATGGCCCACCCACTAGAAAGAAACCCTAAACGTTGACCAAAATACTTCAATTAAATCCACTTGTTTCTCACTTTTGGAACTTCTCTAAGACAGAAGAAACAAAGACTAAAAATGAAATATAATAAACGAACGGCATCACTTAGTCGTTCAAAGTGAATTGTGGTATGCAAATGGTAGAGCTTTCTCTATCAACAATCAAATGAAGGGACCATGCATTAATGTTCTGATTCCAATAAGCAAACAAAAAAGATCAACGGTGCTTGTACCTTAATTTAATAATAAACAGTACAAGTTGGAAACATGAAAAACCCTAAGTTAATTTATCTGACATTACCATTGACAATCTTCTGTATTGACCAATGACCGACCAAACATTCTCATTTCTTATTCCATAGATCATTAGAAACCTTTTGCAAGCTTATTTTGTGGCCCTGACAGTTTTCAAAGAAGACTTTTTGTCAATTGTCAGTTTTTGTTGAATTTTTTTTTCTAGCAAAAGTCGTTTGTTTCAATTACATAAAACAAACACACTCTTAATTGGTAGGGTAAAGATCATTTGATGTTCAGCCTATAAAAAGGCCAAAGAACCGAATAGAAATATCACCTATCCGCTTAATTTCTGTTGATTACTGATGGCGGAGGTGATCTTCTCAAAGGTTTTATCCACCACTGATACAGAGTATAGATTGGCTTTGCCAATGGACGCCTTTCAGCATTTCTTCCCAGAAGAAGAACATGATAAATGTGTTCAATTTATGGTGATGGACTCAGACCAAAAGCAATAAGAGTTTCGTTTGGCCACTCGAAACAAAGGTAAACATCCAAAGCCCGCGATAACTGGTGATTGGCTTAATTTTGTTGGCAATAAAGGTCTTAAAAGTTGGGGATGAAGTCATTCTTTCTCGGCAGCAAGATGAAGCTGGTTCAGTGAACTGCACAATTGAAGTGAAGAAAGGGATCAGAATATTTGGGAAATATTTACATGAAGCTTGAGTAGCTGTGGCGTAATCTGTTGGTTAATTTCTTCTATGAGTTTTCAGTTTAAAATTCCTGAAATGTTATGAAGCTCAGCTAGTTTGAGTTGTTATTTTTCTTGCATGGCGTGGATAAGGTACTATAAATATAAATAAAACCTGTTCTACTTATGCAAATACACCACTTGAAATGTTCTTTTATTTCAGGCAAGTTCTCCAATGATTTAGGTGGATTTGTGAGATGGTGTCTTTAAAACAATATTCATAATTGTTCAAAGATTTTTTGGAATCTTCTGTTTTTAGGTATTGAGCTACTAGTCCATCTTAGTCAAAACCATTGAAATAATCAAAAACATGTTTCCATCAGTTATGACAGTTATGAGATGGTGTGGGTTGATATATATAAGCTCAGCTAGTTGTAGTTCTTAGTCCTATTTGAGATAAGGTGTCCCATCAAGTCCTCTCTATCTATCTAGATGTTGCTATATATATATATATATATATAACAAAAACTCTTTATTGCCACTGATTGTATCACCAGCCATCTATCAAGGCTAATATTTTTGAGAAGACTATATCATCAATGAATTATAATAGTAGATTTGATCGTCAACAGTCAGATATATGATCGTAGATCTAGTTTTTTTCAATCAGATTTATGGTAAATTTAGTTAAAAAATATCAGATCGGTGCACTACTGACATATCTAGTTGGTAATGTACTATTATGGTAGATTCCAACCACTTTTTGATGGTAGTGACCGAAATATGGAAAATGTGGATGAACGAGGAGTGTTTATCAATTTATAAACTTTTATTGTTAGGGGTATTTGGTTAAATTAACAAACCTAAGAGGTTAAAAATAATTTAAATATTTACAAAAAAAAAAAATAGTGAACCAAACGTATCCTTAACTTTTGGGTCAACATAGAACTCTGCCTTCAATTCAGCTTCACGTTCAATTCGATTAGCTCTTTTTCCTGTATAATCGAAAGAATCTCAGTCACTAAAAAAAAAAAATAATAATAATAATAATAATAATGGAGAAATCAAGCAAATAATAGTGAGAAAGAATGCAATGAGAACCTGCTCTGTGTACTCCTTTGCGTCATATGTAACTTTAAAATTAATTTATATTCAGAAAACATAATGAACAAATGAAAAATTGCCAATCTCATAAACGTATGTGTTACTAGAACTTGAAATGATAATGCCTTTTCTTCTTTTCTCGATAACAAAATTACAAATTCAATTGATGAAGGTTTTTCTTCTTTTCGCGATATACAAATTCAAAGACTTAACGCATTATTTCTTATCTAATCTTTTCAAACTCACGTAAGCACAAAACAATCGCAATAATACCCAGGATAAATTAAACAGATTAACACAATAACAAAATTTTGACATTGAAATTATATGAGTATTGCAATTGGAGGTATGGGGCTTATCGGCTGATCGGCGTCCTAGATCAAGGTGCTAACGAAAGTAGAGAAAACATTAAAAAAGTTATATAAATAGACGGTAATAGAGGTGGAAAATATGGGCCGGGTTAGGCGGGCCAACCCTAACCCGGCCCGTAAAAAAGAGGGCTCAAACCGGCCCGCCATGAAGTTGAGCCCAACCCGCTAGTCACACCCGGGCGGGCCGGGTTACACTATGGTAACCCGCGGCCCGCCGGGTTGCTATTTTGGCCTCTTTAGAAGAGGCCCGCAACCCGGCGGAGTTCTTTGGCGGGAGGTTAGTTGTTGCCAGCAGCCAACCCACGAAGGTTGGCAGAAAAAAAAATTTATTAATTTTTTTTATTTTTTTCAATTACACTTTTACCCTTGAAATCTAGCCGTTTTATAGCCGTTGGAGGGGTCTTTTTCGTCATTTTCTTTCCCTATTTTTTTCTATAAATTGGACCTAAACTCTCATATTTTTCTCACAACTCAAATTCTCTCATTTTCTCATATTCTCTATTCTCTCAACTCTCAAGTCTCAATTATTCATTTATTCTCTTAATATTTTTTGTTATCAATTTGCTCTTATTTTAATTTTTATTAGGTTTTGCAATTTTCCATTCATATTTCCAATTTCCATATTCCAAATCTCTTTCTTTAATTTTTATTTCTTCTACATCATTTTTTTTTTCAACTACAAGTCCACAATGGATAGATATTTCTCTCCCATCAATTTCAATTTTATTTTTTGATAAATGAATAAGTCTAATTTTTCTTATATTACAATTTTATTGTATTAAAATTGAATTAATATTTGAAATGTTAACAAAAAAAAAAATTGAATTGAATTGAATTATTGATATTTGGAAAGTTAACTAAAAACAATTATATTTATAATTATTTATTTGAAAAGATAAATTAAAAAAACAAAAAAAACAAAAAAAAAAAATCGGGCTAACTGGCTGGACCGTGCCTAACCCGTGGGCGGGTTAGGGAGTGTGGCAGGGTCGGGCCACCACTTTCCCTTAATTGGCAGGCCTAACCCGGCCCGCCTTTGTTGGCGGGCGGGTTGAGCCCAAACCGCAAAACAAGTAACCCGCCGCGGGCCGGGCCGGGCGGGCTACTTTTCCACCTTTAGACGGTAATATTATATTCACAAACATTTCTTACAAAAATATGACATATTAACTCGCAATTGGTTAGTTTGTAATAAATTTTGCCTACTTAGATGTGAATTAACTAATTATGAGAGAAGTTTGTAAGAAATATTTGTTAACATATCTTTAATTTCCTAGATAAGATACAATTTAATTTCATAGATAAGATACAAATTAATGTTTTAACAGAGTTGTTACATTAACTTCACACACATCATAACGTAACATATGTCACGTCATCTACTACTTCACCAAACTTCCGTGTCATTTCTCCCTAAATTAAAGAAGAATTTGTGTACATTTTGCGCCGCAATAGCAATGGCTTTTCTCGAGGATCGTCGAAGTATAAGGGAGTGACCCTACACAAATGTGGGCGATGGGAAGCTCGAATGGGGCAGTTTTTGGGCAGGAAGTAAGATACTCTTTACTGTAATCTACTCTTGTTGATGCATTTCTCTAGTTATTCTTAATTTATTATTCTGTTTTGATAATATTTGGAGGTCATTTCAATTTATTTTCACTTGCTTTAAAGTTGTGAAATGAACTAAGAGCATGGAAATCATCCCTTGCTTTGTGGGTATGTATATCTTGGCTGTTCGACACCCAGATTGAAGCGGCGAGGTCTAGATGATTTTGAAATCAACTTCTCCTTATGGTTTATGTCTAAATTTTATTTTCTTGTAAATCTGATGTTTTATTACTTTAGAAATCAGGGCAGCCTTGAAGTTCAATGAAAATGATGCGGTCACCAAATTTTCACCAAGCTTGTATGAGGAAGAGATGACTGTTGACACTGGCACTGGTATTACTTGGTTTCAGTGGTTAATAATTTATCTTTAATTGTGTGTTAGTAGAACTTTAATGTGAACTCTTAATGATTTCTCAAACAGTGGTGAATGAGAATCTTGACCTGAATTTGGGAATTGCTCCTTCTCATTCGCTTGAGGACCGTTATGGTGTCTGGGAACCCTCCTACCTGCAGTGGTGGAAATCCATTGAAGTGTTTGACAAAAGCATCCGGGATCCTCTCTAGATCTTCCTAGCAGGGATATCTCCAGTCAAGTTTAGTTTTTCACCGATTGAACACAGATCTCCATGTCCAAGCCTGTGAAGACGAAGCCAACACAGTTCTTCAAAGTTGTCCTTCCAGCAACCCTTGAAGCCAAGAAGCTGGTAATTTCATCTTCAATTTTTTGTTTTTGTAGCAATTGTTCAAAATAGCTGTCATTTTACAGTCTGCCACACCAAATATCATCTACATTCTTCTGTTTGAACCCTAAAAATACTTGAGTAATGCTATAAGCGTGGTGAGACTGAGACCAAATGACAAAGCATAGGCATGGATGATCATGACCAAAAATAACACTTTATTACTTGCCATCTTAGACGTTGAATGGGATTTGATCTGATTTTCTTTTAGCTTGAAAACCTAAATTTCAAACTCAAATTTCTCATGTTAGCGCCATACTGAGTTACCGATTAACCTGGTGTTACAAAAGTGTTTTAGTTGTTTGCTAGAGATGGACTGTGCTTTGATGAACTATATTAATTTTGGGTTAGTCACCCATGGGTTGTTAAACGTGAGAAGTTCTGCCCTGTTTCTTATTTTGTGTGATTGAAAGTACACCTTGGATTAATGAAAATACTTTATGACCTGCAGAGAGTTTCCTATAGGAAATAGGAAAGCCTTACAGTTTATATATAGCAGCAGGCAGTTCATAACAAAAGGAGGTCTAAGTGCAGGAACTATACTACAAATGTCTACCGCAATTCACAGTTTAAGAGTGGGATGAAGGAAATGCAGTCCCAGTGTTGCAGCCCTGATGAAGTAATATTTGGTCCTGATTACCAGCAATCCTTGTATTGCCATCTCCTATGTGGCCTAATCTTTTGCAAAGAAATTCAATTTGTGTCTTCAACCTTTGCCCACATTATTGTCCATGCCTTTCGGACATTTGAACTAGTTTGGGAGGAGGTATGTGCTGACATACGGAGAAGGTGTCCTCTCAATTCGAGTCACTGTCCCTTCAATTCGAGCAGCAATGTCCAAAATACTGAAGCCAAATCCCAAATTGGCTGATTCGATTCATAAAAGATGCTCAAGATTGAGTAATTGGTATGGATTAATACCAACACTTTTTCCTAATGCGAAGTATGTCTATGGGATATTAACTGGGTCAATGGAGCCGTATCCGAAAAAGTTGAGGCATTAAGCAGGGGAGCTGCATGGTGCTGATTATGGTTCTTCTGAAGGTTGGATTGGAGCAAATGTCAATCCAAGTTTGCCTCCTGAGTCAGCTACTTTTGTTGTGCATCCTAATATAGGATATTTTTAATTCCTCCCTCTCAGGTAGAATGTTGAGGGATCAGGTACTCTGCCTGGAGCCCAAGCCAGTGGGTTTGACTGAAGTCAAGGTTGGCGAAGAATATGAAATAACTGTCACCAATTTTGCAGGTAAAAAAGTTGTTGACAAGGAAAGTTATGGCCTGTGAGTCTGGGATATATTCGTAATGAAGTATTTTTTTCAACATGGTTGGCAAAATTATGTCAAAGATAATTGTGTGGAGTGTGGGGATTTTTTAGTTTTTAACTATGATGTCGATCATAAATTCGACGTTATGATTTTTGGGAGATATGCGTGTGAGAAGATAAAATCTAGTGATTTTGTGGGCATGGACAAAGAGGTGAAGATGGAGGATGATGACATTATTGGTGTTGATGGTTCTGATGATCAGAACAACGGTGAATCTAACAAAGAAGATAGTGATGACAGTGAATATAATGCAGGAGAAGAGGAGGAGGAGGATACAGCATCAGAAGAAGCAGCAGCAGCAACAACGATCTTGATGACAAGAGACAAGAAAAAATGTGGAAACAATGGTAAACATACCATTATTCTTTTGTGCTCTTCATTAAAAGGTAAACTACATTAAGATGTAATCACACCTTTGTAAGATAAACGTAACCTATTGTTAATTTTTTTAAGGAAGATCTAAGAAAAGGGCTGCGAAAAAGGATGGAGTGTGCGAAGGAGCTAATGATGTCTTGGCTAGTGTGGATGTAACATTGCCAACAATTAGTCCTATAATGAGCAGTGCATCCATGCTTGCAACATTTTATATGAAATTAGGGATAATATATAAATTGTGATACTAAAGATTTGGTAAATGTTACCTTTTTTTTGTCTGGCTTGATAATATTACTGGACGCATATGACCTCTGATTTCAATAATGTTTTCATTCAGAATAATATTATGAGTATGAACTCTACATACAAAATTATGAGTTTATATGTGTATCATTTTTCTGGTTTGATAGGAATTGGGTTTTCGAATTGAGCTCTACATACAAAATTATTGTTGATTCTAATGCAAATTCACGTTTGATGGCTGCTATGCAAATTCAAAACTTCAGGAGTAAGTAAACCGACACAATTCAGGAACTCATAAAAGGTACGCCTGGTAGGATAACCCACACAACTGATCCTAATTGCCTTAAGAAGACCCTAAAAGGTACAAATTTACCCGGATCAGGA
>CM047908.1:33935309-34203341 GCA_026229545.1 Pistacia atlantica
TTTACCCGGATCAGGACAGAATAAGAGTATGCAAATGTGCTCGTTCACAAGTCTACTCAACTTTCTGATGTTCCAAACACACCATGAGTTCTGCAGTAACTTCTCAATTATCAAGATGAGTTATTTGCAGCACCAGCTCGTTAGCAAAGTCATTGGATTATTGTTCTTTGCTATTTTGCCAATGGCTATCCATTGAACGTTTCCTTGATCTTCTTGTTCGTGCAGGGTTTCTCGTATACCTACAAATTTGCAGGCAACATCCAACACAAGCATAGGCATATTGGAAATGTTGTGCCCCCATCCCTTGGCATTTGCATTGAGAAGAGAACTTAAAGAGGCAGTAGAAAAGAAACACTCGACGCCGTAGTTTTTCTATTCTTCCCACCCCAGCAAAAGTTGTACAGATTGATTACCGGCAGGCTTTGTCAGGCAGATATCCTTCATAACTCCATAGCCAAATATAAAAGCAAATGTATCTTGTGCTTTTGTTTTTGTTTTTTTCATTTTTTCAAAGCAATATAGCACTAAAGAACAACTATTGCAGAAGAAATTGGTGATCTTATCATGAGTTTCTAGTGAATAGATCTTATAATGATCCATTGCTTTCTCCTGTAAGATTGGAATATTGTTGTAGCTGCCCTGATTGATAAAAATTTTAATGAAAAAAGATCTAATATTTGTACATAAAGATTTATCTATCTCCAACAATTACCTAATTCAATTATAAGTAAAATATAACTGAATTGCATTCCATTTAGACTTGCATTTGCTTGAACAGTCCAACATTGTTCCCACTTATTGGTGTCACGAAATCTTGCATGATACAAAAATTCAACTTTAACTATTTGTATCATACAAAAATTCAACCTTACTCCTTACATTTAATCGTCAGTCGAATACTTGATTTCTTCCAGAATTGAAAGTTTAACATAAACCTAAAAAGATCTTTCAGTGTGATCAGTTGGGTTTCACTCATATCTCTGTAGCAGTGAATTATTTGCTTAATTTGTCTCCACTTATTGGTGTCACGAAATCTTGCATGATTTTATCAAGTTCCAAAGAGCTAAAGATTTCAATTGCTCTATTGTAGTTGTGCTCTGCAACTCTTCCATGGTAGAATCTGTATCCCCATCTACCAAACCATGGATGCTCATATGCAACTCCATGGAGTAGGAGAAGATCCATGGACTTCTTCTTTGACACATCTGCAACAGTGATTTTCCTGCCATAACTAGCATTTGTTAACGTTCACAAACACAGAAAACCAATAAGGGAGTTTAGATTACCTGGCCTGAAGAATTGTACAAATTCGGTTCCCAGAGGTCCATGATTTCTTTTCCACAAAAATACTTACAACCTCCTTCAATCCTATTAGTGCAGAGCAAATGGCCAAACAAACCCATTACAATGAATTAAGCTATGAAAGAGATGATTAAACGTTATCCTTCAAATGCTTGTTCCAGTCATAATCATTCGGTATAATCACATGATACTTACCATTTGACACAAAATGATTGCTCCGGTTTTTGAGGCTAATATTTAGATGGGGATCAATGGGTATTTCCTCTACTTCTTTGACACACCTACCCATGAAAATGGAAAATTGTTTTGTTAACAACATATTAAAGGAAAGCGCTTTAAACAAAGAATAGGAATTAAACCTAAAGTCACCCTTTTATGAAAGGAACTGAAATCAGAACCGGTTGATTCCTAAGATTTGGAACCAAAACCAGAACCAGTTGGTTCCGGTTCCTAGAAACCTGAAACATAGGTTCTAGTTTCGGTTAGCCGGCAAAATTACATTTTACACCAAACAAGTTAAAAAAAGGTCAAAAAAACCTTAAAAAATTACAATACACCCCCTAACAAAAATTACAGATACAGCCTCCACCTCCAATTCAACTTTATGGAAACTGAAAAATTCAAATTAGAAATTACAATAAACCATTGAGAAATCACAAATTCAAAATTACAAATTCTAAAATTAAAATTACGGAATTACATAACATATAAAATAAATAACTTAAACTTGCACCTCTGAAATTTCAACTCCCATTTTTTTATTTTTTTATTTCTCAACGGTTTTATGTAATTTGAAATTTGAAATGTTAAATTTGTAATACTAAACACAAAAATTATGACATTAAGTGTTTTATTTGAAGAAAAAGTTTACTTACATTTAACGATCTATGTAATTGATAACTTTTAAAATAATTATTTACTGATAAAATTTTATGGTAGATTTTGTTATTATTTAGAGATTATAAATTTATAATAAAATGTTATTAACAATATATACAAAAATTTGACATCCTAAATGAAAATTATAGTAGATTTACTCTTTAATGATATTGAGATTAAAGTTATTAAATTAAATATTTATTACTTTATATTTGCTTCTCTTTTTTTCTTTTGAATATTTGATTACATAAAAAGAGAATGCAGATAAAAAATAATGATTCATATATAATAAGAAAATTAAAAATTTTATATATAGAATCTATCTATATATCTATATAATGCTGAAGAAGACTGCTTCTTCTAACGCCACATAAGATTGATATATAATCGCCATGTAGGATGTCGTTAATTGGTCCACGTGTTTGCTATTTATTGGGCTTGCTATAATAGAGATTATTCACATGCATTCAATTAATGTATTTAATACAAATCTTTCACATTCCTTTTTTAATTTGATAAATTACCAATGATTTACGTTTGTGTTATTGATTTCCATGAATATTAAGAGATTGTTATAATAGAAATTATTCACATGCATTCAATTAATGTATTCAATACATATATTTCACATTCCTCTTTCAATTTGAGATCTTTCATATTCCTCTTTTGATTTGATGAATTACTAATGATTCATGTATGTGTTATTGATTTCCATGAATATTAAGAGATTGTTATAATAGGGATTATATATATATATAATGCTGAAGCAGACTATTTCTTTTGACGCCATGTAGGATTGATATATGATCGCCATACAGGATGTCGTTAATTGGTTCACGTGTTTGCTGTTTATTGGGCTTACTATAATATGAATTATTCACATGCATTCAATTAATGTATTCAATACAAATCTTTCACATTCCTCTTTTAATTTGATACATTACTAATTACTAATTATTCATGTGTGTGTTATTGATTTCCATGAATATTAAGAGATTGCTATAATAGAAATTATTCACATGCATTCCATTAATGTATGTATTCAATACATATCTTTCACATTTCTCTTTCAATTTGAGATCTTCCACATTCCTCTTTTAATTTGATAAATTACTAATGATTCACGTATGTGTTATTGATTTCCATAAATATTAAGAGATTGCTATAATAGGGATTATTCACATGCATTCAATTAATGTATTCAATACACATCTTTCACATTCCTCTTTTAATTTGATAAATTACTAATGAGTCACGTGTGTATTATTGATTTCCATGAATATTAAGAGACGCATTTTATGTCTCTTATATATTCAAGAGTCATGTGTTTGGGGGATTAATTGATTTTTGCATAGATTTTGATTCTTTGGATTAATATCTTTGCAGGATAGTTATGACAATTTCGAATATTTTGTTTAAAGATATTATTCAATTGCGAGATGATTGGATATTGATTGTCAGGGTTTCTGGATTGTGGGAATGTTTTAATTTCAGAAGGGACAACGAGCTGATTAGTCTTGATATGATTCTTATTGATGAAGAGGTATTATATATTTTTGTTAAATTATATAATTTTACTAACATTGAAATTGTGTAAGTTTGTTAACCTTTTTTATTTGTAATTATTTTATAGCATGATGTGATGCATGGTAATATACCAAAAAATAGAGTTGTAAAATTTAAGAACCAAATTCATGAAGACCATATATATCTGATTAAAAATGTGAAGGTCATACCATGTACTGCTACTTACAAGCCTATTGAAGGTGCTTATCGTTTACAATTTCTCATGAATACTTCCATCGAGGAGATCAAGGAAGTAATAGTTGCTATTCCAGAGTTTAAATTTCAATTTGCTAGTATCAATGATCTGCAGAATAGAAAAAATGACACATCTTTGTTATCAGGTAAACCTTTTATTACTATTCATGTTGTACATCTATATTATCTACTGTAATTCTAAATACACTAAATGTTTGTAGATGTTATAGGTATTTTGAATGGAGTAGGTGAGATCGAAAAAATCATATTGACAAACAGTTATAAACAAGATACCATTTTGCAGATTGAACATTAAGTTCTTTTCTGAATATCGTAATAATGTGGTACAATTTGATTATCTTACATCAATGTTATTTTCAGGGAGACATTTAGAGTTTCATTATGGGAAGAAATTTGGAAAAAAAAGTGATGAGAGCTTGCTAATGGGAGATGACAAATCAGTTGTCATAATTATCACATCAACAAATGTTAAAGAGTTTCAAGGTATTTTAGGCTTTTGATATTGGATAGAAATTTATGGTTTAATAATTCGTGATTTTAAATGTACAAGGAAGATATATCTTAATAGTACTTCGGGATCAAGAATCTATATAAATCTGGAAATTGACGAGGTCCATCATTTGCAGAGAAAGTATGTGTTTAAGCAGCATTTTCTGCAAATATTTTAAGAAATAATTATACAATTTATGTCTCATTTGCTGTACGATTTGTAGTAATGAAAATATTCCAGTTGTTAAATTGCAAAAGAGAAAGCTAAATGAGATATCGGTTGAGGAGGAGATGTTTCAAAGTAGAGTATCTTTGAAATATCTTACCAGCCTTATGTGGTATAACTGGGATCGGATTACAGAATATACAAGAAAGGCAAAAATATTTGGAGTCAATGGCAGATTTGGTTGGTGTTACTTATCTTGCAGTGTTTGTAAGAAGAAAATTCTTGATATGAACAACAACAATTTCTACTGTGTTAAATGCAACAAGGAGACAAAATTTCCACAAATGGGGTGAATCGGTTTTTTATTGAAAATTAAATAATTGTTGTAAGACAATGCATTATAACGTTAACATTTGATATTTATTAATGAATATTTTTTGTTATAACAGGTATAAAGTTCATATTGCAGTCACAGATGGCACTGTTGGAGCGGCTTTTATAATGTTTGATTCAGTATGCCAGAAATTGGTTGGATTGTCATGTTCCCAATTATAAAAGAATTCCAGATGTTGTAAATGCTTTTTGTGGAAAGACTTTTGTTTTCAAAATTAAGTTGTCAAAAACTGATTTGAAACAAGGATATGAGTCTTATACTATATTAAATTTTTTTCCAGTCAATGATGAAGTAGAAAATGATTACAAGCTACAGCAATTGGAAGAGGTCAATATATTTTATTTTTTTTATTTTAATAACACATTTTTAAAAATTCAAATGATAGCAATAGTTGCTTGACATTAACATGCTATTAATAGTTTATACAAAAATTACAAGCAGTTGAAGAGTAAGATGGAAAGGATTTGTCAACAGTAGATGCGATTCAACATTAGGCTTTAACACCAAAAATTACTGACAAAACTTCAATTACCCAATCATCTGTCGAAGAACAAGAACAATACAGTACAATGCAATCTTCTAATTTAGGTACCTCAAACATAAGTAAAGAAAAGGGTGAAGGAACAGAACACCAAGAGCCAGAATACAGTGAACAGGCAGAAAATATTATTGATGAACCTTCAGCTGTTGGTAAGAGATATCAAAGCTCTAGAAAGAAAAAATTGAGATTTTGAGAAAATTGTTGTTCTTTTCTTCTTTTTCTTGTGCTTTTAAATATTATCATGTAATATTTATTACTAACTAACACAAAGTAGATATTCATATCTATTTTTAGCAACATGTTTTTTGGCAGAATACAAAATTTCAATTGTTAGTGCAACATAAATATTTACAAACAGTTTCAAAAAGTATTCCTCTCATGTTTATTCTATTTGTATACAAAATACTAATATCGTTTAGACTCATTTTCCCAAGTTGTTAAATTAATAATAATTTAATATTTAATTAGAATAATAATATATAATTTAATATTTAATTATTTTTATATTTATATCATGATTTAATCAATACAATTAAATTATTATTTTGAATGTTACTCATGGTAACTGAAAAGTTGAAGTTGAAAGCATTATAATATAAACAATTCAAAGTGTATTGGCCGTTTTAAAAGCCTCTTGACAAGCTGAATCATTCCATTCAATTATTTTCTCAAAACTTTTTGTATTTATTTTGGCTTCTATAATCTTCTTGCATGGTATTGAGCCGATTTCCTAGCAAAATATTTTCTTCCATATGGGAAGACTTGGAGGTTGAAGATTTGAGTTTCTATGACCTGTATTTGAATGATTGTTACTATTATTTACATCTGTCATGTTATTTGTAGAACCGAGTAATATTAAATTATTTTAATTGTAATTTAGTACTTTTACCAAATATTGTAATGAGTCTGGGTAAACATCCAAGGGGACCAGTGTTATGAACCCAGAAGTTCCTTGCTCCCTCATTGTACAATTTCTGGAAGGTAAGGAGTCGCATCATATAATAAATATTAAATATTCTAATTAAATATTAAATTATTTTTACAAATATTAAATATGAGGATAGTCATTTCATATTCATTTAAATATTAATAACAATTAAATAGTAACATCGCAAAGGTCTCAAAAAAACTTTGTTTATATGTAAATTGCTATTTATTACTATTAATAATACATATTAGACATCCAAATGTCTAATTAAAAGATATATAGATTCATAAACAACTTTTTCGAAAAATAGCCATAAATCAAACGTGAAAATGTTGGAATTGCAGAAAATTGTACAGGAAAGACAGGGCAAACCTTGCTCGCCTTGGAAAGAAGAGAGATTCCTTCTCCAAAACAAAGCTGGAAGTGATAATAACAATGAAGGGATTAAATGTTGGTAGAAACATTAAGCAGAGCCAACATAAAATATAATAAAAACATATCAGATACCTGTACTCATCACTAACCCAATAAGCAAAGGTAATATCTTGAAACTCTTCTAGAACAGTCACTGCACATGAATTCATAAGATTCAGAGCTTTCTCATCGTTGGGCTTCTCAAATTCATGAACTTCAGAGAATCTATCAAGAACCATAAAATCGTCATCAAACATACAGAATGGGATCAAAGAGATTCTTAGAAATGTTAACACTAGCTTAGACAGTATTAACAAGGCTAGCGAAAAGATAAGAGATATTATACATGATTTGTTAAAAATAATGAGTTCAACCATAGGAATCATCTCTAATTTAACACACCGTGAATTAGTGATTGCTGACAAGGAAGTTCATCGCCAAAAACAGTAGCAAAAAAAAAAAAATAGAAAACAATTATGTACACAGTTTTTTTTTTTTTTTTTTTTTCTATTATCAATGGAATGAATAATATAAAAATGTATTTACATTTACAAACGTCATAAAAAAAATAACTCACCATTAATATATTACATACAACCATTAATATATTCCATACAACTATTTTCAATTTTTTAATTTGAGATCTTTCACATTCCTCTTTTAATTTGATAAATTATTAATGATTCATGTGTGTGTTATTGATTTCCATGAATATTAAGAGATTGCTATAATAAGGATTTTTCACATTCATTCAATTAATGTATTCAATACAGATCTTGCACATTCCTCTTTTAATTTGAGATTTTTCACATTCCTCTTTTAATTTGAGATCTTTCATATTCCTCTTTTAATTTGATAAATTACTAATGATTCACGTGTGTGTTATTGATTTCCATGAATATCAAAAGATTGCTATAATAGGGATTATTTACATGCATTCAATTAATGCATTCAATACAGATCTTTCACATTCATCTTTTAATTTGAAAAATAACTAATGTCCATTCGCAATCATTCGTGCAAAATGTCATTCAATGACATCTAAAGCTATATAAGAATAGACAATTTAACAATCGATACACCTTCAAATACTTATTTCATTTCACACAGATATCATTAACAAATGGAAGACGAAAGACCAACTATTGTCAATCTAAAATCTAAACAAACAGAAGTGTGTGGTAAATAACATCAACTGATTACTCTTATATTCTTTCTACATATCTACTTTTACATGTCCATTGTTTAATTTTTAGCAATTCAAGCAAAACATCAGATATAGTTCTATTTTTTTCTTTGAGGAATACCAAGTTCCTTTTCTTTGGCAATAATCAGGGATTCACGTTTCCATAAATCGAATATTACATGCATAGTTGAGCCTGTTATTTCTAACAAAGCATTCATAATATCTATGTTCATCGCTCTGGCAGTGTTGAGTTTGTCCAGCGTGGCTTTAAGGTTTTGTAGAGTACCTTCCAGTTCAGGCAGACCACCTGATGTTGAAACAATTTCTCTCGCCATTACAATTGTTATTACAATCTTCAATTTATAACTAAACTTTATGTATTTTTCTTATGAATAAAAGATAACAACTCTCTCATTATGCCAGAAGATACTCTACTTTAATCGAACCGAAAACTTTCCAAAGAAAAATTCTTTAAACATAAAAAACCCGATAAATAATAATAATAACAAAATATTCTATTATAATTAATATTTGACTTTTTTTTGTGAAACAATAATCGTTTACGATTTCTTAAAATATAAAAATTCAATAATAAAATAAAAATAATTTAATAAATAAACCCGCGTAATGCACGGGCGTGCCATCAAGTGAATAATATATCGAAGAGCCAGAGAATATCCTTCAATCAAGTGAGGAAGAAATTTAGAAGACACTTCTATTAACAATTAATTAAAAAGAAATCTATAATATAAAGGTTCTTCAAAGAATATACTATTTATTTTTAAGACAAATGGAAGTTGACCTTGATAACATATGGGCTTAGGCAATTGCCGAAAGGCCTTAAATCTATATTATTTAAGCCTAACTATTACATTTATGAAAATTTGGAAAGAATTTTTTTAAAACAAATAGTACTCCATAGTTTATATTATAAGTTAATATAAATAAGTTGATTAAATAGGTCTTACTTAATTAAAATCACCTCCGATTTTTGGCCCATTTTGCACCTCTCCCGTAACCCAGCTCCACCTTTGCAACTACAGTTCTCAGGCTGATTTGGTCTGATTCGGTCTGATTTTGACGCTGTTGGACCACCTTGACGGGGGAAGTTATTAAAAAGACATTTGAAGTTTACATTTAATTAAAAGGCTATCAAGTTTTGAAATGTTAACTAAATAGCCATATTATTGATTAAGGGTAATTAGTGCTTAATTAGGATTAATGTAATCTTTTCAAAATTATCTATATTTCCACAAATCCGAAATTGTTGCAAATAAACCCAAAAACCCTTCTTCTTCCTCCCGCCATTAACGCATCTCTACCTGCATCTTCTTCTCTTCTTCTTGGCGTCGTCAACATCTTCTTCTTCCTCTGCATCTTCTTCTTCTTCCTCCTTCCTGTACATCTTCTTCTTCTTCCTCATTCCTCTACATCTTCTTCTTCCGCATCTCTACCGCCATTAACACTTTCTTCTTCCTCCACCATTAACATCTTCTCCGGCAAAGATCCCCCTCCTCCTCTTCCTCCTCCTCCTCCTGACATTTTTCGCCTAAGTATGTGTATCTCCTTTTTACATTTTATATTTAGATTTACAAAGATTTAATAATGGATGGGGTTTGGGTTATGATTTTGATTTAGTTGTTTAGGTTGTTGGGTTGTGTTTGATGTAATGTAGGTTGAAAGGAGTGAAATTTGTTGAAAATTTGTTCTGGGTATTTATTTTCTGGGTATGATGGATCGATTGTAGGTGGAGATGACTGAAAATGTGTTCTGGGCACGATGGATCGCTTAAGCGATCCGGTGTATCGCTTAAGCGATCCGGTAGGTCTGGTAATGCAGCAGATAGATCGCTTAAGCGATCAGGTATGTGGCATAAGATCGCTTAAGCGATCTGGTTAAAGTCTGTTGTATGGGAGCAGATCTCTTAAGCGATCAGTAAATGGCATAAGATCGCTTAAGCGATCAAGGTTATTTATACTGAATCGCTTAAGCGATCAGGTGTATCGCTTAAGCGATCCAGTATAAATAACCATGATCGTTCAAGCGATACATCAGACCAAATATGCGAATGTGCAGATTCTTTTTAAACTATTTGAACCCTTAGTACAGCATTTAAGAATATTGTTTTTCTTGCATTACGGTAGTTGGCTATTATTATACATGGGAAAAAATTGTTTTGGGTGTTGAATATTTTGGTGAGTGGGTGGAGGAAGAAAGTAGGTGGAAGTGGATTGGGAAGAGCAAAGAAGTTACACCAATTGCTGTGAGCACAGAGGTTAGTTTTGATGAGTTGATTGATGAAATAATTAGAAGAGGTAATTTGAGTTGCTCGCGTAGTGATATAGTTGTGAAGTATGTTTTAAGCGGGGCTCCTGAAAATTATAAGGTACCTCCTGCTGTATTAAAGTCGGATGAAAGTGTGAACTTATTTATGATTGATATGACCGATAGTGGTTCGAGGCCGATTTTAAGGGTTTCTTATGTAGAAAAACCGTTGGAAGTTGGTTCCAAGGAAGGGGATAACGAGGATGTAGGCGGAGATTTGCCTGGTTGTAATTTGAACTACGAGGCCATTGATTTGTTAGCTGAAAAATCAAGAGTAGACGGTCAATTGGGTGGTGAGGAGGACACTATAGAAGAGGTTGGTGATGGGGGGCAGAATGAAAATGTTGAGGAGGAGGACCCCGTAGATGTTCCCACAGATGTAGAGATTCCTTTAAATACAGATTATGCAGAAGGCGTAGATTGTGAGGAAGAGAACACTATGGTCGTTTATGCAGGTTCAAAGGGGGCAATTGGAGGTAGTAGTGGATCAGCTCATGTCTTTACGGATGGATCGGACTTGCGCATAGGGTATTTATTTGACAACAAAGAGGAAGTGGTGAGGAAGCTAAAACTTGTTGCTGTGAAAGGTAATTTTGAGTTCATCACCAAAAAGTCAAATTCATTGGCTGTGACGGTTGCATGTAGTGGACCAAAGGGCGCAAGTGGCGGGTTTATTGTAGAAGGTTGGCGGAGTCGGAAAAGTTTATTCTTAGCACATATACCCGTGAGCACACATGTGGTTTGGGACATATTTCAGGTGAGCATCGACAAGCGTCCGCTGATGTTATTGGACAATTTGTCAAAAGTCGGTTCGTCGAAGGGAAAGGTCCATCTCCTAAAGACATTCAGAGACTTGTGCGCAGAGTTGGGATGTCTTTGTTAGTTCTTGGAAATCTTTGGAAAGGTAGACAACATGCACAAGATTTTGTGAGGGGCACGCTGGAGCACGGTTCAGCAGTATTAGAAGCGTACCGTTATATGCTTGAGTTGACAAACCAAGGTAGCAAGACGGCTTTGAAGTGGGACAGGAATATGATGTTTAAATATTTTTTTGTTGCTTATGGTGCTGCTATAAGGGGTTTTGTAAACATGAGAAAGGTGTTGGTGTTGATGGTTGCTTTCTAACGGGAAAGTATGGAGGTACATTGTTGGTGGCCACGCGACAGACGAGAATCACACATATCCTATTGCATGGTGTGGTTGACTCGAGAATGACGAGTCGTGGACTTGGTTTTTTCAGCAGTTACGATAGTGCCTGACAGTGACGAGTTGTGCACAATATCCGATAGGCACAACTCTATAAAGAAGGGGATTGCCACTATTTACCATCAAGCACATCACGGATTCTGTATGAGGCACCTTGGTGAGAACATAAAACAAAAGTTTAAGTGTGCTGGCCTCCTTCAGACATACTACATGGCAGCAAAAGCTTATCGGGTTGATGAGTTCGAGGAACACTTCCAAAGAAATCCGAATCAAGGATGTTAGAGTTGCTAAGTATCTTGAGCATGATGTTGGTTTCGAGAGATGGAGTAGAGCTTACTTTCCTGGAAGAAGGTTTGATGTCATGACCACGAACATAGTTGAGTCCATAAATTCGAAGTTGTTAATAGAAAGAGAGTTTCCAATAGTTGCACTTTTTGATGCAATCCAAAGGACAACTGCGCGGTGGTTCCATGAGCGTCGTATGGAGTCGATAATTTTACTACAACCCTTGTTCCGTCAACTGAAAAAAATATTGCGAGAACATATGGGAATCTCAAATGCACTGTTTGCCTATCCTCTTAATGCTTAAGAGTTTCTTGTCTGCTGCTATGGTCCGGATGCCCTAGTTAACCTTGTTACAAAAACTTGCACGAAAGTGCTTGACATTCAACATTTACCTTGTCCTCATGCACTAGCAAAGATGAAACACCAACGGAAGCCGGATTTTGGTTCAAGAATTTACATGGAACTTTGCTCCCCTTTCTATATGACAGATCACTACATGCTAGCATATCCGGTGCCTCCAGAAGAGCAGTGGGTAGTGCCGCGAGGTGGTGACATTATCCTCCACCGCCATTGAAGAAGACACCAAAGGGGAGAAAAAGGGTTAAGCGTATTCCATCAGCCTTTGAGGTTCCCCGGAAGATGAATAAGTGCTCAATTTGCAAGCAACCTGGTCACAAGAGAAGCAGTTGCCAGAAGTAATTAGGGTCGATTCGAAGAAGGATGAAATTATTGTTGTTTTAAATTTTATTGTTACCTTTAATAAAATATCCTTTATATTGTGTATTCTTATTACATGGTCTAAATATTTGTTGGTGATTTTAGTTTGGAATTAGTCTGTCAAATTGAGGAAAAAGTATGAAATTAATACGTGTTGGTAATTTTAGTTTGTCAAAATTCAGGAGAAAAGATGCAAATGTATATATTGCCCACCATCGCTTAAGCGACTAAGTGTATCGCTTAAGCAACAAAGTGTTTTCGCAGAAGGATCGCTTAAGCGATAAAGGATCGCTTAAGCGATCGTGCACTGGACTGATTGATTCGGCCCAGGTGCATAATCGCTTAATCGACCAGGGAAAAAAGGCAATATTCGCTTAAGCGATATCACTGATCGCTTAAGCGATCATGGACCTGGCCAGATTTGCTTCTGCCAATCACATGATCGGTTAAGCGATCCATTGTATCGCTTAACCGATTCTTCTGCAAATAGTTTTAAAATTTAATAGATACACCCCCACCTACCCACGGTGATAGATTCTTGCCACCGGAGCCAGAAACTGACCGAGAAAGGGCGTTTCGATGCACAGTGGTCGGATCTGGCCGATAGGGCCTCTATATGGCCTTTTCCGGCCAGATCGACCACGGATGTGGCCGGAAAAGGGCCCACGATCCGCCAGAACTGGCCGTAGACGAACGGAAAAATTCAGAGGTTGTCGTCTGTGATAGCCAAATATATGGCCGTCGTTGTCGGTCAACGATGGCCAACATTTGGCCGTCGTTGACCGTCAAAGTCGGACATTTCATTGAAATCCATGACGGGAAGATGTGGCCTTTTCCGGCCACATCGACGGTGGATATGGCCGGAAAAGGTCACAACTGGCCATTACCGGCCATTTCCGGCCATTCGTTGCTGTCGGCGGTAGCCAGAATCTGGGAAGTTGGGTGGGTGGGGGTGTTTTTGTTAATTTTTGAACTTTTTGTTGGTATTAATGAAATTAATTCACTTAATGGGTCGAAAATTAATTAAAAATATACTGATATTTCCTAAATAATTAAGCAAACAAATATAAAAATATACTGAATTGACGTGTAAAGGAACTATATGTTTGATATAAATGTAATACGGAACAAGTGCTCTGAACGAATCGTAAACCCTTATAGGTTTCATACGGACGTGTAAAGGAACTATATGTTTGATATAAATGTGATACGGAACAAGTGTTCTGAACGAATCGTAAACCCTTATAGGTTTCAATACTGACGTGTAAAGGAACTATATGTTTGATATAAATGTAATACGGAACAAGTGCTCTGAACGAATCGTAAACCCTTATAGGTTTCATACTGACGTGTAAAGGAAATATATGTTTGATATAAATGTAATACGGAACAAGTGCTCTGAATGAATCGTAAACCCTTATAGGTTTCATACTGACGTGTAAAGGAACTATATGTTTGATATAAATGTAATACGGAACAAGTGCTCTGAACGAATCGTAAACCCTTATAGGTTTCAACTGACGTGTAAAGGAACTATATGTTTGATATAAATGTAATACGGAACAAGTGTTCTGAACGAATCGTAAACCCTTATAGGTTTCAATACTGACGTGTAAAGGAACTATATGTTTGATATAAATGTAATACGGAACAAGTGCTCTGAACGAATCGTAAACCCTTATAGGTTTCAATACTGACGTGTAAAGGAACTATATGTTTGATATAAATGTAATACGGAACAAGTGCTCTGAATGAATCGTAAACCCTTATAGGTTTCATACTGACGTGTAAAGGAACTATATGTTTGATATAAATGTAATACGGAACAAGTGCTCGACGAATCGTAAACCCTTATAGGTTTCATGCGACGTGTAAAGGAACTATATGTTTGATATAAATGTAATACGGAACAAGTGCTCAACGAATCGTAAACCCTTATAGGTTTCAAATGCGACGTGTAAAGGAACTATATGTTTGATATAAATGTAATACGGAACAAGTGTTACGAGAATCGTAAACCCTTATAGGTTTCAATACCGATGTAAAGGAACTATATGTTTGATATAAATGTAATACGGAACAAGTGCTCAACGAATCGTAAACCCTTATAGGTTTCAATATCGGTGTAAAGGAACTATATGTTTGATATAAATGTAATAACGGAACAAGTGTTCTGAACGAGGCAGAATGACATCTGCCGAGACTATGATCGCTTAAGCGACCAACCGTATCGCTTAAGCGATTATTAATAAAAGACCCATGATCACTTAAGCGATTTATGATCGCTTAAGCGATCTTTTCCGAGGCAGAATGACTTCGGCCCAGACTATGATCGCTTAAGCGATCTTTCCTATCGCTTAAGCGATAATTAATAAAAGACCCATTATCGCTTAAGCGATTTATGATCGCTTAAGCGATCTTAAGCAATCTTTTCCGATGCAATGACTTCGCCGCAATCGATTGCAAGTATCTCGACGCTTGCGATTACTAAAATAGAATGATTGCTTGCCTCAGTATCGCTTGCGATTATTACTAAAAGACACATGATCTTATATGGACAAACCATGTATAGTAAATTGAAACTGCTGATGAATTATCTTATATGGACAAACAAAAATATATCCCAAATATCAGATCCAATTCTTTACAATGATCACACCATACATAGTAAATTATTTATAATTTAGTTTTTTATGCCAAACAGTTTAGAATCCACAGTGAATGGTATCAGGGCAGTCCATGCTTGAAAAGATGCCCACGACATCATTCTTCCCGATGCTTTCTGGCTCTGCACTAGCATCCAACAAATTCAAGATGATATCTACAATGCGGCTAATATGGTGCCTCGGTTGACTTTCTGTGGAGATTGACCATTCCATCTTAGTGACCTGCAGTGTAAAACACCATAATATGAGAAAGACATGAATTAGAAAATAACCAAGCCAATGAGAACAAATTAAATAAGCGACGAAGTACACATCAAAACACCATTGAAAATGAACATGTATATACACCCTTATTGATAATTATAACAGGTATCACATAAACTCAACTCATTAAACCCAAGTATGAACATCAACATCACATAAACTCAAAACGGATCCATCTGCCCATGGAAGCAGTCGACAGCCCAGCGCTCCCGACATTCTGTCATTGTTTCGTCATTCAAGTGTCCCATCGGGTGCTTGGTCATGTCGAATGAATAAATTTCAGGGCATATGCCCCACATTCGCTTACAATAGGAAGAAGACATTAGCATTATAATAAACTTATAGAACAATTGTATTATGTAAGTTAGTTTTAAACAAAATTTACCTTGACTCATTTATTCCCAGGGCAGAGCGCCCGAACCTCGCCACTTTCCTGGTTAGTACGATCACCCAACTGCCCAAACATCCCGCTGTCACGCAACAGCCACGGGAACAACCTGGACAGTGGCTCCAACTCGACCTCCAACTGCTTGTCTCGACAAATGGTTGGGTTGCAGTCAAGGATCTTCAGACACCCTTCCTCTAGATGCGCAGCGACTGCTATCCAGTGCATCTGTTTGACGAGGATGATGCAGTACACTCTTTTAACAAAGGCCCAACCGTGGCCATATTTGGGCCGATCCCCCCTTACGTACTGCATAATCCTATCATCAAACCGGAAATCATCAGGGATGCAATCCGACTCTGGTGCAGCCAATCGTTTTCGCTTCGGTCTTTTTGCTACACCACTAGCAACGGCATTTTTAATTAAAGACCGATATGCCGAAACAAGCGTTTGCCCAAACGCCACATCGGTGATAGCGATCGAGGATACAACAGCTCACCATCACTAGTCTCTCGTAGCCTCATCAGTGCCAATATCTCATCGATGTGCTACATCAAATAAAAACAACAAGATCAGTATGGAAAACACAGGAAAAAATAAGGAAAATTAAGTGAACATAACTCACCGAGTCCTCAAGCCACGTCCCCATCACAACAACTTGAAACCATTCCCAGGGGATAATCCCTGTCTTACACTTTATATGGCCATCAATTCCCGATCCATTGTAATAGGCATAAAAGAGTTTTTTCCTTTCCTCTATTGGCCTATACAAATCGACATTTGAGTCCAATTTCTCTTCCCCACTTCCTCCCCCTTCCTCCAATTTTACATCCCCGCTTCCTTCGCCTCCCAACTCCCCCTCCTCCATTATCACCGCCCCACTTCCACCACCAACCTCCTCAACCTCTTCCCTTTCTGGTTGTTCCTCCATTTGTTTCTTCATTTTCTTCTTCTTTACTGTGTCACTACCATGTAAGGCGATTTCACAAACTTGCTCTTTCGGCTCTCTTTTCAAGCCGGCCTTTGCACTTGACCGCCTTTAATTCTCCACCAACTTCCTCCTCCATTGTACTAACTTCGCCCTCCATTCTAGCTACTTTCCCTCCCACCTTATCCACTTTCTTCTCTACCATTTTCATTGTTTCTTCCATCTGTCTAAGCTTTGCATAACTGCGTTGTAAAACTCTCAAACAGCCGTTGATGAGGTCAACAACCTCATTCTCCCTACGTCGATGTCTCGGCAAAGCGGTACGGATTGTTGTACCGGTTTGCTTTGAGGCATACGAACCTCTTCCTCCCTCTTCTCCTCCTCATCCTCGGCCCCCCGAGCTTCCATTATCCTCAGCATCAACGACATTGTCAAGTAATGGCCCTGCAACTGCCATCACATGCGTGACCCCTTTTAGGTCCCGCATCAGGCGGTCTATCTGTTCATCCTTTTCATCCTCCATTGCTTTGAAAGATGTGACATAGTCCTCTTCCGCTTCATCCCCAATAGGGGTCAAAAAGGGAGGACGACTCCTCGCAATAAGAAAAAAAATCAATCGATTGAAGCAAAATAAAAAAGCAACTGCATATTCAAAAGCTTAATCCTTCAATCTTACCCCATCTGCTTGAATCTCAATCTCTAATTGGCCATAATCCCAATGGTTACAGCTCTCGACATGCCACCGCAACATCCTAGGAAATTGTTGTTGCACATTCACATTGTTGCTCCTCCCCCCCGCCTTAGCGAAGACAGGGATGGCCTCGTACATCCAAGCCTACATTGTAAAAAAACAGTCCATGTCATTATTCAAACACACATATTATAAAAAATATAACATAGAGCTATTAATATTTACCTGCATTGCCCATGGGAAGCCAAACAAATTATACGTGCTTGGTTTAGCCTTCCTGCCCCATTCGGCATGCTTTAACGCCATGTCTGGTTTTTTCAGGCTCTTGATGGTTCGCTCAAATGATATCCGTCCCCACGGATAAGAATTAAAGAACTCCAAGTCGCTTACAAACAGCAACCAATCTTTCTCAATAGCTTTTGTTGAGTCACCAGCCAATAAGATAGAATGTAAAAACAATATCAAGCACACTTTTATCTTCTCTGCATCACTAAACCGAACTGTAGATAGCCTCTTCTCTAAAACTTTTCCTGTAATAGACTTTGCCCCTTTCAAAACCTTTTTACAAAAGTTTATGGCTCCCGCACTCTTCCTTACTGCGTCTGCCTCCGCCTTAGTTGGCACTTTCCCGCATCCTAAGCCCGTCACCAACGCATACTCCATCATACCAAACCGTAGTGGCTTTCCCTCCACCACGAACCACATTTCATTTTTTTTCTTGCATTTTACTGAGTGCATCAACATGTAATGCACTCCCACCCTTTAAAATGACTTTTTCCACTTTTTTCCAATTCTTAAAAGCGCCGAAACAAGTGTCACCAAAATCTCTTTCACCATGCCTCATTCTAGCTAAAATGGCCCTTATTCTGTCAAAAACCTCCCAGCTCGACCTCACCGTCACCCTTGCAGGGAAGTAGGGTACCTTCTCACTTATAGGCTCCAACTCGTACTCTCTACAGCTTACGGTCCGCACAATCTGCACAATCGATATAAATAAAATGTCATCAACAAAAATAAACCAAAACCATCAGAGTGCTTAAGCGATCATGGATCGCTTAAGATATCTTTATTGTCTCATGCAAGATCGCTTAAGCGACCAAAAGTTAACTGAGAATCTCTTAATCTGTGATTCTGCCGAGACCTAAGATCGCTTAAGCCACCAAGAGTAAACACTCATGATCTCTTAAGCGATCATTGCTGCGATCACGAGTAAAACAGAATAATCGCTTAAGCGATATAAATGATCGCTTAAGCGAAATTACAAGCAACATCCCAAAACTACGTACCCTATCTTCGCCAGCCTTCTCCTCGTTGCCTGGATCCTCCGGCGACTCCTCCTGCCCTGAATTATCGCCGGAATCCACCTCCTGGCCTGCATTCTCTCCGGAATCCTCCTTCTGGCCTGAAGTCTCGCCTGACTCCTCGTTTTCAGACCCCTTTGCTGGTTCTTCCCTCTGTTCTTGTGCCGCCGGCGTCTCCTCTACGTGTGGACCACCTTCAATGGTCAGATGATCGACCGGAGCAGCCATTGAACTGCTTGCGCCACCGGAATCGAGGATTCGAAGTGGCGTTGGGTTGTCGTCGTCATTGTGAGTGTCAGCCATGGTTTTGGATTGAATTTGGTGTGAAAATTTGTAGTTTGGATTGGAAATATGGGTGACGCTAAATCGCGCAGATTCCGTTTATAGTTGAAGAAATCGATCTTAGGGTTCAACAAATCGATCGAAAATCGCGACTATATCGCCGAAAATCGCGACTGTATTCGGTTTAGGGTTCAAGAAATTGATTTAGGGTGCAAATCAATTGGTGTTGGATCGGAAAAAATCGCGTCTCCCTTTCGTTCAAGAAATCGTGTTTTCAACTGATGAATTTCGATTAAGCGACGTGAATAGAGTGTGGGGCTTATTTTGCGAAATTTCAAATTTTGAAAACTTTCATTATTTCTGATTCGGCCCACATATGTTTTAATCTTTTCATTTTAACCCATTTTACGTGTTTAATTAATCCTAACTATGCCACGTCATCTTCTCTAAATTATAAAATATTTGATGAACAGTTTCAAGGCCATTTTCTTAAATGCATACTTGGGGGGACCGGGAGCTAAATTTTCTCCCACCTTGACATCACCATCAACATCCACTTCTCTTCCTCATCAAAACCCCTTGCTTATCCATCTGAGTGCACTAGCCAATCGCCGCCCACCATCCTTGTTGGGTTCACGCGATTGTTAGGTTTTCTGGGCAGATGTTGGTCAATTTCGATGCTGACAATCACCACTGTCACCACCATCAACATCTCCATTACGTCATCTACAAAACCCCTCTCACCATCAGCGTCCCTAGCCCGTCGATCGCCATCCGTCGCTTGCATCTGCTATCGCACAACCGTCGCATTTTTGCGACTTTGTTTCCACCACTCTGTTGGTTTGCTGTTGTGATTGTTGTGGGATCTTTTATGATCTCAGTGGCTTGTTGTTGGATTTTTGCTATTGTGTTGGTTGTATTCTGGTCATTGGCCAATCCCCCTACCAGTTTAAATTGATTCCACCCAAGGTATCCGGACGTCAGTTCCGATTTTAGTTCCTGGTTTTCGAAGTGGTGGAACAATTACCAGAACTGCACAGTGCTAGTTCCATGAAATTTGAAACCAAAACCGACCTTCTGAGGGTGGGCTCCAGTTCCTATTTGAAATCAGCGGTTTGGGTACTTGGTCAAATGAAGTGTCTTAAGAAATTATGCTTCTTTAGTTCATTAGTGGGGTGTGAATAGCTCTACTCAATCGAAAATTATCGAGAAAATTTAACTCCCCCGACATCCAAAGTTTCCAGTTAACAAAATGCCATGAAAATCTTTTTGATTTTTTTTGAGTTAAAAAATATGATGTGGCACACTTAAGTGTAATTAAAGCAGCAAAAAGGATTAGGGTGAAAAGATTTAAACATTTGTGGGTTAAAGTATAATAAAGAGAAGTTGATTTAAAATTTGAAAGGCAAAACACATTTTTCTCAGCTTCTCTTTCTCAAAACAGGATCCAAACACCTTCCTCTCTCTCGTTTTTTCTTCCAATTTTCTGCAATTTCTCAATTTCTTTGCTCATTTGCATTTTTGTCATTCCTTGCCATTCCCGATTAAGTTATAATGGTTGAGATCCTCAAAGAAACAGAAAAAAAACCCATCCACTCCCCAAATTGTAGGCACCACTGGGTCTACTAAAAATGGAGAAGAAGAAGTTGCGGTGGAGTAACTTCCGATGACTGAAGTTGCTCCACTAGGAGAGGCGACGGCGTCGACAGAAGACATTCTACTAGCGGAACAAGGGAGGGCAGGAATTGAAATTGAAATTGAAGAGGAGGACGCCAACGCAAATTCCAAGCGTTGGATATGATCGCTTAAGCAATCTAAAATCGCTTAAGCGACCAAGAGTAAAAGCGAAGAATCGCTTAAGTGATACCTAAATCGCTTAAGCGATCGTGCATCTGGGCAGAAGTTGATTCTGCCTCGGATATGATTGCTTAAACGACCAAGGTTAAAAGCAAAGGATCACTTAAGCGATATAATAAATCGCTTAAGCGATCATGCGTCTGGGCACTTATTGATTGTCTTGTTCGTGATCGCTTAAGCGATTGTAGATTGCTTAAGCGACCAACAGTAAAAGCGATACCTAGATCGCTTAAGCGATCGTGCATTTGGGCAGAAGTTGATTATGCCTCGGACATGATCGCTTAAGCGACCAACATTAAAAGCAAAGGATTTCTTAAGCGATCTAATAAATCGCTTAAGCGATCGTGCGTCTAGGCACTTATTTATTGTCTTGTTCATGATCGCTTAAGCGATCATAGCGACCAACAGTAAAAGCGAAGAATCGCTTAAGCGATCATGCATCTGGACAGAAGTTGATTATGCCTCGGACATGATTGCTTAAGTGATTATAAATCGCTTAAAGCGACCAACGTTAAAAGCAGAGGATCGCTTAAGCGATATAATGAATCGCTTAAGCGATCGTGTGTCTGGGCACTTATGTATTGTCTTGCTCGTGATCACTTCAGCAATCTACAATCACTTAAGCAACTAACAGTAAAAGCGAAGAATAGCTTAAGCGATACACTTAATCGCTTAAGCGATTGTGCATCTAGGCAGAAGTTTATTTTGCCTCGAACATGATCACTTAAGCGATTTGTAATCGCTTAAGTGACCAAGGTTAAAAGCAAAGGATTGCTTAAGCGATGGAATAAATCGCTTAAGCAATCGTACGTCTGGGCACTTATTGATTATGTCTTGTTCGCGATCACTTAAGCGACTAAGTGTGAAAGCGTAGAATTGTTTAAGCGATAACATAAATACAACCAGATCTCTTAAGCGACTAAGTCTAAATACACAGGATCGCTTAAGCGATCCAGTGTATTTGGATTATTTTTATTGTATTTCACTAGATCGATTAAGCGATTAACGCTATCTTAGACATATAAGGTGCACGATTCATTTAGTGGACCATGACCATTATTATATTTTAATTAAATTAGTTCTTTTACGGCTATATTAAACATATATAGTGTAGAATGTTTACGTCTATATTAAACATATCAGGTATACGATTCGTCTAGTGGACCATGACCGTTATTATATTTTAATTAAATTTGTTCTTTTACGGCTATATTAAACACATATAGTGTAGAATGTTTACATCTATATTAAACATATATGGTGTAGAATGTTTACGTCTATATTAAACATATCAGGTGTACGATTCGTTCATAGACCATGACCGTCATTATATTTTAATTAAATTAGTTCTTTTACGGCTATATTAAACACATATGGTGTAGAATGTTTACATCTATATTAAACATATCAGGTGTACAATTCGTTCAGTGGATCATGACCGGTATTATATTTTAATTAAATTAGTTCTTTTACGGCGATATTAAACATATATGGTGTAGAATGTTTACGTCTATATTAAATATATCAGGTGTACGATTCGTTCAGTGGACCATGACCATTATTATATTTTAATTAAATTAGTTTTTTTACGACTATATTAAACATATATGGTGTAGAATGTTTACGTCTATATTAAACATATCAAGTGTACGATTCGTTCAGTGGACCATGACCATTATTATATTTTAATTAAATTAGTTTTTTTACGACTATATTAAACATATATGGTGTAGAATGTTTATGTCTATATTAAACATATCAAGTGTACAATTCGTTCAGTGGACCATGACCATTATTATATTTTAATTAAATTAGTTCTTTTACAGCTATATTAAACATATATGGTGTAAAATGTTTACGTCTATATTAAACATATCAGGTGTACGGTTCGTTCAGTGGACCATGACCATTATTATATTTTAATTAAATTAGTTCTTTTACAACTATATTAAACATATATGGTGTAGAATGTTTATGTCTATATTAAACATATCAGGTATACGATTCGTTCAGTGGACTATGACCGTTATTATATTTTAATTAAATTAGTTCTTTTATACGACTATATTAAACATTATGTTCTTTTATGGATTCTTTTGTTCAGGACTATGACGTTATTATACTTTTAGCTATATTAAACATATATGGTGTAGAATGTTTACGTCTATATTAAACATATCAAGTGTACGATTCGTTCAGTGGACCATGACCATTATTATATTTTAATTAAATTAGTTCTTTTACGACTATATTAAACATATATGGTGCAGAATGTTTATGTCTATATTAAACATATCAGGTATACGATTCGTTCAGTGGACTATGACCGTTATTATATTTTAATTAAATTAATTCTTTTACGTCTATATTAAACATATGTCCATAAACATGGAAAAGAAATATTGAAGTAAATTACCCTTAATCGCTTAAGCGATCTGGTCTATTTAGCCTTGGTCTACAGAGTGCAGAGCAGACGGTTGCAGAGTTCAATGTTATATCAATATTATATTTTTTTTATATTACTTTCTTGCCAAGAACTAACAAAAATAATAGAATAACAATAGATCTTTCAGTTTTATGTACAGTGCTGATCGACAAAGACCGAAGTGTTCTTTTCACATTCTATTGAAATGAAAAAAAAATAATTAATAATTAATAAAAAGGACTAAATATTAAATAAACATTACGGAATATAATTTCTCACCGAAGTATATCGCTTCCTGCATCGCTTAAGCGATCCAATATATCACTTAAGCGATCTAGTACAAATAAGTCTAATCACTTAAGTGATCTCCTGCCATATACCAAACTTATACCAGATCGCTTAAGCGATCTTCAGTTATATACCTGATCACTTAAGCAATCTACTACCATATACCAGACTTATACCAGATCGCTTAAGCGATCCATCAGATCCAAAACACATTTTTAGCCATCCCCACCTACAATCGGTGCTAGGGGTGTTCAGTTCTGGGTACCCTTTATTTTTTAAAGAAACCGAAACCGGAACCGACGGTTCCTTAAAATTTGGAACCAGGACTGGAACCGACGGTTCCGGTTTCTAGGTACCCAGAACCAAAACCTATAACAACGGTTCCGGTTCCGATTCTAGGTACCCTGTAAAATTCATAACCCCCCAAAAGTTTTTAAAATGGTAAAAAAACCCTTAAAAACTTACAAATACCCCCCACTTGGCACTTGTTAACAAAAATAAAATTACAAATTATAAATTCAAAATTACAAACTCCATTACTATGTAAAGGTAGATTCTCAAAAGTCAAACCAACTTACTTTAAATGTTATGAAATATAAATATAAATGTATTCACATTACTTTTTCTATAAAAGTTTTTATTAAACCCCCTAATCTTTAATTTTATTTTATATTAGTCTCGTTCCTGGTTCCTGGTTCTGGTTCTGGTTCCTAACTATAGGAACCGGAACCGAAAACTGGCCTCCGAACCGAATCAGGCGTATAGTAACAATTCCAAAAATTTGGAACCAGAATCTACCCGTTGACGGTCGGTTTTGGGTAGGAACTGGAACCAAACCTCGGGTACCCGTTGGTTCTAGTTCCAACAGGTTCTTTTGAACACCCCTAATCAGTGCTATGACCTCTAGCTACCCACAATGTAAGAAAATATTCAGCAAATTTCACTCCTTTCAACTTGCATTACATCAAACATAACCCAACAACCTAAATAACTAAATCAAAATCATAACCCAAACCCCATCAATTATTAAATCTTTGTAAATCTAAATATAAAATGTAAAGAGGAGATACACATACTTAGACGAAATGTCAGGAGGAGGAGGAGGCGGATCTTTGGCGAAGAAGATGTTAATGGTGGATGAAGAAGAAAGTGTTAATGGCGGAGGAACAAGAAGATATAGAGGAATGAGAAAGAAGAAGATGTAGAGGAAGAAGAAGATGTAGACGAGGCTAAGAAGAAACAGCAACCATGGTAGAGACGCGTTAATGGCGGGAGGAAGAAGAAAGTGTTTGGGTTTGTCTGCAAGAATTTCGGGTTTTTTAGAACATAGTATAATTTTTAAAAGATTACACAATACTTCATTAATCCTAATTAAGCACTAATCATATTTAATTACCCTTAATCAATAATAAAGCTATTTAGTTAACACTTTAAAACTCTATAACCTTTTAATTAAATTTAAACTTGACATGGTCTTTTAATAAAATGCCCCAAAATTATCAATGTAAGTTGGCCAATCAAAGTTTTGTTGGCCAAATCTTAGGCTATGTTTAGGGTCTAGACGGCTAGACTCAAAAAGCATTCACAAAAACAAGTTAGGTCATTTAGTACGGCTTCTTTGAACGCATTTTATAAAAGTATAGCTTATTAGTATGTAGCTTCTGATAAAAAAATTGCTAGTTGTTTGGCTAGAAAAATGAAAAAGAACATTTAATTTAAACCAAAAAAAAAAAAACTTTTGACATGTAAAGAAACAACGTAAAAGAATTTCAAAAGTTCTTTTAACTTTAAATAAACTATTTCGGCCAATAAATAAGTCCAACCAAACAGATTTTTAAGCGAACTTTTATATGAGACTATAAGTTTTAACCTTTTGGTATTTGTTTTTTATAGTAATCTAAAGGATTTATATATATATATATATATATATATATATATATATATATATATATATATATATATATATATATATATATATGTATAGAGAGAGAGAGAGTAATAGTAAACCCTAGTGTGTTTGACCTTTTTGTAGTGAGCACTCGCTGGTGTAACACCCACTTTGAGGTATGTCATTTATATATGCTTATTGGCCCTTAATGTTGTTCGTTTGTCCTTAGTTAAGTTTGTATATTATGAATATTGCTTGGTTGCCCTGAATTTGGTGAAGGATTGGCGAAATTAGAGAAGTACAGACTTCGTCGGGGCGAAGAATAAGCCTCGCCGCTGCGATGTACGCTCTGTAATTTTTCGCCAAGGCGAAGAGCTGGCTGAATTTCTTAGGAAGTTTCTAGAAGATTTTTTCACAGGGTAAAGTGACCATTCTACCCTTAATTAGTAGGAAAAGTGGGGAGTGAAAAGTAAGAAAATTTCATAGAGAATGCATTGGAAATGGGGGTGTATTTGTAAAGAATTAAAGGACAAAGATGGAATTTCTAAGAAATTGTAAGGGCAAAATGGAAAAGAACGTGTATTTATATGAGATATTAAGGGTTTAGTTTTACAAACCCTCCCATTCTCTACACCCTACACACCACTTCCACTCTCCATTTCTCTCATCCTTTCATCAAATTCCCAAGGAAGATTTAAGGGCTTTTGGTTGGATTTTGATAGAGATTTGATCCTAAGCATCAAAAGGTAAGGATTCTTGTTATAAATATGAGATTCATTTGTGTAAGTGTTGAATTCTTATAAATTTTATGCTTAGGGTTTGAGAGAAAGAACAAGTCTACCAAAGATAGAGAGGTTCTTGTGGACTTACTCAAGCACAAGGTAAGTAAATCAAACTCAAGCGAAGTTTCAAGTAATCAATTTGTGTAGAGATTTTATATGCATGTATATGCTTATAATTCTGAGATTGATTATTGAGAATGATGGTTTTGATGAGTAGATTTAAGCCATGAGAAGTGGAGTTGATATTATGGTGACCAAGTGTAGTTTGGTTGAATTTAGAAAGAATTTGAGTAGAATATTTGAAGTGTGTTTCCTAGCCAGGTTTAACTTTGTTATAGAGGAGTTTTACTCCAAGAATGGATGGTTTAAGAAAGAAGTAGAAATTGACCAAAGATAGTATTTGGGTATGCATGAATGTTGTTTGATGAAATGCCTAAGAGAAGTGAATGTATGAGTAGAAAAAACCTTAATTTGTGCAACATTACATATTTGCATTACATGTTTGCACTTAGAAAGGATTATAAGCATGAGCCATCCACATGCATATATTTGCATATGTATAAGACTTTAAAGAAAGAATAAAGAGAAAGAAAGAAAAGCACTAAGGAAATAAAAGAAAGAAAAGTGCTAAAGAAAAGAAAAGAATCGGTTGTTGCGATGGGGAACCCGTGGGTGACAAGAAGAAGAAATTCCCACATACACGCCACCTTAAGTGAGCGGCCTAAGAAGAAGAAGAATTTGTACGGCCCATAAGAGTGTATGTGGATGAGGGTTGTACCAAGAAGAAGTTCTTACATGCACGCCACCGTAATTGAGTGGCCTAAGAAGAAGAAAGAATTTGTACAGTCCGCAAGAGTGCATGTAGATGAGGATTGTACTCACTCACATGGCCAGGGTTCTGAATCCATGCATTAACCGAGTCTAATCGGCAAAGAATAAGAATAAGAATAAGAAAGAAGAAGAAGAAGAAGAAGTATAAGAATGAGAATGAGAAAGCATGAACAAGCAAGAAAAGAAAAGAGAGAGCAAGAAAGAAAAGAAACAGAAAGAAAGAAACATAGAGAAAGAAAAGAACCAAAATAAGAAAAAGAAAAGAAGAAAAGAAAATGCATTTCTTTGCATTACTGCATGTGCATCTCATCCATGCATGTTACCATGATTTCCATCATGGTTAGTGAGAATAAGAAAGAAAGAAAGAAAGAAAAGTGAGAATAAAAAAGAATAGAGAGAATTAAAAAGAAAGTTAGAATGGAAGAACTGTGAGAAGTAGAAACAGTGAAAGAAAAGAGAAAGAACAAGTGAGAATGAAGAAGAAAAAGAATAGAGTAAGGAAAGAACTCACGAGTAAGTTGTGGGGGTAAGAGTAGAGGATTTACTAATTGAGCAATTAGTGTTCACCTCGTTGTTTCTCCATGTTTTGTAGGAAATATGTGAGAAGCGGTTGGATGGACGTCGGGAAGCGGAGAGACATGGCATTACTGTCCACCGTTATCAAAGTTCTTGTATATGTTATTTTGCTATATACAGAATAATATTTTATAAGTAAAGAATTATATGTTAAATAAAGAAAAAAAATTGGGCCCATTATTTTTCATATTATATGTACATATGTTTTTCATAGTATAATTTCCAAGTATACTAGTTAAGAAAGAAGTTATTACAGCTGGTTTCTGAAATGTTGTGTATTTAACCTTTTTTGTAGTGAGTACTTGCTGGTTTTAGAAGTGCGACCACCTTAACACCAATTTGTTAGTCATTTTTTGTAGTATCTGTTGGTCTCATAAATATTATCAATGCAACCTTTAATTTTATTAACAATTTCATCAATTCAACCTCCAAAAAATATGTTAACCTCTCAACATTGTTTACAGATTTTAAATATTGGATTAATCAAATCTGGGTGAATAATGAAAACATCATTTCTTTTAAACATAAATAAAATAACCTAACAGTCCATAAAAATTAACGTTTAGTGCCGTAAAAATCCTAATATAAAAATCCTAATATAGTAATATCTTATCAATATTAGCATAAATCATTTAAACTGTGTACACATGAAAATTGTCTTGTTGAAGCTCTAGATTGAACTACCAACGTTAATAAATGATGTATCTAGAAGAAAGGGGTAGGCCCATCTAGAATTCAATTAGCCTAGAAAGCATTTAAAGTTTCCTTAACTAATGAGATTCTCTAATTATCCTAAAGAACTTCATTGATTGTTTTATTTAGGAATTGTGTTTCACAAGTCAACAATTGACAACTAATTTAGCATTTGCAATTTTTATATTTTGGATGCTTACACTAATGATTTCTCTTGGAGTGTTAGTAAATTGTCTCTTCCTATTAAGGATTTATCATTTAATACAATTATAAAGTCTAATTCATATATAATAGGGTTAGATTTAAAATGGGATTATTAATTCTGATACCTGTAATTGTAAGAAAATATTATATATTTTAAAATTTTTAACTTATGCTATAATATTTTAAAATACACCTCTTTAAAAGTATATTGAAAAGAAAAAGAAAATAAACCCTTTTAGTAATATATAATTTTCTTTTTCTTTTTGATAATTTTATATATACATTTCAAATTAATCAATCACAAGAGTATATAATAATATAGCAATGCTAGTTTTACAAAGACAAATACAAAGGGTGCATACAAAGATAATTACCACCATTGATTTTCATGATTTCTCTCTCTCTCTCTCTCTCTCTCTCTCTCTCTTTTTCTATTTTTTCTTTGTTTTTTTCTTCCTGTTGATATCACTTTGTAGCCCTCTTTGTATGGGTCTTTGTAAGGATAGTATTTTTCATAATAATAACCCTTTTAAAATATATTCAAAACAACAAAACCTTGTTGTTATAGGAAAAAAAAAAATTATTAAAACAATGAAAAGAAAGTTATTTAGTAACTTTTTATGTGAATTATATATATAACTTAATTTTTAACATAAACTTATAAAAGTTGTTTTTTAATCAAAGATCAAATACCCCTTCATTGTATACATTTGTAAGATGTTTTGAAACAAATTTTGCCTTATTTATCTTTAGTAACTTAAGGTTTTTTTTTTTTTTTTTTTCATTTTATTTAGGCCGAATGACATCTACCAACCCGAAGTTTTCATTAATGATAATTTATTACCCAAAAAGTTTGAAAACGACAATTACCCACCAACTGTTAATTTTGTCCGTTAATATGACTTGAAGAAATATAGGATGGTAAATTCAAAAACAGTCAAGAGTAATTATGTCATTTTACCTTATATATAAACTAGGGGTGTTCAAAAGAACCGGTTGAAACCGAAACCGGCGGATACCTGGGGTTTAGTTCCAGTTCTTACCCGGGACCGACCGTCAACGGGTAGGTTTCGGTTCCAAATTTTTGGAACCGTTGTTGTGCGGTTTCGGTTCCAGTTCCTATAGTTAGGAACCGGAAACGGGAACCGAGACTAATATAAAATAAAATTAAAGATTACGGGGGTTAATAAAAACTTTTGTAGAAAAAGTAATATGAATACATTTATATTTATATTTCATAACATTTAAAGTAAGTTGGTTTGACTTTTGAGAATCTACCTTTACAAAATAATAGAGTTTGTAATTTGTAATTTTATTTTTGTTAACAAGTGTCAGGGGGGTATTTGTAAGTTTTTAAGGGTTTTTTTTGCCATTTTAAAAACTTTTGGAGGTCATTGTAATTTTACAGGTACCCAGAACCGGAACTGTTGTTACAGGGTACCCATAACCGTTGTTACAGGTTCCGGTTCTGGGTACCTACGAACCGGAACAGTCGATTTTGGTTTTGGTTCCAAATTTTAAGGAACTGTCGGTTCTAGTTCCGATTCCTGTTCTGGTTTCGATTCCTTAAAAAATGCAGGGTACCCGTAACCAAACAGCCCTAATATAAACAAAGAAACTCTAAACTATTCCTCTCATCTTCTTCTTCTCTATCTCCCCCTCCTCCTCCCATCTTCATCTCCCTAGCTGGCCAAATCGCACCCGATTGGTGCACACCCCTGACAACCAATCACCAAACACCCATTTTTTCCCCTCGCAGATTGCTGGCCACTGTTGGCTTTTTTAGCGCGTCACACGACTATTTTAAGCCAGAATCTGATGGCGAAAACCCCACCCGTCACCACCTCTTCACTCACCAGCATCCCCCTTCAAGACCCCTAACATCCCCGACCATGGTAGCTTGCCGTTTGTTGCCACCACTCATCTTAGGGTTTTGCAAAACTATTGAAATTCGGTTTGATTGGAGGCTGTTTTTGAGTTTCTTTTGAATTGGAGATTGATTGTGTTGTGGAATATAATTGGTTGTTGATTGATTGGGTTTTTTTCGGCTATTTTCCCTACCGCCAACCACCATTTCTTCCAACTATGTTAATTATAAAAATAAAATAATTATAATTGAAAAGAGAGATTCTTTATAAAATTAATATTAAAGAAAGAGAACTGACACGTGACCAACATACGGACCAAGACAAGAATTTTAAAATGTTAGATTTTTCGGCTACATCGAAAATTACCACCCTATCATTCTTTAAACGGATTTTACTAACAAATCTTAACAATGGGTGGGAAACTATATAACATATATTAATCGTGGGGGGTTAATTTTCTTTTTAAATTTTTTTTGGGTTGTGAATGTCGTTAAGGAAAACTTTGGTGCGAATCGTTTGGCCTTTTATTTAATGAAAAGATAGATGCATAATTAAAATAAATTAAGCAAAGTGATAGAAAGGTTCATTGATCATTAATTTTGTCACAATTTTAATATCCATTTAATTAATATGTTGAACATGGGGGATTATTCCTTAAGCTATCAATTATTGCAATAGTATTATAGTCAACTTAAATTAAGCTTAATTCGCCCTTTACACCTACTATTAATATTATAACAGTTTAAAAATTAATATGAGATTCTAAACATAAATAATAAATAAGAATAGGTCTTAAGTAATTACATTGGTGTACCATCAACCTCCTTACACCTAATCCATTAAATTTGTTATTATAACGTTAATTTTTTTATTAGGGTTTTGCATGGATGCTTTTTAATTATAAGATTAAGTGCATAATCATGAAGATGGTGATATATTATCTAATTAATATCATTAATTAACTAAGTTTATGGTTAATTAATACACCCAACCCCTTGAGAGTTAGAGAAATTACATTATACCCTTAATTAAGGTTTCAAAACTATCAATAAACACCCTATGCTTTTAGTTTTATTTCACACATTGTGATTATTTTGTTAACTAAACATACTTTTTCTATACCTTACGGGTAGGTATGATTCACCGTACATTGCATACAATCTTTTTTTAAGTCTCATTAATAATTTTTTAAAATAAAAATATATCTTCAATTAAAATTTTCAAAAGAATATAATTTGTAGTCAAGTATTTTCTAGTAGAATACACCGAACTAAAGATATAAATGTTTTGAGATGGATGATTTTGAAATAAAATATAATATACTTCATCAAATTTTACAATAAACTTTATTATTAATGAGACTTGCAAAGAGATTTAATGAGGCTTAGATAACAATATTTAATAGAATAAAATGGTGTGCTTGGTGAATATTGTATTCAACAAGATTATTTATATAATTAATAAATTCCAATTTGTTGAACAAATGATTAATTAATTTGATTATTACTTAAAATTATTATCACATATTTATAATATTTTATAATGTTAGTCAATTAATTAAATAAATTTAAATATAATTTGCTTGAAATACACACAAAACACCCCATGAGGGGTTAAGAAATTTTAGTCCACAAGGATTAGTCAAAGTATCAACTTGTACCTCAAATTCTAAAAAGTAACACATTCAAACTAAAACTTTTAGAATAGTGTAATTTACCTCCTCATTGTTAAAATCCGATACTAAAATATATTAAAAACCATGTAAAGAAATATATAATACCTAACAAAATCAAATAAAAGGATCAATTTATAGAAATCAAATAAATGTCAAGAGGATGTGCTATGACAACTTTCCCCTTCACCTATTAGTTTATATATCATGTACGTTGGCTTTAAGGATCGTAAAGATCATCAATATTCGAGAAGGATGTGGGTAGAAAGTTTTTAGAATTTGAGGTCCAAGTTTTTGGTTTTTACCAAACCTCAAGGACTAAAATGATTTTAACTCATGAGGAATTTTCAAAATAAAATAAACCAAACGATCTCAACATAAATCTTCATTGTTTGACTTAAAAATATAAAAATTTCTGATTATAGTAGCTCATGCACAATAAACTATTCTTGGAGTAACAAAACTTTTAAGAAATCCCCTAAATAAAATTAATCAAAAGATCTCAAGTACAAACTTTTCTGATATTTATAATGAGCGGCAGAAGTTATAAATCGTTCAATTTATTGACAATGAACAATTAATTAAAGATAAATTTAATCTTATATATCGGTAAAGATATAATTAAATAATTTAAATTATTCTTTTTAACAAAATAAATAATCTCACCATTTGCAACTTATATTCTCTTATTGCAAAAATTCTAAAAGTTTATACAATTTCTGATCATATCTTATTGTTATATATATAAATTGTTTAGATAACTTGTGTATAATAAATAAATAAATTATTGGCAAACAAAAGTTTGTATTATGGTTTTTGGGATAAACAGTGATTACATTATCAGACCGAGAATTGGTGTATAAAAGGCATGAGATTGAGTTGTTGCATCACATCTTCACATTATCCTTGTTTCTTGTCAGTTTTCACTCTATCTCACAAAGATAACAGTTTTGTGAATTGAATCCACACACAGACACTACACAAAGAGAAAACATATAACAAATCAACACAAAACGACACGTCCAAGCAAACCCCACTTCCACTTTTGGTCCCATTTCATTAGTAAATGGAAAGCCATTTCATTAATTCACTCAATTGTTTGTTTTAGTTCGAGTTTGTGTCCCAATACACACTCACATTGATTGATTAAACAAAGGAACGAACGAACGAGCGACCTCACGGTTGGTGTAACTTTCTTTCATCATACCCATCTCCATTTACTACTTGTTTTCGTGTTCTGCTTCGTGGGCTGTTGGCTTTTGCATTGATTCGCTCTACATTTACCTTTTTCTCGAGATGGGGTTTTGGTTTTTTTTATTGATTTCGTGATTTCTCTGCTTGTGGTGAGCTCTTTCATCTGATTTGAATGGCTTTTGTTTTGAGTTTTGATTCATGTTGGTGTTTGTTTGATCCCCTGTTGTTGATAAGCTTTCTGGGAATTTTAGATTTGGTTTGTTTTTAATTTGATAATTGAGTTTTTTAATCTGTGCATTATGATTTATTTAGTTGTTGCTTTTATGTATTGATATATAAACACATGATAATCCTTGCTTTAGATTGTTGGTTCTGTGTTCATCACTTTATTTATTTATTTTTATGTTTTATTGGTGATATTTGCAAACATGAAGCCTGGAACTGCAAATTACTGATAACTAAAGAGAAGTAGGTGATATTTGCAAACATCAAGCCTGGAAATATTCAATACCATTTAAATTTTTGAGTTTGTTGTTGAAGCTTTGAGTTGACTATATGGAAGAAGTTCATGGTTGTGGAGAATACATATTTTACAATTATGGTGCTTTGCTGCTATTGTACTTCACAATGATGGATTTGTTTTGAAGTTCATGGCTGATTCCTTGTCTATCTGTTAAGGAATAGATGAAACGTTAGGATGAGGAGAGGAAGAAAGTAGGAGAAAGTACAGAAGAAGGGATATAAGATCTGCTAATATAAAGTAGAAGGATTTTAAGATGGCAGCAATGTCAGACCCGACGGCAATGGCTTTTAAGTCGTATCAAAGTAAGGCTGAAGTTCTGGTTAAGGACTACTTAATCTCAGAGCCTTTTATTCCATATTCTTCAGTCTTTGGTGGTTTATTGGCTTGCAAAATGGTATACCGAACTTTTCTCTCTGCTTTTAAATACCTAATCTGGTTTGCCTTTCGTTTCATAAATTGCATCTACTTACTGTTCTCTCCAACAGGTCTATGATCTTACTCAGTTAATTAGCACCTTTTACTTGAAGAGTTATAATGGCCTTACAAAACTCCAACGAATAGAGTGGAACAATCGGTGAGTGCATGATCCTGCTTTTCCCTTTTGTTGTGGTAATTGTTGCGTATATCCTTATTGACTAATTAATATCCTTATTGTGGCAGCGGTATCTCTACAGTTCATGCCGTTTTTATCTCAGCTATGTCATTGTACTTTGTGTTCTGGTCAGATCTCTTTTCTGACAGACGATCAGATGGTCTTGTTATTTTCAGAAACTCTCCTCTCTCTACTTTTTCATTAGGGGTAAGTTTTTTTTTTTTTCCCTTTTTTTTCTTAGTTAAATAGTTAGCCATCTTTTGTGAGAAGTTTCTTGTCTTCTACTGAAGAAACAAAAATGATGTTTGATGGCTTTAATTATTATAAATGTGCCAAGCATTGGCAAAAACTCCTTAAAAGAATAATTATGCCCAAGACATTTGAGCAGTTTGCCTTTATGTTTGGTGTGATAGCTGTTAATGGTATTTATACAGACAAAGGTTTAACTTCTTATAATACATATATACATAATGAAATGCTGTTTTTGAATGTTCTTTACGCTAATCTTTTGTTATGATTCCTTCTGAGACTTCTTGGTCAACATATTTCTTTCCTGATCAGCGGAGTTAAGACCCGCCTATTGTGTGTATAGGCTAGGAAACTCATGTAATGTGTATGGCTTATGCTGCCTTTCTCTTCTTCAAAGGAGAAAAAATATTTCATGGATGGAAATGGTAGGCATACATTCTTGGAATTACATGGAATTACAGGCAGGATGATGAGATCAGAGGCATATACTCCTCTACTTCATCCTGAAGCATGTTGGGATGTATCTTTTGAAATTAGTTTTCATGACTTCTATTGATCGTGCCCTTGGATTAATAAAAATATCTGCTTTGATGTCTATTATACATACATTAATAAAAGAATTTGGATATGATCTTTTACAGGTTTCTGTTGGGTACTTCCTCGCGGATCTTGGAATGATATTATGGCTATATCCTTCTTTAGGGGGAATGGAATATGTAAGTGTTTGCACTAGGACAGAAGGCAGTCAAGTTCTAATTTTGCATGCTTACTATCATTATTTTTTTATTTTTTTGTGAAAGAATTGTTGTTGGAGGACTATTAATTTAGAGTAATACTACACTTACAAATTTTTTTACAAAGATCTCCATACAAAGTGATGTGTTAAAAAATAAATGGAAGAGTGAATTTAATAAGTTTGACTTTTTATTTCACTTTTCCATTCATTTTTTGTCACCTCACTTTGTATGGAAATCTTTGTAAGATTTCTTTGTAAGTATAGTATTATTGATTAATTTAACATTACCCTGTGTATTTTTCTCTGCATACTGTACTTTCAGACAAACATTTAAGCATCCTTCATTCCCTTGCATATTTTGCCTTTTTAAAACTTTTATATTCCTTTCTCGTATATGTTTTCCAGCCATTTTACATTGGATTTATAAGATTTAGCTTACTGCATTGAAAACTTAGGAAGTTGACATCCATTCTAGACTCCATATTTCACCTCAGGAGTTTTCAATGTGCTTTTTTGAATCCTATTGGCATCAATGTCGGAATGCCTCCGTGTATCGATTTCTAAAAGAACTTTGGACGCTTTTTTCTAATGATATAGGGCTGAAACTGAATCTGCATAACAATAGTTGATGTGGAGAAATTCTTGAAAGCCAAGCCAGTTGTATAAAGAGAGTCAATTTTGAAGTTGAATAAACATAAAGTCTGTATTAAATGAGTGTAGGCCATGCCAAAGGCATGCTTGTATAACGGATTAGTGTATAATCTTGATTTCAGGTTATCCACCACTCTCTTTCCGGTATTGCAGTAGCCTATTCTATGTTTTCTGGAGAAGGGCAGCTTTATACATACATGGTCCTCATCTCTGAGGTGACAACTCCAGAGATTAATATGAGATGGTAGGTTTTGTGCATGTTAAGTTTTGATTAAGATCTGAAGTTAAACTCTAATTATATCTTTGGGCTCATGAAGGTTTCTTGATATGGCTGGTATGAAGAGGTCCAATGCATATCTCATTAATGGCGTAGTTATCTTTTTTGCTTGGCTGGTGAGTTAAATCTTCTTGAAATTTCATTGTAGACAAATTTTCTTCACTATTTGGTATCCATTGAAATACATGTCCGTGAAATAAAAATTTATAAAAAATAAAAAAAATAAAAAATCAAGGAAAAGAAGAAGAGAAAATTGGTTAATAGATAGTGTTGGGTCACCAACCATGCAATGGTACTTCAGACTACTCAGATATAAAGATAAACTTATTAAGTATTTAAGTCACTTGATAATTGTAATGACAGGATTACCTGTCTCTGTTGTTTTGACGATGTTGGGTGTCAATATCTCTTGAAAATGGTTACTTATTTTTTTCTATTCCTGTGGCTGAAATGAGTTTTAAAATGCAGATTGCAAGAATTCTGCTGTTCATTTACATATTTAACCATGTTTACTTGCACTACGATGAGGTAGTTTCTTCTCTCAATTTTTTTTTAATCTATGTATATGTTTTATTTTTATGGTTAAAATTTCATTGTCTTCAATTAGTAGTAAGGTGTCAAGTTGTACTCTCTTACTTTGTTAGGGATGGTTGTGTTTTTCCTTATTTTTTCTATTTTCAAATTTTCATTGTGGTTTGCATTAAAGATATGCTCACTGCTAAAACGAGGGAGGAAAGTAGATCAGTTAGAGATCATTCCCAACTTCAATCTCGAATGGGTAACAAAATCCATATTATTTCGTATACCTGTGACTTCATTATGACCAAATTTTTTTCAAATAGCTAATGACTTCTAAATGATGCATATACAATAAGAATCTGTTGTAATCTTGGTAATTTTTTTTCCTTCTCTTAAGCTGTTCTCTAGGGTAAACCCTACTAAGTCCAAGTTTGCTTGAAGGTTCATTTTGTTCGTTCATATTTCAAGTGATTTAATTTGGTCCTTTATGCTTTTTTTCTAGTTGAATGTTGTCTACCTATCATCCGACACCCAGATCAACAAACGTGTCCATTAATGCCAGCTAATGAGTTTGCGTGACCTACACTTATTTGATGTGATTAATGCTTTAAACAGTTTATGTTATTGCTGATATTTTAAGATGAAAGCGACTTATTCACTGTAGCAAAAGAATTTGATAACATGGCAATTATTAGCCCTCCTTCCTTTTTGTTGCCCCATCTCTATTCTCTATGTAGCCTTCTCTCTGTCCAACTACCCTTTCTCTCATTTCCCTGTCTCCTGCCTCTCTCTCTTGTCTCCATTTCTTTATGATCAGATTAGGTTTGTGGTTAGAAGTGAGAAAGGGTGACGAGGAGAGAAAAGCAGGCCAGGAGGCGAATAGAGAGGAAAGGATGGATGTGAGGAAGTATGATGAAAAAGAGGAAAGAGAGAGTTGATGATTGTCACATAGCAATACTTTTTGTTGCATCAAGCAATATTTAGTCACGTCATTTTAATATATCTCTTAGAGCCTAATCAATTTAAAATATCGGTCACATTTGTTAAATATAACCATTTCAGTGGCTAAATAGTCTACATCAGCTGAGTTGGGTGTCAGGTGACGGTTAGATCAAATTAAACTAATCACAAAACTTGGAGGACCAAAACAGTGCTTTACGCTTTCTAATTTTGATATAAATTTGCATATTTTTTTTCTTCTTCAAAATCATCATGAATGCCATCTAAACACATCTATGGTATCCATATTGATTTGAATTTTTATTACAAGTTTCCGACTATTTCTTGAAATTAAGATCGAGGAGATTGTATGTAACTAAAATTTAAGTGATTCAATTATGACATGAAGTTACTTGATTGGCATGGCAGGTCATGCAGATGCATGTTATGGGTTATCTCTTGGTTTTGGTGGTGCCATCTGCACTAGGCATCATGAACTTGATGTGGTTCGCAAAGATCGTTAAAGGATTGAAGAAAACTTTAGCGAAAAGGCAGTGATGGATAATGTTTCATAGACGTGCTAGTCTAAATGTGTTGTTACACAGTTGGGGCTAACTAACGTTTCTGTGCATTTTTTCTGTTTTCTTTACTGTATAGATAGAGAGAAGTGAAAGAAAATGTAGTTTCTTTATGTTGTTGAAAGTCCTACTGTTGTAAATGACCCGCCCTACGTTGCAGACTCTGTTTCAGTTCATATTTATAATCCTACAACCAAATTGGTCTTTACTTTTTTCAAGTTCTTGTTGTCTATCAGTAATTTTTCAAGTTTAAATTAAGGTTAAGTTGCTCAAAATCCCAGTTTCCGTGAATGAGAAGGCTACAAAGAATTCTGTGCTTGTACCTAAAATGTGTTGATCATGATTGGTTCTTGTTGCTCAGGTTATGTATATGTATATTGTTGTGCATTTGACAGTCTGGGTTGAATCGAGTAGATATTGTCCTTTTTGGGTTTAGCTCACACGAACTTGCTTTTGCACTTTGAAGCGTTTTTCACCCAAAACCATATCTACTTAGTTGATGGAACCCAAACTTATAAATTGCCGTATTCGCTCATTTGCCGGTGATATATTGGGTTATTATCCCTCACCTCCCCTCAAATTAAAAAAAAATCTCTCAAACCTTCCCTCGTCACCTAATTGGTAACAAAATCTGTTAGGTGTATTGTATTTTTCTTAAAGGAAAACTACACTAACTCCTTTATGTATACCTATGTTTAAATATTTGAAATTAATCTTAACGCTGTCAATAAAACCAAGTTGCTCTCAACTCCAAAACCAAAAAAGATACGTTATTTACCCCTAATTCCACTAAAATAAAAATAATAATAAGTATAATTTACTTTTAATGTTTAAAAAAATAATAATAATAATAATTAATACAATTATACTCTATGGGGTTATCTAAAATATCTATATACTTAGAGGGTTTACAATACTTTTTTTCTTTTTCCTTTTTTTTAACGAAATTTGTTAGCAAATGGTGGAAACTGGATAAGGGAAGGTTTGAAAGAATTATTAAAATTTGATGGGGAGGAGAGGGATGCTATTTTAAACTTGTGGGTGTCAATAAGAGAAACACAAACCTCGGGGAGGTGAGAGAGTAAAAATAGATAATGTTGGTTTTAGAAAACTTGTACAAATTTGTTTTCAGGGTTTCAAGTTTAACATCATTCATAAATAAATACATCTACATAAGTTAAGGGAAACCTAAGATTTGAAAACCGACTTAATTAAGTCTCCTATTTGCTAGCGATGTATGAGATATATTGGTTAAATTGAGTGGGAAAATGTTAGTAACTAGATCTCACCGGGTCTAAGCAATATTTCCGACAAACGGTAGGGGTATAAATGTAATGTTTCATAAACACCAAAGATGAAGCCAAGGAACATGTTTCAAGGATGTTATTGGACTTTTACATGGGTTGTGAAGTTATGACAATACACTTTTAGAGCTAATAATTCATTGCATTATAATTAAAAGTTAATTAAACAATAAATAATGAATAAAACAACTAGTGCAAGCAGTTAAGATCCTCAATTAAATTAACTAACCAACTCTTTGTCTCTCTAATATAATTAATTAATTAAAGCTTAAGCTATCTTTCATTAATTAATTCCTGCAAATCTATGTCATTTTCCAATATCTAATTACTTTAACTTTTTTCACATACACCCCCTTAATTAATTGTTTTTAATTATAATTAAATCTTGATCAAGTACAATTCCTTGAGTTGTATTGTAAACATAATTTAATATGAAATTGCTTAGTGGTTTGATATTATATTCTATAAATAAATTAGTTTTTTCTAGTTTTAGTTAGGGAAACTTTGTAAACCCCTATGCATTTCAGCCATTACCAATGACCCCTCACTAGTTTTGTAAATGCTCCATAACCCCCATAACGTTAGTATTGTTTTGACTTTTAAAAGGGGCGATTTTTACTTTTTTTTTTTTTCTTTTCTCCCCTTTTTTTCCTTTTTTTCCTTCTTTCATTCCCTCCCCCCTCCACCCAACCCCTGTGCCAAATTTGACCAAATGAGTGTTTCCACGAGGCTGGATCTAACCTTCTAAAGCTTATTTGTTGCTGTCATGAGGTATATACAACCTTGCATCACTCAACCGGTATTGACGCAAGGCAGATTCGGCTTTCAACCCTCCTCTAACATAATTTTGTGTCGAGTCAAGTCTTTAGCACACTGCAAGGCCCTAATAGCTCCCACGAGGCCAGGCGTGGCAGTTTATAAATTTAAGAGTTAGAGGGGTTAACAAAATTGTGAGAAGGATAAAATCGTATTCTATATGTTAACGTATGTTTATTAACAGTTTTCAATAGAATGAGGGTTAGGGTCTTTATTTCAAAACTAGTGGGTGGTCACTGAAATACCTAAAACGCGAAGAAGGGGTTTACCAAAATCTCCATATAGTAAGTGAACCCATGTGACAATATTAATATTCTGATGCGGCGGTTGATCAGCGCCGTCGCTGGTTTGTGGATGTTGTGTCATGTACACGTAATGATAAGAAAAGCAAAAGTTAATGCATGCATGAACGCAGGACAGAATCAAAATTAGGGTTATAATTGTTTTATTAATTAATTAACTGCAGCCACAAATTTGAAGCCTGGAAGTTTTAATTAAAAATTCAATTAAAGCTACAACCACAAATTTGAAGCCTGGAAGTTTAATTAAAAACTAAAGAAGAAACCAAAGTAGTACACGAAGATCATAGTGGCCCCTATTCAAACATGAAGAATTATAATATATGATATGTTATTATATAGAAATATAATCAAGGGAATATTTATGATAATTTTTAATAATGATCATCTTATTATAGGTAAAACTAAATGAGTCACATCACATGCATGGAACTCATTCAAGCACACAATTAGCTACCTTCCACATGCCCGCCGCAAACATTCTTGGAGAACTCGATCTTCTCGTCTCTTCAGATGACAGATGAGCCGCAAAAATAAAATATTTATTAATTAGTTCAAATTGAAGTTAAAAATGAGAAAAAAAAAACTTTTCAATATTCGATATCAGAAAGATGGGTCGACGTTGTCTTTTAATGTTAAAAGAGAAGAGGTTTCTCTTTTGTTTTGGTTGTTATGCCGGATCCAAAACATGGTATATGGGTCCAGAGGTATTATCGGTGGTTTTACTTTGAAAAAACGTCTCTGAATGATGAGAGTATCTTTGTGTAATATAAGTAACAAAAGTCTTTGTCTCCTAACTGATGTGAGACTTTAGTACTAACACAACTCTCGGAGGTGAGGGGCTTGAAAGTGGTGGATCTAAACACATGATAAATGAGTAATGCTACAGTTATCAACGGGTGTGCACCGAATGACGTTATGATTTTGTCACGTCATTCAGTGTACAAACTTAGTGTAAACTTTTCGATAACTCTATCATTTTTAAATAGGTTCATAGAGGTAGACTTTGACACAAACAGTTGCAATTCTATTCTGTAAAATCAATCGCAGACCTTTTTTCTATGGACAATAATTAACTGTTAATTACAGTTGGTTAATATTAAGACAAAAAATTTTATATCGAAAATTATGAAAATTTTGTCTTTTCCTATACGAATTAATTACAGTCCGAATTTTGAAAAATGCAGATATATAGTCCGTATCTAAGGATTTTCGTAATACCAGACACTAGATGTAGTAGTTTTCTACTAGCTTGTAGCTTGCTAGAATATTACTTATTGTCTTTCATTTGAAAGTGGCATGGATGCAAGTCTAGAAATAAATGAGCACCTATGACCTGTAGACAACAATGGCAACATTCAAAACCCTAACAAGTTTTATGACCTTATTCAATATTTTTAAGCAATGACCATACCATGTATATATCTATATAATTTGAAACTTATATAAGTGGTAAGTACTTGATTTATTTTTTTATATAAATAAATAAAAAGTTAATAACAGTATGGTTTCAATTATATTGCTGATGAATTAGATGCATGTTTTAAGAATATGGTTGGATGAACATTTAGTTAGGTGATCATGACAAACACTTAGATTTTAAAGCACATAATGCCATAATTATATTGCTTTCTACTAAGCATTTCAGATCTATTAAGAAATATATAATCTACATACAAATTAAAGAAAAAAAAAAAAAGCATGCAGTAGTAGTTAAGATCCTTCGATATTACCAATAATTTTGGTCTCTCCAATTTAATACAATTTCATTACAATTAGTGCTTTCATATGTATGGATTGGAGAAGTTGGTGATGAAATGGCAAATGGCAAACCACAAACTGATAGGGAAATTTGTATGAAATTATGAGTTACGAATCATTGATTTAATTTAATTTAATTTTTAACCACCAATCTGATAGTGTTACTGGGTTAGTATGCGAACCATTTTTTATTTTTTATCCTATGCCACTTTGCATGGTAGAAAATACCCAAATCTTAATGATAAAAAAAACGTGAAGACCTCTCCTTTATGGTCGGATGACAAACCCTTTTGTTACTGAGTTAGTTATATTCAGGAAGTCTTATGTTTGAATTGCAAAAGAGATACATACCTTACATTTGTGCAATTATCTTAATTCATTAGGTTTGTAGGATGTTTTGTGAACCTGACAATTAGGTAGACTCCAATATAGGTTTGGATACCTCAGATACTTTAAAAAAAATCGTAAAGAAGATTCTTGATTAGGGCTTTATTGACAGTTATTTAACTATTACGCTTACTAATTTTCTTCAAGAAAGATAATTCTCTAATAATAATTTCACTACAACAAAAACTGACATCCTTTTAACATTTAAAAACAGTCAAGAGCAGGTATGTTTGACATCTATAAATCAAGTATATATTCTCTTTGTTACATAAGAACGTGGCCTTCTTCCATTTAATTTGCTCTAGGAGCTCTACTAGAAAATATATGTATCCCGACGCCCCCTTTCTTGAAGCAGTAAATAGCGTTGGAATACGCCCTCAAAGGGTATTAATTTTTAGTACTAAAATGATAATAATTCCATAAGCTAGTGCTATTAATTAGTACTTTGAATAAGTAGTACTACCCGCTCGAGTGTATATATTAGTATCTAAACTAGATAATATTAGTATTATCAGCTTCAATAGAGTGTATATTGTCTGATTTGGGGTCTAGTTTATATAGATTTGCTTTTGGGTTTCATGCACTTATTCACCCAAAACGAGTTAATCTACTTAGTTGATAGGATTCTAGACTTATAAACTGACTCCTAATCACATTTACTTGTGAAAAATCTACTCAACGAAGATGATTCAAGACTTATAAATTGACTCTAACTCGTGTCTGTTAGTGACGAGTCTACTCAGACGTTGAAGGTACTCATGTCTTATAAATTGATCCAAACTTACACTCAAGAATGTCGAATCTTTTTAGTCGAGGAGACCACTCAAAAGCTTATAAATTGACTCAAACTAACATTCTCTAGTGACATCGGCAATGATATGACCCCAACTTTACTAATTAGGTCAGTTAATTAACTTTTTTCATCAATCCAACTGAAACATTGATTTATGCTAATCTTTGTTAATCTGTTTTGTTCTCTACTCCTAACTAATAAAAAACATTAATTTACAATAAAAATAATCACGGGCAGATCATTTTCCACTAGTTTAATTTTGATGATCATGCTTCCTCGTGGAGAATGTTCTATCCATTCATAGAAGTCCGATTCAAACCCTTTCTAGAATGAGTATGTCCCATGCAACACTCCTTTGTCTTCTTCCTCTTTCTTAATTTCCATTCACAGTGGACATCCTGTAAGCTCCCACGCCGCAAAACCCTAATCCCACTTCTCCCTTCATTTCGCCAAACCGCAGCTCTATAAATTCATGCAACTTCTTTTCCCATTTCACCTCATTCAACTAATTAGTAAGCTTCAATGGCCGTATCTTTCTTCTTCTTCCTCCTTGTTTCATTGTTCTTCATTAGTTTCAATGCTGGAACCCTAGCCAAAAAGCATCATTCCTTTAGTTCTAGGGTTATCCCATTCTAGGGTTTCCATCCCCATTCCCAAAACCTCCAAAATTATTACGAGAAAAACCTCAGAAGTGTTGGATATGGTGGAGCCTTTGAGGGAAGTGAGGGATGGATACTTGATTTCATTGAATATCGGGACGCCGCCGCAGGTGATTCAGGTTTATATGGATACTGGGAGTGATCTCACTTGGGTTCCTTGTGGAAATCTCTCTTTTGATTGCATGGATTGTGATGATTATAGGAACAATAAGTTATCTAATTTCTCTCCTTCTCGTTCTTCTTCTTCCTCTAGAGACATTTGTGGTAGCTCCTTTTGTCTTGACATTCACAGCTCTGATAACTCCTTTGATCCCTGTACTGTTGCTGGATGTTCTTTGAACACTCTTCTCAAATCCACTTGCGCTAGGCCATGCCCTTCTTTTGCCTACACCTACGGTGAAGGCGGTGTCATTACCGGAACCCTAACGAGGGATACCCTTAGGGTTCATGGAATCTAGCCCCGGAAATATCACCAGGGACATCCCTAGTTTTCGTTTCGGTTGCGTCGGGTCCGCGTATCGCGAGCCTATTGGGATTGCAGGGTTCGGTAAGGGCTCGCTCTCGCTTCCCTCCCAATTAGGGTTTCTCCAAAAGGGTTTTTCCCATTGTTTCTTGGGATTCAAGTATGCAAATAACCCTAACATTTCAAGTCCATTGATTTTGGGAGATGTTGCTATTTCATCCCAAGAAAATCTCCAATTCACCCCAATGTTAAAGAGTCCAATGTATCCAAATTACTATTACATTGGCCTGGAGGCCATTTCTGTGGGAAATTCTAGTGTAGCTCAAGTGCCATTGAGCTTGAGGGATTTTGATTCCAATGGCAATGGAGGATTGCTGATTGATTCAGGAACAACTTACACTCATTTGCCCTGAACCGTTCTACTCGCGCCTCCTCTCCCTTCTTCAATCTCAGATAACCTATCCCCAGAGCGACGGAGGTTGAAGAAAGGAGCGGATTTGATCTTTGTTACCGAGTTCCATGCCCGAACAACACGTTGGCTTGATGCCGATTTTCTTCTTCCTACCATAACCTTTCATTTCTTGAACAATGTGAGCCTCGTTTTGCCTCAGGGGAACCATTTTTATGCGATGAGTGCTCCAAGTAATTCGTCTGTGGTGAAATGCTTGCTGTTTCAGAGCATGGATGACGGCGATTATGGACCGGCGGGAGTGTTTGGGAGCTTCCAGCAACAGAATGTTCAAGTGGTTTATGATTTGCAGAAGGAAAGAATAGGGATTCAGCCAATGGATTGTGCTTCAGCTGCAGCTTCTCAAGGACTTCATAAAAAATAATGATCAATTTCAAACGGTAGTTATTGGCAGTTGCCAATCTTGCTTTTGTCCCACTTAAGTAAAATAACGAGAATAAAAAGAAGGCATCTTATCTTGGTATTATGAATGAGTATTTAATTAAAATTGTCTCAAAATTACAACTCCACTTCAGTTTATAGTTTATTTTTCGATGATTTCTCTAGTTAATTTTTCGATTTTTCATCTGGTAAACTTTTTGCAGTTATCAGTAAGATTAAACTTAATGTAGTGGAATAGATTCTCATTGCATAACATTGAAGAAAACAATCTTGAGTAGGAACAACGTATTATATTTTTCTTATACTGAAGGATTATTTAAATGATATGATATATTAGTCTTACTTAAAATTATTTCAAACAGATAACATAACGTAATAACCAATACCTAAGTGGTTGAGTAACTCGATAGGAACTCTTAGGTATATTACTCAAAAAATCTTGAATTTGAATTCCTCTTCGACTGTTAATAGGGGTGACCACTGAAACTCTTATCTAATCGATAGTTTCAAGGTTCTAGAAAATTAGTTGAGGTGTGTATAAACTGACCCAGATACCTCCGGTCACAAAAAAAATAAACAAACAAATAAATAAAGACAGCATAATGTAAGTTTGTAGTTTATTTTTGGACGTTTTCTTTCATTAGGTTTGTATTTCATGAACATAAGTTTTTTGTAATTATCAATAAGATAAAACTTAATGTGTAGGTTATCTTATGAACAAATTTGGTGTGCAATTTAGGATGTTTTGGAACTCAATTTCTTAAGTATAAATTAATATGATCAACTGATTAAAGATTCTGTTTGGCGTAAATGGAATTACGCGTGCATGAACATTTTGCGTGGTGGGAAATATACATAGTTCGATACTATGGGGAAATTCCCATTACCCCTTCAATTTTATGAAAGAAATCCTTTTAGTCCAGGGAGATGTGATAGTTACACTTTGTTCATCAAATTTAATTATGTAATTATTAGAAATGAATAAATATCTTAAGTTTAATTAGAGCTACAGGTTCTGAAAATTGACCCTTCGATTTTTTTTTGAAATGGACATTTCACCAAACCTTATAAAGGAAAATTAGTAAAAGCCCTACTAGAAGTCTTAAAAAATACAATAAAGTTGGATTACCAAACAAATCTTACAAACTTTCTTTCACAAACCTAACATGATAACCGATGATTTGTTTTTTGATGAATTTGGGGCCTGCTACCAGTGCCTAGGGGTGTAGTGGAAATGCAACGTTGGGTTTGTCATTTGTGAGATCCGTTTGCAATGTAGTATTGCTCTAAAAAATAATACTAAATGATACTATGGTACAACCGTCAATAATACCATCGTGGTACATAAATCAATATAGATATAATACATTTAATTTTTAGGTAGGATAAAAGGAAAAAAAATTACATGAATTTATTGCCTTCTGATGTGATACGGACAATATGATATCCTTTGTATTATTTCATATTTGCATTTAATTTCATTATCCATCTATAATTATATGTATTGCTATCGAGTAGAACTTACTCTTGGACTCTCTCTCTCTTTCTCCCTCTTAAAGTCTAAACCCTATTTTATGACCTAAACAAAATGAGTGACAAGCTCTTGAAACATTCAAACATAGAGAACCTAATCTAGAAGCTCCACTTCCAAAATTTAGCAAAGCACATTTATTTCCTGGGGCCCTGATATATTCCACAAGATTTGATATGATGACCATGCCAGATGTAAAGGCTAAGATCCAGTAAGTTTTTTCCGAAGTTACAGATAAACCTGTCAAAAGCATGCTATGCATACTTGCATTTGGGCTAACACTTTGTGGGCATAAGTAATAATAACACATTTATTTACATTCAAACCAATGTATTTTTAAAACAGAAGCAATCCTCAATTCCAGTAACAGGACAACACGAGCGCATCCGGACAAGGCATGCATGTACAGTTCTGGTTTTCAAATGAATAATACATGAAGGAAACTTGGACAGAGAAGAGACTTTGAATTCTAGCAAGCATTATAGGAGCTATGCAGAAGATACAAGTAGGTGGGCAGCGGTCACCACCACCTAAGTACCTAAGAGCAACACGATGTGGTTACTGTCCTTTCGGTGGGTCTATCCATGAGAACCATTCCTGACGGGTTTGGTGCTGGCTGCACTCGAGGTAGTCTCTTAGCTGTATCCAAAATATAAATGAAAACAAGATTATAAAATACCATATTCAAAAATGTGCTGGAATCTTAAGGCAAGCAATTGTTCTTTGTTAAAAAAGACATATAATGGTAAAAGTTGATATGACCGGACATTGTTGATTTAGAACGTTGAAACTATGATATATTTTATTGTTCCTGTAGGCTATGGTTTACTATTACTATTAACAAACTGGCACATATTATGGATAAACAATGATGCAGCAACTGAAAGCTGAAACTTGTTTCTGAAATGGAGCTTTTTTTATTTTTTAAATGTGATTTAGGGAATGAACTGCTTAATGATATCATTTCACATTTCAAATTCGGTGTCTTCGTTCCAATAGAAATACTCTTTGAACTTACAGAAATTAAAGACGTACCAATTTCATAGAAAATGTCATTGACATTAGATGCTGTTTTTGCAGAGGTTTCCATAAAGAAAAGTCCATTCTCTTGAGCATAAACTTGTGCATCCTGCAGCAATACAAAATTTTGATTTAAAAAAATCACAATAGAAAACCCAAATAAAATAACCTCCTGACAGAAAACACTAGAAACGCCTTGATTAAAAATGGCACATAATATTAAAATCATAAGAAAAGAAAAAACGGGGTTATTTTGCAAATACTGTTCCCAATTGGAAGTTTCTTCTTGTCCTAACAGATTCATTAGTAAACTTCCAAATACTTATGATCAAGTTGATAATTAGTAAAAGTACATCATAATATAATACAATTGGAAAATTGAAGAATAGCTACTCAATATTTTATCTCAGGCATAAAATGTACAAAGAACCAGCTTATTTTCCTTGATAAGCCAGAAGTTTTTCATCAAAGTGATTATTTTCATTCGTCCCCATTTCACCTTTTCAGCCTCAAATGGGCATTGAGAAAGTATCTACTGTCGTTATTTCCTCACAGAGAAAAATGGAGTTACTAAGCTATCTTTGTGAGCTTTGAGCTCTTCAAATAATTTATTTCAACAGTAAAGAGGTACAAAAGGGTGAAGAGTGCTGTTAGAAAGCCTCTCGATTATTATCATCTTCACAAGCTTCCGCTTTTAAACAGATCAATGGATTTCGTACAGAGGAACCAAAGCCAAGCAGCATTAGAAGACTCCAAAAAAGGGATGAAGAGAAAGAAAATAGGAAGTAGTAAAAAAACAACAAACTAAAGTACTTGCCTCCGCTGTGACCTTCCTTGCATCCAGCAAATCAGCTTTGTTCCCAGCAAGAGCCATAACCATATTTGGATTGCCTTGTCACCAAAAGAAACAAGAATATAATAAATAAGAAATTACCACTTTACAACAATATGACAAATTCAAAAAAAGAAATGAACATAAAAAAGGATAATGAAGAAATGACAATCCATAAATAGTCTAGATAAACACATCCAGCTCAAAATCCAGGAATTCATTCCTAATAAGCATGATAACTAACGAAAAAATGCTGCCTGATGATAACATTAAGAATAAAACCCCTACTATGGGAGGCTTAAAATATGATTCACTACCTTGTGCTTGAAGCTCTTGGACCCATTTCTTAGCCCGCTCAAATGAGGCCTACAAAAGAATTAAATAATAAAAAATTAAAGAATTTTCTTTAACTTTCACAATCCATCAATTCATTACAGGGTTAAATGTAGCAAATGAATACAAAAAACTGCAATGAATACAAACAGAGCAATGTTCAGAACAATCTTCTTCAGCTAAAGAATCTTATATTTACAGCATGTTGTTCTACGATTTACCCCTCAATAACCAACTTTAGATAACAGTACAACCTTCTAGAAACTTATCTGAAACCAATTCCATAGACAAAAACAGATGCTTGTTTTTGCTTTAAATGTTGCAGAATAAAATTTCATGTGGAAGAAGAAAAAAAGGGACAAGGGGGGAAATTGATTTTTTTTTCCTTCTTTAAGGCAAAACAAATAAAGGCAACAGTGAGAATTGACACTCCATAAAGACTTTGAATAGCTAATCAAGATCCAATATGTAACATGCCCTATCATGTCAGGTTTAGATGTCAACAGAGAAGGTAACCCCCAATAGAAGCATGTTCTGTATTTCATCTCTCATATCTAGTTCCTTTTAAGCAAGTTAGAGGGGAGGCAAGAGGCTTAATCCTCGAGACTCAACTCCTCAAGTCTCAAGGATTACAAAGCTCTTTTCTATATGTATTACACCTTACATTTTCAAACAATGAGCAGTTCGAAGATTCCATATCCTAATGGGAAATAAATTCATTGGCACACACTTGCCTGATTTGTTATATCATAGACAATAATGGCTGCAGCAGCTCCTCTGTAGTACATTGGTGCCAAGCTATGGTACCTCTCTTGACCTGCTGTATCCCAAATCTCAAACTTTACAGTGGCATCATTTACAGCCAATGTTTGTGAGAAAAAGGCAGCGCCTATAGTTGATTCCTAAAAAAAATTATATAAAAAAAATCAAGCTCTTGAAACCAAAAGGGGAAGGTTCACTAGCAATTATATGTCGTCCAAAATACCTGAAATTCAACAAATTGCCCTTTAACAAAGCGCAACACAAGACTAGACTTTCCAGCTCCAACATCTCCAAGCAACACCTAAAGCATAAAGCACAAACAAACATCAATCAAAACCAAATTTCAGAAAAATAAATACAAAAAATAAATCAAAACATGGTAATCAAACATACAATTAATAATCAAAGTTCTAAACAACACTAGCACCAGCAACTAATGAATGAAACACAATTGCAAATCAAGACCACATCACAATTATACATCATAATACAGCACAAGGAAGCAATACTACTTGTCGAAGTAAATCTACATGAATTATTTTGCAAATGAAACAAAGCCAAAATGTAACTTGCCTTAAAACTCATTCAATACTAGTAACCATCATGTTAATCAAACATTTAATTAAACATGGAAACTCATAACAACACCATCACCATAAACAAACTAAAAAGATAAACGATAAAATAAGCTCCATGTTTAGGAATTAATGAATAAACATAATTCTTATATGAATTTCGCTGATTTAAAATTAAATTTCAAAGCAAACCCACATCAGAATTTTCCGTCAAGATTAAGCAAAACAATCGGTTATCAATATACAAAGTAAACCCACATCGGAACATGCAGAATTCTGATCATAATTCTCAAAAATTAAACAAACCCACATCAAAATTCGCCTAAAAAACGACAAAAAAATCATCAAAAAAAATTCCAAAAAATTGAGACAGACCCCATCTGAGAATCAACCAAAATAAAGTCAAAATTACGAAAAGCTAACCAATTTGGCATTGATGTTTTTGTTTCCGGTGGTCGCCATGAGGACTAGATCAAAATCAGATCAAAAAAAATGAAGAAAGAAAATTAGGAAAATTGTGAGGGTTGACGCGGAAACAGAAAGGTTAAAGGGCAAATGGGAAATGGGAAATGGGAAGGTTCCTCAACACCAACCCTTCGTCTCTTCTTTCTCTCTCTTAAAGAATTCTCGAGGTACACGAAAGTGATAGCTTTTATTTTATTTTATTTTATTTTATTTTATTTTATTTATTGTTTTAAATTTTTAATAAAAAATGAAAATGTTTATTGACAGTAATAATTACTATTATTATTATGTTTCCTTATTAATTATAATCTTTGAATTTTTATTTTTTTTAAATAAACTATTTAAAGGGTATTTTGATAATTTTCTTTAAATAATTGGTGACAAAACTTAAGGCTGTTCTTAATAATTTTTTGAAAAATATATATAATTTGGGAAATTGTTGAAAAATAAAAATTATTTTAGTAAATTTTTTTCTTGCAGTAATACAATTTATATCCATTTAGGTAAGAAAATAATCTTAAATGTTTGAAATAAAAATTTAATTCTTCACAATTCATATACTCAATAACATAATTGTTAAACATCTCTAATATGACAATAATCGTTAAATACCATGATAATTAATATCTACAAACAGTATTCAATATATGTACCAACTATATCATCGAATGGATAAAATGTTTACACTTATCAATGAAAATGGTGTTGAGATATGATATTTTAATTATTTTTTAGGTAAGTTATTATTTTTTCATGAATGGGGTTAATTTTATTTTTTTTCCATAAAATCGATCCATCAAATTATGGTATCTCTATTAAGCTATTTAGTTAGTCAATTAATGTGATTAGCTTAAGAAAGTGTTTAATAATTATAAAGATACTTATTTTTTTAATTATGTCAACAAGTTTAGGGGAGGTTTAGCTTAGTGTATAAATATTATTCTTTTATTTTTTAAGAATAATAAAAACAATATACTTTAACATTATATTTGCAGAAAAAAGAAAAACCTTCATAATATCTATTTTTTTCTTTATATATTTTTTTTAATTTTCTCAGGATATTCATATGAAATAATATTTTAATTTAAGAAAATAAATTTAATAATATTTAATTATGTCCCGATTTATACGAGGACACATTTACAAGAGAATTACTATGTATATGTATAAGGAGATTGTCAATTTAAAACCACTTCTGAAAAATGATAGAAAATGGCCACAAAGTTCAAAACCACCCATATACCAAGGCTAAATCGGTAATTTCATCGTAATAATTAAAGTCAAATATTTTAAAAATTGAAACACATCGAAATTTTTGTACCGATACCATCTATCCATTGGTCGAATATTTTATATTTCTTTCAGGTCTAAGTTTAAAACATGTTCCCCTGACCTAGACCTAGACTCCTCCCACACCCACCCCCACCCCCCACCCCCAAAAAACAAAAAATGTGTGACAAGTCTATTTGGACCGGGCGGGTCTATATGTTTGCGGGTAAAATTGTCATCCTAAAATTGAAAACTCAATTATATAAAGGGTGCACATGCAAGCAAAAATAGAGTTAATGACATTCCCCACCCAAAAAAAAGTTTCATCCACATTTTTCCACCATCGAACCTTTAAAACACCCTCTTACTAGCCAAATAATATGTTTCCCTCTAATTTGGGTGGAAAATATATTGATTTACGAAAAAGCCCTCTTCTTAGCCCTTCCCTTCCCTTCCCAGCAATTGCCTCCCACGTTGGAGCGCCAACGACCAGAAAATATTGCAAATAAACATTCATCAATTGTCTTTCAACCCAACAAACACACAAATCGAATGAATCAGTCCCAATTAATCCAATTAAAACTCAAAAAACCCTGGGGTGGGGGAGCTTCAATCGTCGGCAATTAGGTGAGCAAACGAGATCTAGAATGTTGAGGCTTTTGGAGAGAAAGATCCAAGGAATCGATTGGTGGTGGCAGGGACGATTTTTGGCACCGAAACGATCAAAAATCGGCTTGGAAGTCGAAAGGTCATGCAGTGCAGGCCAGCCATCGGTGAGCAAGGGACGATGATGGAGGTAAGGGTTTTGTAAAGTGGGTAGGTTGTGGGGACTGGGGAGTGTGATGGTGGTGTCTGGGGAATTTATGGCAAAGAAATCGACCAAAAATGGAGGCGATGGGTTTTGTAGAGTTGGTCTTGCAAATGGAGGTGGTGGTGGGAAATGGTGAGTGATGACAGTAATGGAGGCTTGGGCTTTGTAAAGGAGGTGATGAGGATTCCATGGGTGGTTTCAGAAGTGATTTTGAACACCGAGATTGGTCGAAAAATGGCAAAAAATGCCAATTGTGACGCTGCTAACATGCATCATCTCTTGCTAACGTGCATCGTTCTTCTTCTCGACAACCAATGTTTGTTGATCATTCTGCCCTCATTAATAATGGACTTTTGACTATTTTGCCCTTCTTGACAACAAAAATTACTAACAAAATTATGTTTTGAGTACTAAAATGGTATTTAAAAATTGGTGGATATGAATTTGTCAATGTGCTATTTTTTGGGTGGGAACAGTTAATTCGCAAAAATAAATGGTCCTCTTCATTTATTGGTAAGCGTTAGGCAAAGAGCATACAAACTTAATGAGCCACTTGCAACCTTTATCTTTGTTCATGTTAATTAGTGTTTCTTCAAAACTATATTATTAACAAAAATCCCTTAAAATACATTATATTTATCGATTAATTATTGATTTACGAGCGATATTGAAAGGTTTAAGAAAAAAGAAGACAGTGTATATGAGTGTTGGGCCAAATGAGAGTAAACTTAAAAAGATTAGGATAGATTCTGATATTGGTTTGCGTCAAAAAAAAAAAAAGCATTTTTAAACAGCTTTGTTTTATGTTAAGAACGACGAACCAATCATAAGACTTACTTTAGCATGTGTGACATACACTTATCATATTATTAATCAATTGTAGAATTTGTGCACTGAAATTTTTTATCCAACCACGTGGCATTCATTAAGACGCGACCACGTTAGACAAAAAATACTGATTCCGTAAATAGAGATGGAAAAGCAACCCGTTTGGCCTGACCTAACTTGGCCCACGATGGGTTGTTCTTACTCTTGTGGTCGATCCTACCCGCTCGGTAAGCTGTATGGTGGCCGGAGTTAGGCCTGCCAATGTTAGGGAATTGGCTGGCCCAACCTGGGACCGCCAACCCTAACCCGCCAAGTTAGGCTACGGGTTGGGTCGGGTTAACCCGCTTTTTATTTTATTTTATTTTAATTTTGTTTTGTTTTATTTTATTTTGTTTGAGTTTAAATGTTTAATTAACTTTTCAAATGAATAATTAACAATTTGTAAATGAATAAATGTAATTGTTTTTAGTTAATTGTTAATTTGTTTTCAAATATCAATAATTAAATTAAATTTTTTTTTTTTGTTAACATTCCAAAATATTAATTCAATTTTAATACATTAAAATTGTAATATAATAATAATTAAATTTATTCATTTATTAAAAAATAAAATAAAGAATTACAATAATTATTGCCTCGTTAAAAACCTCACCAAGAAAAACCCAATATGACAAAAACTTGGTAAGAAAAAAAAAATACAATAATTGACAATTAATTTACAAGTTACAATTTACAAAACAACTAATTTTAGGGTTCACTAGGACCTCCCTCATCCGTATCATCTATATTACAAAATTGAAATGATTCTATTAAAGTATCGTCGACAACCTCGTATTGACCTTGATGGCGCGACCATTCCCAATCTCAGAGACATGTGAGGACTTCAATCATTTGTGGTAAAAGTTTAGTCCTCCTTTCATTTAAAATTCTTCCACTTGCACTAAATGTTTGTTCGGATGAGACGGTTGAGACAGGAACAACGAAAACATCCAAGGCAAGTCTTGATAATACCGAAAAAATACATTTTCTGGCTCTCCAATAGTCTAAGAGATCAATGTTGGCTCTCTGTTATGGATCTACTGGTAACATTTCAGGGGTTGCCAAATATTGTTGAAGCTCATTACTCTGCGACTGCATGGAAGACGGTATATTAGTTGTTGTTGTTGGTGGAGCTTCTAAAGAAGAGGTTTTGCTTCGGATTCGAGTCCTCTTCAGCCTATTCAGTGCACCCCAAGATTAGAAGTCTTCATTTGTTTCTTCTAATGCAGCTTCCCTGGATGTTTTGCCTCTTTGCGGGTTCCCATACCTGTTTTCAGACTGGAAATATACTTCGCAAAGTGTATTTTTTACCTTTCCTATTTGATTGACATATACTTCGATTCGTAAATTTTCACATAAATTGTCAAAACCATTTTCTAAACCTGCTAATTTAATTTTAGGATCAAATATAACACCTAAACAATAAAGAAAATGAACAAGTTCCCAATATTTAAAAAAAAATTTTTCCATTGCCTTTATTGGTGCATTCAAAATTACATTGTCTTTGTTTTTTATAAATAACTCGGAAATTTTTATAATTGTATATGTATTATCAATAGACTAGTAAGATAATACACACCAGAAAGTTGTAAAGTGGATTGGTAAAAAGTTTTAAGAAAAGAATGAAATACTTTAGCTATTTGCCAATCATTTTCTACCAAATAATGATGACCTCTATTATTTGCTACAAAATAACTAATTATATTAGCATAAGGTAAACATGAATCAAGCATTAAATAAGTACTATTCCATCTAATAGGCATGTCTAATGCAAAAGTTCTAGGAGACATATTTGATTTTATAAAAGCGCCTTGAAATTCAGCGTTTCTTTTATTACTACAAGTAATCCAAGTTCTAATTCTATTAATATTTTCTTTAATTGTTTTCATACTACTTTTCACAATTAAATTAATAACATGGCATGCACAACGTTGGTAAAAAAACTTCAAATTGTTATATAAAGGATAATTACTTTGAAAATAATCTATAGCTTTACTATTAGAATTTGCATTATCTAAAGTTAAACTTATCACTTTACTAACAACATCATAATCTTCTAAAACTTCAACAATTTTATTATAAATTTGTTCACTACTATGATCAACATTCATTAATCTAAATCCTAATAAAGATTTATTTAATTTACATTCATTATCAAAATAATGACTAGTCACACAAATATAATCTTGTTTAGCTTTACCACTCCAAATATCGGCAGTTAGAACCACACTAATATGACAAGTATGTATTTTATTTTTTAATTCTAATTTCATTGTTTTAAACAATTTTATTAAATCATTTCTAGTTGCAATTTTAGAATAACTTTTAAATCCTGGAAAAAATGAATTTTGAACAAATCTTTCAAAATATTTATCTTCAGCCATATTAATACAAGAACAGCATGCATGCATGAAGAGTGGTGGAAATGGAGAAGAAAGCATAAAAAAATTGGATTCAAAAACCGTTTTTCATAACAAAGCATGGAAATGAAATTATACCTTCTCCTTTGCTTTGGATTGATGAAGATTAGCTTCAAAATGATGAAACCTCCACACTTTAACACCACCTTGAGAGGATTAGAGAGTGGCCTTGGCTAGGGAGAGAGAGCTTTTAGTTTGTGTTTGAGTGAACAAGTGAATAATGAACAAAAATGCAACATTTTGCCCTTATATATACTTGGGCTATTTTGTAATTATTTATTTTTCACTTCCAAGCCCAATAAAATCTTATTTTATAAAGGGACCCCACGAATTTAATATGCTACTCTTTGAATAATCAATATTATTCAAGGGCCCATGTAAACTAAACTAGTTTACATTAACAACCCATAAATTTACCATTTTTACCCTTTAACTATTAAAATGTTATTTTTGTTCATCTCATTAATCTTAACACTTTAAGATATAATAATTAAATATAATTAATTATTGCTTGACCATTTTAACCCTTAAAATGTCACAAATTGTTTTCTATGTAACTATTACTATAGAAATCCCGTTATTACCCTCAAAAGGTGCTAGCCCTCTTCGGATAATCATTTCTCTCTCTCATCATTCTCTAACTTCTCAAGGCTATTGGTGTGACAATGTAGGTCCACCGTGGATTAGCCGTGAGCTGGTTCTGGATGAATCCGGAAACCCGTCCAGGAGGCCCAACGACTATGGTAAACATCTAGCAATGTGCCATAGTCCCTAAACCACGATGAAGAAATACTTCATCGAAACCATTTCAGATCATACGTACCATGCAGGTAAAGTCCCTCCATTGAGATATCCTAATCGAGTAAGGATTCATGGAACGTCAAAATCCTAAACTCGATCTTCTACCGAATCGTCGATCAATATGTTCGGAACTCGTCATCACAAACTTGCTTTTGTATGACTAATAATAGACTCTGGCCAGAGATTCAATTTTCTGATATTTATCGATGTTCGTCTAGGAACTCGAATCCGGATGGAGTCAGCAGTACTCCCGATCCTATATTTCCGAGTCAATGGATCCCCTCTTGACCATCATTCGTTTCCGCATATGAACAACGTATGACCAAATAGGCTTTATTGTACGAAACATGATTAGTCTCGTACTTATACACCGTATGAACCATACGCATCCATATCGGATCCGACTATAATGTCTCAGGTCAAAGGATTACATCGTGCATTGATATAACCAAACGATAAATCATTGACTACATGCTTTTCCAAGTGATTTGTCGTTATTCGGTCACATTCGAAAAACAGTTCACCAACCGTTAATCTATACCAATGCCCCAGTGACATGACTATCATCGTCATCCGTACTTATATCAACTCATGATATCTTTCGGAAGCATCCGGTATGCCTCTTGTGCAATATAGTTGCCCAAATTTATATTGCTTCCGTAGGAACCCTTTTCGATAATTCATTTACCTATTAAATGAATCATCTGGACAATTCATATACATACTTTATTTTAAATGCATGACTGAATAAAGGAAGCAATTTACATATATGAATTGAAGAACTCTTTCTTCTATTATTTATGATATATATAGATACAAGACAAAATGCTCTGAAACCGACAACACGAATGGTTTCTAGGGCATACACTAATATACACTAACAAACTCCCACTTGCACTAAAGCCATTCGATTTTGTATCTCATACCCATCTTCGCAAGATGATGGTCCAATTGCTTCAGTGTCATCGCCTTAGTCGATGGATCGCTACATTTTCTCTTGAAAGAGTCTTGAGGGATCAAAATCTCTCCGGCTCCAACGAATTCTCTCAAAATGTGATACTTACGTTTGAATGTGTTTGGATTTTTGGTGTGCCCTTGGTTCCTTTGCCTGTGCAATAGCTCCAGTATTGTCACAGAACATGCTTATCGGGTAAGCCATGTTCGGAACCACACCAAGTTCAATTACGAACTTTCGCATCCAAACATGCCTCCTCTTTGCGCTTCCGCAGCAATGTATTCAAGTTCTTCAGAGTGGAGTCATTGTGGTTGTCTGCTTTGGAACTTTTCCAACTAACACACCTCAATTACATATAAAAATGTACCCTGACGTAGACTTTCTATCATCAATATCTGATTGGAAATCAAAATCTGAGTATCCTTGAATGTTTAACTCGGAACATCCATAACTTAGAACTAGATCCTTAGTTCTTCTCAAGTACTTAAGGATCGATTTTACAACCGACCAATGTTTCTCCCCTGGGTTTGACTGATATCTGCTCGTAACACACAGCATAAGCTATATCAGGTCTTGTACATAGCATTGCGTACATTAAGCTACCTACGGCAGCATAAGGCACATTACGCATCCGTTGCCGCTATTCATCGGTCTTTGGACCCATCTCCTTAGAAAGATGAAGGCAGTGAGTGAAGGGCAAAAGACCTCTCTTAGAGTTACGCATGCTAAATCTTTTTAGCATTTTCTCTATGTACAATTTTTGGGATAATCCAATTACCCTTTTCGTTCTATCTCTATAGACACGAATGCCAAGGACATATGTCGCTTCTCCTAAGTCTTTCATCGAGAAGGTTTTGGACAACCAAACCTTAACCTCTGTCATCATGCCTATATCATTTCCCATCAAAAGTATGTCATCTACATATAATATAAGAAACGTGATGGCATGATCTTTAACCCATTTGTATACAGGGGCTCATCCGGATTCTTGACAAAACCAAGCGATTTGATTATGTCGTCAAATCGAATGTTCCACTTCTTGAAGCTTGCTTCAATCCATAAATGGATCGATGCAATTTGCATACCTTATGTCTTTCAGAGAGGATACAAAACCTATCGGTTGTTCCATATAGATGTTTTCCTCAATAAACCTATTGAGGAAAGGCTGTTTTGACATCCATCTGTCAAATTTCATAATCATGGTATCTTTGCGATGGCTAGCATTATACGGATGGATTTAATCATAGCTACAGGAGAAGGTTTCCTCATAATCCAATTCTTGTTTGAGTATAACCTTTCGCCACCATCGAGCTTTGAAGGTCTCTACCTCCCCATCCTTGCCAACTTTTCTCTTGTAGACCCATTTACAACCTATAGGAACTATTCCCTCGGGTGGATCCTGAACGACCATACTTGATTGGCATGCATTGATTCTATCTCGAATCCATCGCCTTCCGACCATTTTCCTGAATCTCTATCCAATATTGCTTCTTCGTAGCTTCTAGGATCATCACCATGATCATCTACTCCCACTAAGTAAGATTCAAAATCTTGCTCATGTAGGAACCCATATCTCTCTGGAGGTTTTGACATCTAGAAGACTTTCGTCTGGAACCATAGTATCGATCCCGAGGTTCAGGAGTGGGCGTTCCATCTTCACAATCTCGGTTCTTGGCTCTTGAACTCTTCCTTGAGTTCAATATTTCTTCAACGCCGCCTTCCTCCAAGAACTCGTTCTCGAGGAAGCGCGCATTTCTACCGATCCAAACTCCTTGATCACTTGGGAAGTAAAAGCAATATCCTAAACTATCTTTAGGATATCCAATGAACCGACCCTTCTCGATTTAACATCCAGCTTATCAGTTTAACCAATTTAACATAATGGCAGCCCCAAATCTTCATATAATTCAGACTTGGGCGTTTTCCATGCCATATCTCATACGGTGTTTTACGGGATGAGGTTTTAGGACGGGACCCTATTAAGGATGTGCAGCAGTGATGAGCGTACCCCAGAGAGACATTGGTAAGTCTGTAAAACTCACCATCGATCGTACCATATCCAATAAGGTACGATTTCTCCTTTCAGACACTCCATTAAGCTAGGGTGTATAAGGAGGAGTCAAGCGTGAGATGATCTCATTTTCTTTTAAGAACTCTTGAAACTCGTACTCAAGTATTCACCCCCACGATCGATCGTAGTATTTTAATACTCTTTCCAGGTTTGATTTTCTACTTCATTCTTGAATTCTCTAAATTTTTCAAAGGATTCAGATTTGTATTTCATTAAATACAAATACCCATATCGTGACATATCATCTGTAAAGGTAATGAAGTATTCAAATCCTCCCACAGCTAAAGTGCTAAATGGTCCACATACATCTGTATGTATGAGTTCTAAAAGTTCTTTAGCTGGCTCTCCTTTACTCTTAAAGGGAGACTTGGTCATCTTTCCTTGGAGACATGATTCACGGGTTGGATAGGGTTGAGAACCCAATGAGTTTAGGATCCCACTTTCTCCAAGTGTATTAATCTTCTCTCTCCTATATGACCCAATCTATGATGCTATAGAATTTTAGGATTTGATTCAGATCGAGTTCTTTTATTAGAAATGGTATTGATTGAAGCATAGTCATTCAATTCTAAGACATACAAACCATTTGTATTCACACTTTACCAACTAAAACATTTCCAAAATGTATTGAACATTCATTTCCATTAAACAAGACATAATAACCTGCCTTACACAAAGCGAAATAGAAATGATGTTTCTTGTGGCCTTTTCAAAGTACAATACTTTAAACAAATTCAAAACATGTCCTGAAGGTAGTCTTAGTGAGCAAGTCCCCATGGCCTCAGTGCAACTCATGCCCCATTTGCCATCCTCAAAATGATCTCGCCCTTTGTCACCTCAAAACTATTCGAAGTACGCAAAGACATACAAACATGAGATGTTGCTCTGAATCTAATATCCAGGGAATGACTATCTGAATTAACACTTAATTCTATTCAATCATAAGACATTGGTTCGTACTGCTTTTCCTTTGCCTTTCTTTAGATCGCTCGGTATTGAGGGACAGCCTTCCTTCTTCCTGTCCATCTTTTCCACGGTGGAAACATTTTCCCTTTGCATCGGCCTTCTCTGCCTTTGCCGGCTTCTTGAAGCTCTTATTCTTGGGTCCAAATTTTGGACCTCTCTTTGGTAGCACTTTGGGCTTTTTATTGGCCTGCTAGTGGAGGCGGCAAAGACATCCTCATGTCCTTTCCCTTTCATATTACATGCGTGAAATTCTTTAAGCTCATTTAGCGATTCGAGAGGTTTCTCTCAATCCTATTGAGATTGTAGTTAGTTATAAACGGTTTATAACTTGGAGGAAGGGATTGTAGAATCAAATTCACTTTGAGGCGGTCCGGCATGACCACCCCATATCCATCCAATCGATCTAATCCATTGATCATTTTAAGAGTATGATCATGGAGGTTCCCCCTCCCTCAACTTCATGCTAAAGAGGGATGCACACAATTCATACTCAACCACTCTTGGATTTTCGCTATACAACTCTTATAGAGCTATGAGGATATCATAAGCATTTGAAACCTCTTCATGCTTAGTTTGAAGTTCTCTATTCATGGAGGCTAACATGTAATTTTTAGCCCTCCTACTATCCTCTCTCCACTTTTCAAGAGCATCAAGCTCAGCTTGTGGAGCATCCGGTCCAATATCAAGTGGAAGAGGTGCTTCCAGGACATAGGCAATTCTTTCAAAATCTAGAACAATTCTAAGATTTCTTAGCCAATCTTTTAGGTTGGGTCCGGTTAACATGTTATTGTCCATTATCCTTAGGAGAACATTGTTGGCCATTTTTCAATTATTTATCACAAAGATGAAACTGCAAAGAAAAGTAATTTTATTAGTGTCTTGTAATCTTTTAAACCTTTTAATGCATAATCAAATTAGCTCCCACTATTTTATTCGAGTCCTACATTTCCTTAAATAGGATCCGGAAATTTTCGTTGGATTAAATTTCTTAGTGGGGAATCAATTTCTTATCAAATTCAATTAACCTCACATAATAGAATTCTTGGTCAATTAAGTCTAATAAGTAGGAAACTCTTTTCCTTTTATATCACTATATAAGGTTTGATTCATATTCCTTGTCCTAGCTTCGGATACCTCACATAATAGAATTCTTGGTATCCTAGGCTAGTTAAATCCGAACCATTGTGCTTTCTTATGATGGCATTTTCATCATGTCCTCACATAATAGAATTCTTGGTCAAGGTGAAAATATCCATCCAAGAACAAGATCAACTTAATTCTATGATATAAAGATTATATCCCTCACATAATAGAAATCTTGGGATATTAAAATTTATATCAAAGAATTTAGTTATCCCACAATGGGAGACTTGGATTTAATAATTTTAAATTGGGGAGATTTAGGTTTAACCTTTAGTTAATTCATTTTTAGTATGCTATGTTTAATTATCCATTCATACATATCAAATATATGCATAAATTAAAGCATGTGGGTTGACCATGGGGCTTTTCGAAAATACATCCTAAAGGCAAACTATTTACCCTAATACTATATCTTCGATTGGATCATCATCCGGATGTTCTTCGGTTCCCGTCTAGCCGATTCCATTACATATTGGATCTTAGGCATGCAGGCCCGATTAAAATAAATAAATAAAATTTAATTATTACAAGCCATTTAATAAAAGAATATTACAAACACTTTTGAATATTTTGAAAACCAAATGGCGCCCATGATCAACCCTCTAATCTAATATTCATTCATCACATAAATAAATATTAAACATTCATACCAAATATAATAAACAATTATTTAAAGGCATGAATATAAATATATAGATATATCTCATATATTAATAGATATTATATATATATTCATGTGGTAATTTAATTATAACTTTGGGCCATGCAACAATTACACATTTTATAGGAATCATTACACAAACACTTTTGTCATATTCCACCCAAAGATATATTATTTAATTGTTAGCATCATTTCAATACTTTTCACAAAAGTCATGCATGACATAGATAAGTGGGTTTTATTACTCCAAGAGTAATCATTCTATGACACAAGTTAGTTTTAACTAAAGTAATACTTTTTATGACATATTTATCTTTTCAAAGACAATCATGCCATCTTACATCATCATTTTTGAAACCATTCAAACAACCAAATTATTACATTTCAAAAATATAATAATTTATGTCATGCAATGATGCATTATAAGATAATTTAATCAAATTAAACATCCTACATTAAATTTACCACAATCATATATAATATCATAATTCATCATATGAATCAATAATCCATAACTTTATGCTAACATCAAATTCCACCACTAAACACTTGCAACATTTGCATACACTTCATGCAAAAATATACTTTAATCAAATTAAAGATAACACATTTAGCATGTCAAAGCATAAACCATTTAATCAAAGTAATGGAAATGAACATGCATGAACATTTTTCTAAATGAATCATCATGCAACATTTCCTAAAACATCATTCATCAATACATGAATGAAATGACATTTTTATGGCAAAACTAGTCATGGCCGAAAATGACATATATGCATGCATGTAGTTTTCAACACATTTCATGCAATAATCATCATCCAAACATGCTTTAAATCATATTCTAACATACCCAAACATATTAGAGCAAGAAGAAAAACATGTTTTCCAAAGATCAAGAGATGGCCGAGACATACACATGCATCAAACATGCTTATTACATCAAACAACTCATCCAATACTAAGGCATGCTCATTATAACCATTATCATCATTCAAACATATAAGAATGAGAAGAAGAATGAACATATACCTCTGATCTATGTATGGCCGAGACATGCATGTAAAGATCTACTATGAAAAAAACATTTTTGAACCATATCACTAACATGCAAACTCAACCAAGTTTGATGAACATATGAACACATGGAAAATGCCATTTTAGCTTATAAATTCGACATGCAAGGAGCTTGATGCTCTGATACCATTTACAAGAACAGCATGCATGCATAAAGAGTGGTGGAAATGGAGAAGAAAGCATAAAAAAATTGGATTCAAAAACCGTTTTTCATACAAAGCATGGAAATGAAATTATACATTCTCCTTTGCTTTGGATTGATGAAGATTAGCTTCAAAAGGATGAAACCTCCACACTTTAACACCACCTTGAGAGGATTAGAGAGTGGCCTTGGCTAGGAGAGAGAGCTTTTAGTTTGTGTTTGAGTGAACAAGTGAATAATGAACAAAAATGCAACCTTTTGCACTTATATATACTTGGGTTATTTTGCAATTATTTATTTTTCACTTCCAAGCCCAATAAAATCTTATTTTATAAAGGGACCCCACGAATTTAATATGCTACCCTTTGAATAATCAATATTATTCAAGGGCCCATGTAAACTAAACTAGTTTACATTAACAACCCATAAATTTACCCTTTTTACCCTTTAACTATTAAAAGGTTATTTTTGTTCATCTCATTAATCTTAACACTTTAAGATATAATAATTAAATATAATTAATTATTGCTTGACCATTTTAACCCTTAAAATGTCACAAATTGTTTTCTATGTAACTATTACTATAGAAATCCCGTTATTACCCTCAAAAGGTGCTAACCCTCTTCGGATAATCATTTCTCTCTCTCATCATTCTCTAACTTCTCAAGGCTATTGGTGTGACCATGTAGGTCCACCGTGGATTAGTCGTGGAGTCGGTTCTGGATGAATCCGTAAACCCGTCCAGGAGGCCCAACGACTATGGTAAACATCTAACAATGTGCCATAGTCCTAAACCACGATGAAGAAATACTTCATCGAACCCATTTCAGATCATACGTACCATGCAGGTAAAGTCCCTCCATTGAGATATCCTAATCGAGTATGGATTCATGGAACGTCAAAATCCTAAACTCGATCTTCTACCGAATCGTCGATCAATATGTTCGGAACTCGTCATAACAAACTTGCTTTTGTATGACTAATAATAGACTCGGCCGAGATTCAATTTTCGACATTTATCGATGTTCGTCTAGGAACTCGAGTCCAGGATGGAGTCGCGGTACTCTCGATCCTATATTTCCGAGTCAATGGATCCCCTCTTGACCATCGTTCGTTTCCGCATATGAACAACGCATGACCAAATAGGCTTTATTGTACGAAACATGATTAGTCTCGTACTTATACACCGTATGAACCATACGCATCCATATCGGATCCGACTACAATGTCTCAGGTCAAAGGATTACATCGTGCACTGATATAACCAAACGATAAATCATTGACTACATGCTTTTCCAAGTGATTTGTCGTTATTCGGTCACATTTGAAAAACAGTTCACCAACCGTTAATCCATACCAATGCCCCAGTGACATGACTATCATCGTCATCCGTACTTATATCAACTCATGATATCTTTCGGAAGCATCCGGTATGCCCTCTTGTGCAATCTGATTGCCCAAATTTATATTGCTTCCGTAGGAACCCTTTTCGATAATTCATTTACCTATTAAATGAATCATCTGGACAATTCATATACATACTTTATTTTAAATGCATGTGAATAAAGGAAGCAATTTACATATATGAATTGAAGAACTCTTTCTTCTATTATTTATGATATATATAGATACAAGACAAAATGCTCTGAAACCGACAACACGAATGGTTTCTAGGGCATACACTAATATACACTAACAATTAATAGGTTGATCAGTTGTAGCAATATATAAAGTTAATTATTCCCTATATACATCAGAATTATAACGCCAATTAGTACCCATATTAGTTATTTGAGTTTGATTGCTTTCTCTATTTCCATGTTGATTAATATGTTTATTAGTATGCCTTTTTAAAGTAATAGTACCATTACCTGTATCAGCTTTATAAATATTTTCACAGTATTTGCATCTCGCTTTCTTGACTTGAACGTCATTTTCTGTCTCGTAAAACTTGTCGAAATGGGCCCAAACGTCTGATGTGTGTCTGTCTTCGCTTTCAACGGCAGTTGATGATCCCGCCTCAGCTTGAGATGAAGTTGGGACGAGCACGCGATTACGAGGGACGACTTAGAACCACTGGGAGCTGTTGGAATCGGGGGCATATTTTGAGGTGTATCGGATTCTGAGAATGTGAAAGCGGGACTATTTGAATCTCCTCCTGCATTTATGTTAGTAAATCAGCGGGACTAGGACTAGGATAGTAGTTTCCTTCATCATTGTAATTGATGGGAGAGAAATATATATCCATTGTAGTTGAAAAAAAAAATTGATGTAGAAGAAATAAAAATTAAAGAAAGAGAATTGGAATTTGGAAAATTGGAAATATGAATTAAAAATTGCAAAAACTAATAAAAATTAAAATACTAGCAAATTGATAACAAAGAGATTAAGAGAATAAATGAATAATTGAAAGATTAGAGATTAGAGAATATGAGAGAATGAGAGAATTTGAGTTGTGAGAAAAATGTGAGAGTTTAGGGCCAATTTATAGGAAAAAAGAGGAAAGAAAAATGACGAAAAAGACCCCTCTAACGGTTATAAAACGGCTATATTTCAAGGGTAAAGGGGTAATTTGAAAAACAAAATAAAATTTTTTATTTTTTATTTTTTTCGGCCAACCCGTCGGGTTAGGGTCAACATCGCGGTCTAGGTTCAACCCGCTTCATTACGGGCCGGGTTAGGGTTGACCTGCCTAACCCGGTCCAAATGTTCCACCTCTATTTGTGAATGGACGATCGTCCATCTTAATCTTCTAAAACTTCAACAATTTTATTATAAATTTGTTCACCACTATGATCAACATCTATTAATCTAAATCTTAATATAGATTTATTTAATTTACATTCATTATCAAAATAATGATTAGTCACACAAATATAATCTTGTTTAGCTCTACCACTCCAAATATTGGTTGTTAGAACCACACTAACATGACAAGTATGTATTTTATTTTTTAATTGTAATTTCATTTTTTTAAACAATTTTATTAAATCATTTCTAGTTGCAATTTTAGAATAACTTTTAAATCCTGGAAAAAATGAATTTTGAACAAATCTTTCAAAATATTTATCTTCAGCCATATTAATAGGTTGATCAGTTGCAGCAATATATAAAGTTAATTATTCCCTATATACATCAGAATTATAACGTCAATTAGTACCCATATTAGTTATTTGAGTTTGATTGCTTTCTCTATTTCCATGTTATTTTAATATGTTTATTAGTATGCCTTTTTAAAGTACTAGTATCATTACCTGAATCAGCTTTATAAATATTTTCACGGTATTTGCATCTCGCTTTCTTGACTTGAACGCCATTTTTGTCTGTAAAACTTGTCAAAATGGGCCCAAACATCGATGTGTGTCTGTCTTCGCTTTGCAACGAGTTGATGATCCCGCCTCGCTTGAGATGAAGTGGACGAGCATGACGATTACGAGGATGACTTCTAGAACCACCGGGAGCTATTGGAATCGGGGAGGGGCATATTTTGAGGTGTATCGGATTCGAGAATGGGAAAAGCGGGACTATTTGAATCTCCTCCCGCATTTATGTTAGTAAAATCGGTGGGAACTAGACTAGGATAGTAGTTTCCTTCATCATTGTAATTGATGGGAAGAGAAATATCTATCCATTGTAGTTGAAAAAAAATTGATGTAGAAAAATAAAAATTAAAGAAAGAGAATTGGAATATGGAAATTGGAATTTGAATTTGGAAAATTGGAAATATGAATTAAAAAATTACAAAAACTAATAAAAAATTAAAATACGAGCAAATTGATAACAAAGAGATTAAGAGAATAAATGAATGATTGAAAGATTAGAGATTAGAGAATATGAGAGAATGAGAGAATTTGAGTTGTGAGAAAAATGTGAGAGTTTAGGGCCTAATTTATAGGAAAAAAGGGAAAGAAAAATGATGAAAAAGACCCCTCTAACGGTTATAAAACGGCTATATTTCAAGGGTAAATGGGTAATTTGAAAAACAAAATAAAATTTTTTATTTTTTATTTTTATTTTTTTCGGCCAACCCGTTGAGTTAGGGTCAACATGGCGGTCTAGGGTTCAACCCGCTTCATTATGGGCCAGGTTAGGGTTGACCTGCCTAACCCGGTCCAAATGTTCCACCTCTATTCGTGAATGGACGGTCGTCCATCTTACACGGACGACTATCCATACGTTATGGACGACTGTTCATCACGAATGAATGATTGTCCACGATAATATTAATGGACTCTCATCTATATAATATGGACGGGTGCCAATTTACTATGGACGTATGGATGTCTATCCAAAAAAGTTTAAAAACTAATATGAACGGGCGTCCATATACAATGGACAGTCGTCCGTGTAAGATGGACAGCTGTCCATACCCAAATTCTAGTTTAATAAAAAAATTTCTTTAAAAAATTCTACATTGTAAATACTTTTTATCAATCTCTCTTGCTTTGCATTCTTTTTATAAATGAAAAAAAATTGTAAATTAAAAAAAAAATTATTTGAGTATGGACGCCAGTCCATCTTATTTGGATGGCCGTCCATTGTATATGGATGGCCATCCTCATTAGATGGACTAGCGTCCATGCTTTTTACTTTAAAAATCAAATTTTTTTTCCCTTTATTTCATCTAGAAGTTTTGTGCTTTAAAAATGAATATTTAATCTAAACATTTTAACTTAGACGAGCGATAGTTTTTTATAAATGAAAAAGAAATTTTAAATTTAAAAAAAAAAATTATTTGAGATTGACGATACCATAGTAAAAGGACTTCCGGCCATAATATATGGGCATGAGTCCATTGATATTTCCTGGACTCTCATCTATTTATGATGACAAATAGATTGATGCAAAATTTCGGTACCAACATTTGGTATCCACACATATATATATATAAAGTTGTATATAGAAAATTTTCTCGTCCGGAATAAATTAAACTCTAATTTCTTTCTCTCTCTCCATTACTCCTTTTGATTATATTTAAATGATCTTTTCAACTTTGATGCCAAAAATGGTAATTTGATAAACTAGGATTATTTTAGTCTCAATTAATTAATTGATTTCCAAGACTTTATGACAAAACCCATGGGAGAATTTCCAAAAAGACAAAAGAAAATTAAAAAGGAAAAAGGAAAACAAAAAAGGTCTTTGTTTGTTCTATTGATAGTAAGGGTGGTGAGAGCCCAGAGAGCTGTAAAAATGTAAGAAAAGAGAGTAATTTTACAGGCTTTAATTCTTGCTTTTTTCGCCTTTAAAACAAACAGAAAAAAAGGAAACCTTAATAATTATAACAATTTTAGGATACCACACCGGTAATGTTACCGTCATGGTACAAATTTGGATTCAAGATCTATGGCTTAAGTTTCATTTTCAAAAGTAAACATTATTAGATTTAAGTAATATTATTATTAAATGAATCCAATGACGTAGTCAAGATTCCGATTGAAATTAATGTTAGAGCAAGATACAAATTTTATACTCCAAGGATTAATATGAACACCCGATCATTATTGTACAAAAGAAAAAATTAGTTTCAAATAATGTTTTAAAGTGATTTTAACTTTTAACTAGATCATTGAAGAGATTTAATGGTCAAATAGGATAGGATATCTTGAACAACATATAAACTCGACCGAAATAACAACTCTATATTCTGAGGCCGGTATGGTAAAGGGCCAGTAACATTACAGGCAGCCAGTAATGAAACATAAGGGCATTGGTCACAGTGAATGATAGAGTCCATAAAGGGGAAAGGGAAACTTTAGTACACAGAGGGCTCTTTGTCAGAAAATTACAGCAAGGCTACCCAATTAGTCAATAATGACTCTCTCTCTCTCTCTCTGAATTCTTCTGAGTGGAAATTAAATAAAACTAAAATTAAAAAAAGTCCATAACTTTTGTCACAAGGGAATACTATGCAAGACTGACCCCAATAATGGCACCCAAAATAAAAAAAAAAAATAAAAAAAGGGGTAATTTCGTATTTTCACCTCCCACATATCCTTATTCACAGATCATTGACTGGTCTCCCCTTTGACCAGTCTCACACAACTCCTGCTCTTTGCTCAGCCTCTCTGCAGCATTTTTACCTCACTATTTTCTTCCTCTTAATGATATGATTCTCTTCTTTCCCCACTTCCCTTCTCATGGGCGTGTGGTGTTTATGTGTTTTAGACTATGATCATCACCTAATTAAGATGGAGAGATATTAACCTTACAAAAGAAATATAAAGAAAGGGTATATAAAAGGTAAATTTTATTCTTGATCTTCATGATTATCTCTATCTCTCTCTCTCTTTTTCCATTCTTTCGGATTTGTCTTTGTATACCCATCTTTATATTTCTCTTTATAAAGCTAACATTTCTCATTAAGATTTGTTTGAGTGCTTAATCAGGCTCTAGGTATTTCAAATGCTAACATTTGTATTATGAGACAATAAAGATCACTCGACTGATGTGTAGTTATATTCACATCGAAAAGGGTTTTGTCATATTAGTTAATAGTCTTTTATAATCAAATATTTCTAGATAAACATCATATAAAATCTCATTATTAGACATATCATGTTAATGCCAATTAGGACACATAAGAAAAAATTAGTGTATATATAGTCTAATTTTATCATACAATAAATACTATGGTATCTCGGCCAAACTTTTATGTACTATTTTGATCACTAAATATTACCTTCTTAAGATATTACATACATTTAATTTGCTAATGACTATAATTAACATACATATATGTGTAAGACTTGTGATATATTACAAGATGGGTTAGAATGATTTGGTTTGTGCATTTTTTATGAAATAACTTATTCTCAATTTTATATACACAGATTAAATGGGGTTTGAATACCTAGACTTCCCTCGTTTATCTTGACCTCTCCAGATCAAAATATATAATTACACAATTAATTTCTTAATCCCCTCATTAATGCCATCAAACAAAACCAGTATCAAGACCTTATTAACATACAAATTAAGGCGCGTGGAGTTGAGATATTCCAATGAAAATGCTTTGACTATTTGCAGAATCTATCTCCATATTTTATTCTTGGTTGTTGTATGAAGCTTCAAGATTTCAGCACAAATTGGGTCTCTTAAACTGCCATGCAAAAATTTCATAAATGAGAGAAGAAATTAGGTCATGTTATCTATCCGACCGACCTGAATTCTTAAATAATTGATAACATTATATTAAGACGAACCCTGATTAGGGTTTAAGAGATATAACATGAATATATGAAGAGATAACATGAAAATGGATATGGAATTAAAACATATGGGATTAATTATCAATAATGTATGTACAATAAAATGGGATTAAGCCCTCTCTCTCTGACTGAAACTATCTTAAGAGATTGAATAGATAATGTTTGCTAATAATTACTTGAAGATGAAGAAAATGGTGATTATTTTGGAGGTGATGAAGAAGAAGATTGCTGGTTCTTGTTGGAGGCCAAAGCAAGAATGGAATTAGCAAGCTTGTTAATGGCATCAACAAGACCATTAATCCCTTCCTTGTTAATCTCAGACTTTGATTCTTCAATCCTGAGTCTTCTCTCTTGGAGACTTACAAGATCTTTGTGTCTTCTCTCCTCCCTCTCTTCACAGGCCTGAAGCGCTTCTGCTATAATGGAAGCGCTTTTGGAAATAGCTGTGCCCACTTCATGAGAAGCGCTTCCACTTGCAGTACTTGTTCCCTCTCCTCCATTTCTCCTCCTCCTTTTTGCAGGTGAGTCTGAATACTCACTTGTATCGGAATCTGAGTGATGAGATTGTGGTGGTTGATTAGCTGGATGTTGTGGAGGAGGCGGCGGCAGCGGTGACGGAAGAGGTAGGGGTAAAATAGGAACAGGAGATGGAGATGAAATTTGTTGTTGGTGGTGTTGCAAGAGAGGGGGCAAAGAATGGTGATGAAGTACAGTAAGAGGCCTCTCCACCACATGATATGAAGGTGACCCACTTAACATTACTCTATGACCTGATCCTTTCTTCTCCACCACCTCCACTAGTGCTTCATATATCTGAAACAACATGTTGCTTGGCAAATTCTTTTCTTTTCTCTCATTCTTCTCCATCTTCCAATAAGATTTTTGTAGATGTTTTTGTTGTTGTTGTGGTTCTCCATCTCCTTTTTGAGATTCTGCAACTTTTCTTTCATAATCTCTCACTTTCTTGTAGTCTCTCATGAGATTATCCCACTTGTCATTGCATTGGTTTTGACTCCTCAAACACCCTTTTCTCCAACAGTAATCTTCAACCCATTTCCATCTCAGCTCAGCTGGTTTGTTGCTTCTTCCTTCACTACTTTGATGATGATCACCATGACCACTACTTCTCTTCATTCTCCTCTCATCATCCATCTGTTTTGCCTCTATCAATACCATGGTCTCCGCCACTGACCAGTTCCCTTTTCTGTATTCTCTCATACCACCACTACTACCACCACCTTGATCGGCCATTTCTTCCAAAAATGCATGCAAATAAGAAAAAGAATAGAAAAAAAGATTAAAAGAACAAGAGATTGAGAGAAGCTTGAGTAAGTTTTTTAAAGAAGAGGAAGAAAGAAAGAAAGAGAGGGCCTATGGGTCTTTGTCTATGCTTCTTTTAGGAGAATTTGATTTGATATAGGGTTTTAGAAACCAGTCAAATCTCAATAATGTTTGCTAATTTAGGCAAAGGGGTATTAATGCATAGAGCTCAAAGAGAAGATAGACGATGATCATCTTCTTCTTTTTATCTTTTGATGGTGGATATCCTTAAACTTGACAATCTTTTTTGTGTTTTAAGAGATGAACATAACTTCGAAAAAATAATCTTAATAGTAAAGGTGAAAGATGGTTTCAAATCCAAAACCACTCATTCAAACCACACTTTGTGAGGGAAAGGAAATCTATAGGGAGAGAGAGAGAGAAAGGGTATCATTATAAGAAAAGGCCAAGCAAATCCATTCAAACTGACATTTCTACAAGCCCCGAAAAATTTTTACAGAGAGAGAAAGAGAGAGAGAGAGAGAGAGAGAGAGAGAAGAGGGAGATTGGGTAGGGGAGGTGGGAGAGAAAAAGATACGGTGTTTGGAGGAATAGAAAAGAGAATTGTGAAGATGAGTTCTTCCACTGCCTACACACGTGGTTTCTTCTCTAATCATCATACTCTTTTCCTTTTGTATTGTTATTTTTCATGCATTTAATTTCACTGACTTTGGTCACAGATTTTTTGTTCCATTCATGGAGATTGTATTGTATGTACAATCTCTTTTAAAATTATATGGTTGTATTTTGATATATCAACGTACAATTCGTAAAGTACTAAAATGAAAAACTCTTAAATTTATCTGTATAATACTGTATTGTAATCAAAACCCTGTTAACTATTTTATGTGTCCCAATAATTTATTCAAAGACGTCAGAGTGAAATTTTTTTTTTTTTTTTTTTTTTATAATTTGATATGAAAAATTGAAAGTGCTGAAATTTACTTTTATCATGTTAATTATATAATATTAGGGAAAGAAAGGTAAAAAAATATAATAAATAATGAGAAGATGAAGATAAGAAAATCTGTATTAAAAGACTAAATAACATGACTAAGATTCTAAGAACACACTAATCATTTGGGTTAGTCTCACAATCTCATGCTACTACTTTTATAATTTACAAATGTCAGAAAAATAATTTATTATTAAAAAACATGATAGCCCCAAAACTTTAGAAAATAGCAAAAGTAACCCCATTTTTTGGATTCATGTATTTATTTATGAAGAGGACAGTTTTGTCCTTTTAGAGATAGAGAGATGTCAATTTCGTCTTTTGAGGAAAGACATTTAAAAGCCTAGATGCCATGTCAGCAAACTTTTTTAACACATTTTTAGAATTTGAATCTGCCAGCTAGGACATGAAGGCGTTGTACAAAGTTCAGAATCAGTTTGACTAGGGCTTGACCAAAGAATACAAACCCATGGGGTCACCTTAACCCCTTGACTTGTCCCTTTCGTTTTTGGTTTTGGACTCTAGCCTGCCTCCACCCCCACGGCCCCACGTCCCCCCTCCGGCCCTCCCTCCCTCCCCAATTTTATTTTATTTTTTTTCAAAATTTTACTTCAAGTTTCCTCAATTTTACTGACTTTATTATTAGCTAAATTATTATTATATACCCACATACTTGACTAACTTGAAACGCACCCATGATTAATTCAAAGTAAATTTTATTAAAAGGTTTCGAGATTATTAACCTCGTTAGATTAATTGTTAAAACCCTTTTTAATTTTATCGAGTATTTATAGGTTTTTTTTTAATAATCTCAAGAGTTTTTAATTTTTTTAGAGCATTTAATAGTTCTAGAAAATCGTTGAAATGAGTAACCGGATATATTTCTAATAATAACCCTTGTTAGGTAAAAGGTTCAAATAAATTTGTTATTATGGAGTGGCTTAATTTCCTACAATATTCATACGATGTCAAGAACAAAATAATATGTAAAATCCAACATAAGATTCAAAATATATGTGTGTGAGTGAAATTTAATTTAATCTTATAATTATATCAATTCAAATTTTAGAAAAAAACCTAAATGTTAGTAGGTGGGTACATAGTAGTATCCATATATATGGTAGCATATAAGGAGGCCATGCATTATTGGAGGCAATTAATGAAAGATTGATGAGTTAATTAAATGTAATTTGATTGAGTAAGTATTGGTCCAAAATTGAATGATTGAATAGAGACACAATGGGCATTAAATTAAGAGTAGGACCCAAATGGTCAGAAAATTGCACTAGTGATGAAGATAGGTGAGTGAAGAGTGAAATTGAAATGTCCAAACCACCCATTTCCATACGCACACCAACCACTCACTCACTCACTTCCATCAATAAAAACAATTTTGGTTCCTTGCTATGCACCATTGATTAATTCTTGTCATGTATGATTTTTTAAGTTTTGTGAAATTCACTATTGATTAATTTGCTTCTTGGGTTCATGCCAATTCATCTCGTTGTTATATTTCTTGACTTTGCTTTATTAACCTGAATTCAAAACTAGGGTCTCTTACGAATTTCCTTTAGTTGATAATTCATTGTCATAGTCCTTTCGAAAATTTTCTGGAATTTCCTTTACAAGCCCGAGTTTGAAACTAAACCACTACAATCTTTAAGAAGTATAAAACAACAATCTTGGACTATGTCACTACTAAAAAAACCTCATTTCTTGACAAAATTACTTGACAAATTTTCCTTGACCATTCTAAAAAACTGTCAAGAATTATAATTCTTGATGGTTTATGAATTGTCAAAGAATTTGAAATAATCTTTAACCATTTTAGATAATTCTTGTTGATAATTCATAGCAATTCATTGTCATAGTCCTTTTGAAAATTTTCTTGAATTTCCTTTACAAGCCCGACTTTGAAACTAAATCCCCTACAACCTTTAAGAAGTATAAAACAACAATCTTCGATTATGTCACTACAAGAAAAACTTTTTTCCCTGATATAATAAGTTGACAGATTTTCTTAACCATTCTAAAAAAACTATTAAGAATTGCAATTCTTGACAGATTCTCAATAGTTTATAAATTGTCAAAAATTTGAAATAATCTTTTACCGTTTTAGATGATTCTTGATAGTTATTAACTATCAAGAAATTGATTAAAAATAAATTTTGCGAATCTTGTTCTTCATTATTTTAGTTTCAATCCTTTGACAATTTTTAAGTGACAAGAATTAAGTATATAACAAAAAAAAAAAAAAAAATTTGCCTAAAACTTTTCCCACCCATTTTTCATTAATTATTCCCACAATTTTTTCCCTAAAACTTTTGCTTACCCTTTATTTCACTCATTTGTGCAAATCCTCGTAGCCGATTTCCTTTTGGCATTGGAAAAAAAGTTCTTGTTTCTACCACTCCCGTTCAGTAGACGACAACTCACTCATTGACTTTGGCGCTTACTCCATGCTTGTTCGATGAAAATTGTTAACTTTGGATGAGTTCTTGGTGAGGCGTACCCCGAACGCCCAAATGTAAGAGTGTTTAGAAAAATGTTTAAACTTAATCAATCGCCAAGAACCAATTTTCCGATTATCCGGAAAACCGATTCAGTTTTGGTCCACAGAAATATAAAAAAACAAATTTTTTATTTTATTAAAAAAATTAAAGAGTAAACAATTTTTCCTTAAAATTTAAAAGCAAACAAATTAAAAAATCCCTAAATCCTTACAATTAAAGAAAAACAAAATCCCAAACCCGATTTTATGGAAAAAAGAGTAAACAATTTTGCCCAGGAATTGTTTGAATCCTTAAAAAATAAAAAAAAGGTAAACCCAATTATACAAAATTCCCAAACAAATTTTACCGTAAGACGCAAAACACTCTCCACTCCTCCACTCCGTTCGCATCTTCTTCTTCATTGTTTCCCTGAAATATGTTCTTCTCCAGTTGTCCTTGTCAGTTTGACTGTCGTTCGTCGAACCTCATCTGTTCTCAATCTTTTCATGGCCGGCTTCTATGCCAAACGCTCTTACAATAGCCAGCAACCACTCTTTGTCAGTCCTCTATAAAAGGTATTTCAGTCTTCTTCAATTTGTTTCTACCTATTTGCTTCTTTAATTTGTTTGTGGATGTGTTGATTCTCGGCTGCTTAATAGAATGCTGTCATTTGATTTGCGTTCATGCTGTCTCACAATCTCAACAACAACTCAAAGAACAGCACACACCCTGTCTCTAGCAATTAATTCTCCAACTCTTTCGCCATTTCATCTCAATTTTTCTTATTTTATTCTCTTCTCTTCAAATTCGTCAGCAATTTGACTGGATCTTCTTTTACCTAAAATCTTTGTGCTTCTTGCAATTGTACCTGTAAATTGCACATCTTCTTTTTTAGATTTGTTCTCACTGCTTCATTCATTGATTGATTTACATTTTATTTTGTTTTCAGACTTCAATACTTCTGCGACAGTCCTTCAACTCTTATCACTCAGTTGGCAAATTAAATTTAAATTACCAAGCTCTTGTAGAATCTCTGAACAAACCAGAACTTTTTTCACTAGACGAATTTTACCGTAACGTACTTATCGACACCAACTCCGCCGCCTTATCCACCACTTTCTCAACCACCACCAATGCCACCATTACCCACAACCTCTTTCATTATTTATGGACCTTTTTTTCTCTCCTCAAAGTCAACCTCTTTGCCAAGTTGACCACCGATGATTTCTCCGCTCGCACCCCCTCTTGGATGCGCGAGTTTCTTGATTTTGTCGGCTCTTACTCCTTCCCCTTGTTGCCGGACACTCTCGAATTAAAGGTTCAAGAGAACGTCAAACGATATGCCAGAAATTATGCTACTTTGTTTATTCTCTTCTTTGCCTACTTCTTGTAAGAATATTTATTCTCTTTCTCTTTGTTTGTGTTTGTATACATATAGGTTCTTGTTTAGTTCCTTGTGGTCGTTGAGGAAAGTGGTGAAAGTTTCAAAATTGTGTGTCTTCATGAGTAAAATTTTATTTTTTTTGGTAATTTTATCATTTCTGTCTTGGGTATTAGAATGTGAAGATTGAAATTTAATGTTAATATGGTATCTTTCTCTCTTTTTTATGTTAATTTATGTGATTTTTGTTTTTTTTATTCGTTTAGTTAGACTTTCTTTGTCTTGGTGATTCCAGGTACCAGGTGCCGCTGGCTCTTCTTGGGTTGATCTCAAGTTTGGTGATTTGGGATTTGTTCAAATTCTGTAGTGATAAATGGAAATTTGATTGATATCATGTGATTTGGCAAGTTCTGGTTCGTATTGCGCAATGTGGTGAGTTATCATATCTTCCATAAATGGCTGCCTTCAATGAGAGAACTTGATGTGGTCTTCTCTTCATCATCATATATTAATGCCATAGTAACGAACTCTTGTACTTTCAGTTATGGAACTTAATTTAGGACTTCATATCTGGTTATGGAGTTGTGAAATTTAAGAAAAGTAACCATGTTTATGGGGCAGCTGAGGGCATAGTTAATGTTAGTGCATAACTTTCTTATTGGGATACAATATGGACTATTGTTCTTTGTGTTTTGATTAAGGGTTAAAATTTTGTAGATTTTGGTTTTGTTAGAAAGAATGCTAGTGGAGTTCTGGTTAGGAAGTAAAGGACTTTAAAAATTAATATAATAGAAAGAATCCATAAAGCTAACAGAAACAAATGAGATGAGACAAGAAAAGTATAGGCTCCACTAATCACTTCTTGAGAAAAAATCGCACTTGAGGGGGAAGTATGTTATGTTCAAGTGTCGAAGTCTAAGACGGTCACTATCTAGAATAAACATTTTGGTTTGACAATTTTACTAAGAATTTTCTGACTACAAAATAAGCAAGAAAGGTTGTACACACTAGCATTTTACAGGAAATCATAGTTATGATTCATGATCCATTGGCTCTCATTATGGATCAGTGTAATATAATCTGAGATGTTATTTATATGGTGTTAATATTTTCTTCATTAGCTATAGCTACAAACTAGTCTTTGGTTCAATAACTTACACTTATCTCATAGTTATGATTTCGTGTCTTGTATTTTACATATAAATTCTTTAATATATAAGTATAGATTATCTTCCTCTCAACTAATTTCTACATATATAGAAATTATGCTTAGATGGTGATTGAATATTTATACTCATAGGTGGAGTTTAGATGAGGGTTTTTGAATTGCATAAACAGAGGTAGAAATCACTGTTAGTGTTTTACCTACAGGTCTTGTTGACTCCTACTCATCTAGCTATTTTCATGGAATATGCGACTGGTAGCGAACTCTTTGCCAGAATATGTAGTGCTGGTCGGTTTAGTGAAGATGAGGTTTTATTATGAAGCTTGCTTCTTTAAATTACATCTTAGGGCACTTATCTCTGGTTTAATGTGTATTGTTGTGATGCAAATTGATTTTCTTAATGATTTGTTTGTTGGCAAAATCCTTTTCACAACTGGCAAGGTTTTTCTTCCAGCAGCTAATATCTGGTGTTAGCTATTGTCATGCCATGGTATGATGATATCCAAAATTTAATTTTACATCTTATGTTATGATCTCTACCTTATATACTTATTTCTTTTACTGCAAGAAATTTGTCACATGGATCTGAAGTTGGAAAACACGCTATTGGATGGAAGTCCAACACCAAGTGTTAAAATATGTGACTTTGGTTACTCTAAGGCTTATGTTTTTAGTTGAATAGCAGCACATAACTCTGCTGCTTTCTTAGCAACTCTCTCCTTTTTTTTTCCCCCCAAAAGAAAAAAACTTAGTACTAAGGGGTTGTAAGTTATAAATTATATCTTACATTATAGTCCTTAGTTTTAACTTTCATTATTGTTTTTGCTTTACATCTTGCAGTCAGGATTGTTGCACTCACAACCTAAATCAACTGTTGGAACTCTAGCATATATTGCTTTGGAGGTCCTGTCACGAAAGGAATATGATGGAAAGGTATTGAGTTTTTATTTTTCATCTGATTTTGTGTGTTCCAATAAACACTTGGTTAGAATTGCTGATGGAAGTATGGAACATTCGTGCGGATCAATAAATGATAGGAGCAATCAAATGACAATATGAACCTGTAGTTTTAAACTCCATTTTGCCTGGATTCGAAATCCTGGACTTTAGACAATCCACAAATGTGTGGAGGCCTATGCTACTAGACCCCATGGCCATTGGAAAACATGAGAAACTACATGCTTGTCACATTGGTCTCTTGTTTCTGTGGATGCTCTTATTCAAGAGCTCCTAGTGAATTTGAATGCAAAACCATATATATTATACATCAGAGGCTTTTGTAGTAGTGATTTTTGCATTTTGAGCACTTTTAAATTTCATCATAGACTTTTTAGTTTGTGCGATTTTAAAATTTGGGATATATGTTATGCTTTTCAAGTGCTTAATTACATAGGCTGCGAGTGACCTAAAACTTTTCAGTTAAAACAAGACATAAACTCCGAATTAATCATTTATTTTAATCCAAGACTTAAGATTTGAAGTCAAAAGTTGCATTTGATGTTTCTAACTTAAAACTTTCTAAGTTCTTGGATGAAGATAGATGAGTGGTCAAGGATTTCTATCTCAATTTAAGTCAAAAACTTGTATCACCAAGTCCTCTCCCTTGATTGTATGTCATAAAACATGAGATACTGTATTTATTTCATAATATTATATGTGTATTGCCACTAAAGGTGGAAAAGTAACCCGCCTTGGAACCCGGCCAGGCCAGCCGCGGCGGGATTACATGTTTTAGTGGGCTCAACCCGCCCGCCAAGCAAGGGCTGGAGCCAGCCAATTAAGGGAAAGTGGTGGCCCTGGCCCGTCACTGACCCTAACCAGCGGGTTAGGCACGGTCAGCCAGGTTGCTGATTTTTTTTTTTTTGTGTTTTTTTTTTGTTTTTGTTTTTTTAATTTATCTTTTCAAATAAATAATTATGAATATAATTGTTTTTAGTTAACTTTTCAAATATCAATAATTCAATTCAATTCAATTTTTTTTTTTGTTAATATTTCAAATATTAATTCAATTTTAATACAATAAAATTGTAATATAAGAAAAAATTAGACTTATTCATTTATCAAAAAATAAAATAAGAAATTACAACAATTATTGCCTCGTTAAAAACCTCACCAAGAAAAAACCCAATGGGAGAAAAAACTTGGTAAAGAAAAAAGAGTGCAATAATTGACAATTAATTTACAAATTACATTTTACAAAACAACTAAATTGGGGGTGGTTCACAAGGACCTTCCCTCATACGTATCATCTATATTACAAAATTGAAATGATTCTACTAAAGCATTGTCGATAACCTCGTATTGATCTTGATGACGCGATCGTTCCCAATCTCGAAGACATGTGAGGACTTCAATCATTTTTGGAGCAAGTTTAGTCCTCCTTTCATTTAAAATCCTTCCACTTGCACTAAATGTTTGTTCGGATGAGATGGTTGAGGCAGAACAATGAAAACATCCAAGGCAAGTCTTGATAATCTGGGAAAAATACATTTTCGGCTCTCAATACTCTAAGAGATCAAAGTGACTGTTGAAAACATTTCGGGGGTTACCAAATATTGTTGAAGTTCATTACTCTGCGACTCCATGGAGGACAACATATTAGTTGTTGTTGTTGTTGGTGGTGGTGCGAGAAGAGGAGGCTGCGGTGTGCTTGGACTCGTCCTCTTCGGACCTATTCGGTGTATTCCAAGAGAATAAGTCTTCATTTGTTTCTTACACTCTCTTCTCTGGATATTTCGCCTCTTTGCGATTGCGGGTTCCCATACTGTTTTCATATTGGAAATATACTTCGAAAAGACTATTTTTTACCTCTCCTATTTGATTGATATATGATTCGTTTTGTAAATTTTCACTTAAATTGTCAAGACCATTTTCTAAACGTGCTAATTTAATTCTAGGATCAAATATAGCACCTAAACAATAAAGAAAAGGAACGGGTCTCCAATATTTCAAAAAAAATTTTCCATTGCCTTTATTGGTGCATGTAAAATTTCATCATCTTTGTTTTTTGTAAATAATTCGGAAATTTTTATAATTGCATGTATTACCAATGGACTAGTAGGGTAATACACACCAGAAAGTTGTAAAGTGGTTTGGTAAAAACATTTGAGAAAAGAATGAAATACTTTAGCTATCTTCTAATCATTTTCTACCAAATGATGAGGACCTCTATTATTTGCTACAAAAATAACTAATTATATTAGCATAAGGTAAACATGAATCAAGCATTAAATAAGTACTATTCCATCTAACAGGCATATCTAATGCAAAAGTTCTAGGAGACATATTTGATTTTATACAAGCTTCTTGAAATTCAGCATTTCTTTTATTACTACTAGTAATCCAAGCTAAAGATTCCCTAATTCTATCAATATTTTTTTTAATTGTTTTCATACCACTTTTCACAATTAAATTAATAACATGACATGCACAACGTTGGTGAAAAAACTTCAAATTATTATATAAAAGATAATTATTTTGAAAAAATTCTATAGCTTTACTATTAGAACTTGCATTATTTAAAGTTAAACTTATCACTTTATCAATAATATCATAATCTTCTAAAACTTCAATAATTTTATTATAGATTTCTAAACCACTATGATCCACATCCATTAATCTAAATCCTAATAAAGATTTATTTAATTTAAATTCATTATCAAAATAATGACTAGTCACACAAATATAATCTTGTTTAGCTCTACCACTCCAAATATCAGCAGTTAAAGCAACACTAATATGACAAGTATGAAATTTATTTTTTAATTCTAATTTCATTTTTTTAAACAATTTTATTAAATCATTTCTAGTTGCAGTTTTAGAATAACTTTTAAATTCTGGAAAAAAATGAATTTTGAACAAATCTTTCAAAATATTATCTTCTCCATATTAATAGGTTGATCGATACGGCAATATATAAAGCTAAGCTCCCTATATACATCAATTATAACGCCAAGTAGTACCCATATTAGTTATTTGAGTTTGATTGCTTTCTCTATTTCCATGTTGATTCAATATGTTTATTAGCATGCCTTTTTAAAGTACTAGTACCATTATCTGAATCAGCTTTATAAACATTTGCACAATATTTGCATCTTGCTTTCTTGACTTGAACGCCATTTTCTGTCTCGTAAAACTTGTCGAAATGCGCCCAAACGTCTGATGTGTGTCTGTTTTCGCTTTCGACGGCAGTTGATGATCCCGCCTCAGCTTGAGATGAAGTTGGGACGAGGGACGACGATTACGAGGGACGACTTCTGAACCACCGGGCGCTTGGAATCTTGGAATCGCCATATTTTGAGGTGTATCGGATTGGATTGGGGACAACGGGACTATTTGAATCTCCCTGCATTCATAGTAAAATCAGGGACTAGGACTAGGATAATAGTTTTCTTCCTCATTGAAATTGATGGGAGAGAAATATCTATCCATTGTAGACTTGTAGTTGAAAAAAAATGATGTAGAAGAAATAAAAATTAAAGAAAGAGATTTGGAATATGGAAATTGGAAATATGAATGGAAAATTGCAAAACCTAATAAAAATTAAAATAAGAGCAAATTGATAACAAAAATATTAAGAGAATAAATGAATAATTGAGACTTGAGAGTTGAGAGAATAGAGAATATGAGAAAATGAGAGAATTTGAGTTGTGAGAAAAATATGAGAGTTTAGGTCCAATTTATAGAAAAAAATAGGGAAAGAAAATGACGAAAAGACCCTCCAACGGCTAGATTTCAAGGGTAAAAGTGTAATTGAAAAAAATAAAAAAATATTTACATTTTTTTTTCGAAGCCAACCTCCGGCGGGTTGGCCTTGGCAGTTAGCAGCTAACCAACCAACCCGTTGGTAACTTCCAGCCGCCGGGTTGCGGGCCTCTTGCAAAGAGGACAAATTAGCAACCCGGCGGGCCGCTGGGTTACCCTTGTGTAACCCGGCCCGCCCGAGGGTTGTTGGCGGGTTGGGCTTAATGGCGGGCCGGTTTGAGCCCTCTTTTTTACGGGCCGGGTTAGGGTTAGCCCGCCTAACCCGGCCCATTATTTCCACCTCTAATTGCCACCATAATTTTACACTGCTTTATTGCTCTCAAATTCCCATTAACATCTTGTTCTTTAAATTTTATCTTAGTAACACTTTTTAAGTGCATGTATTTATTTGGCTAACATATTTTTTCGCGATATCATTTGGTACTGGACTACTGGTTGACTTAATGTGAAGCTTATCCTTACGGTGGATTATCTTTCTATTTCTAATTTATTATTAACCACATGCAGGTGATGTTGCTGCCCTAGGCTGATGGGATTTGTTTATAAATTTTGGGTAAAATTTAGTGGTCTTTATAGCAATGTTTGATGATTGGAGTTATCTTTTGGTGTCTATATGAGTGTTGGAATGATTATGTATATACTTTGACAGTGTTATGAAAATCCCATTCATCTGTTTCCCTGACAGATTTATTGAATGTTGAAATTTATCGTTGAATTGTGATAATTGTTGTTGGTTGAGGAATATTATGAAGAATTTCATTGTATTATTCTATTATTTAATTGGTTATTAATTACAAAATAAAAATATTTAAAAAATATATATTTACAAAAAAAAATCCTTGACAGTTTTACGACCATCAAGGATGAAAAATTATTATTAATAAAATTTGATTATTATTGAATTTATTTATTTTTTTCGTTAAACTGTTATGAGATCTGTCAAGAAATTCTTAATAGTTCAAAAATGGTCGTCACCCTTTCTTGACAGGCTTCAATGATGGGTGAAGAACTATCAAGAAACCTCTTTTTTGACAGTTATTACCCGTCAAGAAAGGGGTTTTTTCTGGTAATGTGTAGGTGATCATGAGGGGTCTGAAACCCAAATCATTGTTTTAAAAATCGGACCGGAGAGCAACCCGCTCTACTGGCTGGTTCACATTTCAACTAGTTGGACCGTCGGTCGGACCGGTGATGTCATCACACATCATGATGATGTTAGCACATTTTAAAAAAAAAACTTTTGATAACCTCGTTTACTCTGTTGATAGAATCACATTAATTTACGTGTTACCTCTTTTGGTTCCTATACAGAACCTATAACCTTATTTACTCTTTTGATAGAATAATATATTTTCTTTGTTTCCTTGGGGGAAAAAAAGTTCAAGGAAAATTATTTGAAGAGTACATGTATTTTCTTTTGTGTCAATTAATTTACAAGGATTTCAATTTTAAGCCCCAAAGCCCTTAGAGTTCGAATCATACTGGCTGTAAATACAGAGTATTAATCAAAAATAAAATTAGACAATTTTGAACTTAACTGAATTGTCATTTGAAGAGTACATGTTTTTTCTTTTGTGTCAATTAATTTACAAGGATTTCAATTTTAAGCTCCAAAACCCTTAGAGTTCGAATCATATTGGCTGTAAATATAGAATATTAATCAAAAATAAAATTAGAAAATTTTGAACTGAACTAAATTCTCATTCAGGCAAAAATATTTGTCAACTCATCAATTTCCAAGAAGTTGATTTTCTTTTCATTTATAATAGCAATTAGATATAATATTTCAACAAAACTTAACTGGACAATGGACATATAAGATACTAATCAAAATCAGATAAAAGAATTCAACTTTTATTGTAATTTCATTTGAATAAAACATTAAAACTATCTATCAACCCATCAATTTAGAGAATGATAAGCCACTCAGTAACAATTTCTTGAATCATCGAAATCAAGTCAAGTTGTATTCTTGCTATGTCATCATGCAACATACTGTCCTCATAACTCATAAGTCCTTATTCGGTTATTCCATCCACAAACATACCATAGAAGTAAAACATAAACATTCAGATTCAAGTAAGACGTGTTTATAACCTGGAAATACAAATACATAATCTGGAAATACATGCACATACAATAAGTACTTAGCAACAAACATACCACAAAATCAGTTGATAGTTGTACATAAAATAACTCAGTAAAGTTTGCAACGAAATCATTATTGAAGCTGGATCGAGGAATGGCGTGTTTATAACCTGGATCGAGGAACGGAGCTATCGTCAATGAATGGAGCTGTTGTCGTCGATTTCTAGCGAGGAACGGAGCTTTCATCGTCGATTTCTGGCGAGGGAGGAAGACATCGTCGATTTTCAGCGAGGGAGGAACGTGTCGTCGATTTTGGCGAGGACCAGGCGAGCGTGTCGATTTTCGGCGAGGGAGGAAGCGCGTCGCGATTTTAGAGAGTTCGATTCATGATTTCAAACTTGATGAGTGGAGTTGATTGCGATTTGAGTGGGATTTTAGTTCAGAGAGAAATTTTCGTAGAGAATAGAGAAGAAACTGAGAAATTTTCACAGAAAAGAGAAGAAACTTAGAAATTTTCAGAGAGAATTAGAGAAGAGAAGAGAGAGAGATGCGATGCGATTGCGTATTAGGGATTTTAAAATTTCGACCCGGTCCGACGGTTTGCTGATTTTATCCGGTTTTCAAGCTGTTTTGGGGTTGACTCGAACCGAACACGTGATTGGTTCCCTGTCCAACCGGTTGGACCGGCCAGTCCGGTCCAGCTTTTAAAACAATGACCCAAATGCACTCTTCCATCAATAATGAAAATAACAATTTTACTTTTTTCTAGCTGGACACCTTAGATTTAAATCATCTATGTTCTTAAGTTTTATGAAATTGACTATTGATTAATTTGCTTTTGGGTTCATGCCAATTCATCTAACTGCTATAATCACTTTGTAGTTTGTATATGTTTTCCAAATTTCCTTTATTAACCCGAATTTGAAATTGGAATCCCTTGCAAATTTGCTCTGTTTTATCATGGCAATCCGTTGACATGCGTTGTCCTTTTGAAATTGTTTTTTATTGACGGAAGAGTGCCTTTGGGTTTGAGAACCCTCGTGACCACCTAATTGGTTGAAGGCTATTATTTTTAGTTACCTAAAAAGATTATAAGGTATTTTAATTTCAAATCAGATTTATGTCATCTATGTTTTCAAGTTTATGAAAATGAATATTTGCTTAATGGGAAAGTTTGATATATATATATATATATTCGTGTTTCTTTTAATATCTCTCTTTTTCTCTATATATATTTTCATGCATGATACAACTCCCATTGAGCAAGTTTTAATTACAAAAGCCTTAAAATTAGAAATTGCTCTAGATTTTAGTTAAAAAGATTTCATATTTTCAATGCCTAATGTTTAGTAAACGACTTTTTCCCACCCAAATAATGGTCTAATGACACTTTTTTACCAAAAAAGTTTTAAAATACAACTTTACTACTCAAAGCACATCTCTATTAGTAAATTTTGTTCTGAAGAAGGGCATGATGGTCAAAAGTTCGTTATAAGTAAGAGCAGAATGATCAGTTAACATTTTGCATCAAAAATCAAAATTTAAAATTCCAAAAAACGAACGGCAAAGGAGAGTGGCGATTCACAATCGACGAACGAAAAGTAACCAAGTGTCAAGGTTTGCGGAGTTTTGAAGAGGGGAGGTCGGAGGTTGAAAGGATGGTGGAAGATTGGATTTTGACCGCCGAAATAGGCAGCATGGGTGCAAAAACAGTGAAACCCTAACTTGGCGATTGGCAAACGGTGGGCAAGCAGGCAGGCGTTAGGCACGTAGGTTGGGCATGTGTGTAGGCAATAGCACATGTGTGGGGTAGTTCGTTGGGATCTTTCTTTGAACAATTGGTATGCCAACTTTTGAAAATGCAGTAATGGTGCAACTGGGATGATCAGCGACCAGAAAAACACACAAATCATGACTATACAACTCAACAACTATCAATTCCAATAATCAAGCTTCGATTAAGACCAATTTAATCAAATTAGCAAAACCAATTCATCATTCAATCGAAAACCCTAGGGAGATGGAGGCAGCGAACAATGGCTAATTATGGAGGTCAAGAATGAGAGAGGTTTTGAAGAGGGTGAGCCGGTGGTGCGGTTGGCGATGACAGGAGGAATTTCTAGTGACAAAATTGACCAGAATAGCTATAGGCGCACCAAATCGGACGAGTGGCGAGGACGGCGAACAGTGAGCTAAACATGTGTGTGGTGGGAAGGGTTTTGTAGAGGAAGCCAAGGGGAGCAAAATGGTCGTGAAATGGGTGGTTGATGATGCTAAAACCAACATATTTGACTTTGACCAGCAGTTGAGGAAATGGGGATTTGATCAATAAAATTGGAAAATCGGACGAGAATGGTATATTTGTCATCACAAAGATTATCACTGTATTAAAAGGAAATTATTAACGAAATATAACGTTTGGGTAGTAAAGTTGTATTTTGAAAATTTTTGGGTGGAAAAGTGTCATTAGGCCATTATTTGGGTGGGAAAAAGTCGTTTACTCCTTGATGTTTCACAAAGTCTTATATGATAAATGAATTCAACATGGAGTTAGTTTATGCCTGTCATTAAGATATTTTCATTTTTTATTCCTAAAAATATTTTTCCGAGTTTTACTCAAATGCATGATAATTGTATTTTCTATACCAAAATTAAGCTTAAATTTCCTATTTTTGCTTCATTTAGATTTATTCATATTTTCTATAACCCAAAAAAAAAAATTAAAAAAAATTAAAAAATAAAAAAAATAAAAAAAATCATTTGCTAAAGTTATAACCAATGTTTTGAGACCTGACTGGTCGGAGGCTTGGCCGGGTTTTAAAGGGCTGAAAACCAAAATATACAATTAACATGTTATGACCTGTGGTTGGACTAGGGTTATTGTAGCTAACCATCAGTACAACTGGTTTTGTGCTAAAACCGGGTCACCAAAACCCTGATTCCAACTTCCTCCTTGATTTTAGCAAATTTCGATGTCGAAAATCACCTCGACCTTGCATTTGCCTCACCGGCATCTCTCTACCAAAACCCCCAACACCCTCGACCTTGGTTGCTCGCCGATCTTTGTCAGCCATCCTTTAAGGGTTCGCGATCTTTGCTTTCTTTTGGTCATTCCCAACAACGAAAATCACCCCGACCCCTCTATTTGCCTTACCAACATCTCTCTACCAAAACCTGTTGAAAATCACCCTAACCCCTCCATTTGCCTAACTGACATCTCCTTACCAAAACCCCCAACACCCCCGACCTTTGTTGCTTGTCGATCGCCACCAGCCACCCCCTAGGGTTTCATGATCTTTGCTTCTTTTTCGATCGTTCCCAACGCCAAAAATACCCTCGACCTATCCATTTGCCTCACCAACATCTTCCCACTAAACCCCCATTATCCCAAAGTTTGATTGACTACCAATCGTCGTCGTCATCACCTGTTTTCTTCGTGGTTTCTTGCCCAGATCGCAAGGGTGTGTTTGCTGGATGTCAAACCTATAGGGACTGATGATGGTTTCTCAAGGGTGTGTATGCTAGATTTTAAACCTGCTTGATATGATGGTCAAATTGCCAGTTCAATCAGTTCAACCGGTCAACCTAGGACCCGATCACCTAACCGGTCATTGATCAAGTTGGTTTTGAAAACATCGGTTATAACCTTTGTATGTTTGCCGCTTCAGTAGATAGCACATAAAGAAAAAAAAGTTAATCTTCCCTAGTTTTGTCTGTTAACTTTAATTGTCAATAAGGTATTTTTAATATTCAATAAACCTATAAAGGGTATTTTTAACTTTTTGATATACTTTCACAAGATCCTGAATATTTTCTTTTCCTTTTTTATTGATGGTTGTTGACAAAATAGGGGGTTATGTGTAATTAACTTTTTTTCCTATAACTATTTGAATATGGCAAACATATGGGGGTTTTCTAAAAATATATTTTATAAATGAAAATAAATATTTTTTGTTTTCTTTCTTCTTTTGGTGACTAGTTGTTTATGCCTTCAAACTCGGCGTTGGCTCCCTTTGAACACCATTAAATTTTGCAAAACCAGTGGCTACTCTTGCCATGCACGAAAGAATAATCTTGATTGTCCGTTCTTAGTACACCAAAGAATATTCATTATATCCCTTTATAGATATTGAACCACTTTCCATCGGGTCATTTACGCTTTCATCCTTAAGGTTTTGAGTACATTATTTACCTCCAATACTTTATGATATGAAGAGTTTAATCAAGTTAGGTCAAAGTTTTTAATAAAAAGTCTAAATTATTCTTATTGTCTTATTTACATGTTATTAGAAATGAAGAAAACACACACACACACACACACACACACACACACACACACACATATATATATATATAATGAAGTATTGTGCTAAAAATGGTCCTTGTAATATGTGTTACTCTTATGAAAAATTGATTTTTTCATTTAGGTATAGTATATTTTTTACTCTTTTTTTTAATATTTTATTAATTTCTATTAATATATGCATAAGATAATAGGGGTGTTATGGACCTTTTATTGAAAACTCACATATGATTAAATTAAACTTTCATATCTTATAAGCACTAAAGGTTAGTACAATATGCTTCAAACCTTAAAAACGAAAGTAATACAAATAACCCATTTCCATCCATCTACAAGTATTAATTAATAGGATTAATGACATTAATTCATCTCAATTATAATAAAATTAAAAAAATACACTTGGAGTTTTGGAAAAAACAAAAATTCCCTTGTCATTAAGTTTTAGATGTTAAAATAAAAGGTTATTATCAATTAAATGACACTTTCATCATAAATTTACAGTTATAGGAAACTTAATGGTTTAAGAGTATCGCCAAATGACTCTTTATATGACCCAAACTCTTTATTATAAAGAATCTATTCATAAAAACAAGAGTCCAATATACTCTTTATCTTTAAAATATAAATTAGAGAGTGAGTTTGACTTTCCACATTTAGAGAGTCAAATTTCACTCTCTAACACTCTCTAGCCTAATTTTAATTAATAAACTACAAGTTCCTGTGCATTTTATTTATTAATTCACTCTCTCATTAAGTCTCTTTCTTAAAAATAAAGAGTCTATTGGATTTGAATAAAAATTGAGTTCTTTATATTTAAAAATTAATGAAGATGCTCTTTATTTATATGAAAGATGCTCTTCAAAATAAAGAGCATAATTAAAGATGCTCTAAAACCTTTAATTTGAACTTTATAAAGGGTATTAAGATAATTTTATGTGTAATATAGTTTCACATAAAATTAATTTTTTTAATTACAATAATTTGAAAAAGAAATCAACAAGAAAATGACATATCAAAATAAAAATAAACAAGGATATATTAGTAAAAAATAGAAAACTAAGGAATTTTTTTAAACTATACTTTATTTTTTAGTTTTATTTTTTTAATATATATTGCTTTATTTTTAAATTTATATAATTACATATTTTATTTTTTAAACTTCTAGTGATTTATTTTTTGCTTCAAACCTATTTTTAAAATACTAAAATCATTTATACATGGATATTCTGTCATTTAAATTTTTTTTTAGTTAAAGTTAACAGTTTTATAACGTTGAAATGTCCTTTCATTATTTTTCTAATATTTGTGTCCTAATATTTTTAGGAAAAACTGTACTCTGATTGATAGTGTCCAATCCACTTCATTTTCTTCGATTGCACTCTTAATTTCTGGTTCTTTCCTTTTCAATTTGATTCCCTCGAATCCTAGAATTCGGCTTCCTTATAGCCGAAGTCTCTCCTTGCTTCGTCCAACTCATTGCCAGTAACTACAACTTTAATGTCAGATGGTCTCGACACCTTTGTTTGTGCCACCAACCTCCCTAATGGCGGCCTCGACTACACCGTCGTCTGACATCATGGGCCCACAAAGTAGTGGTATACATTCCTCTAAAGTTTGTTTCTTTTAGTTTTGTTGGAAAGAATACGTAACAACAAATATTCTATGCTAATCCCAAGATCATGTTCATAGTCACCCATTGCAATCACATTTTGTAAATAAACGAATTACAATGTATTTACACATCATAAATATATTTTCTCCTTAACTTTGAAGCAAAAATTGAATCTGGAGTGGTTTTCTTCTTCAATTTTTAGAGAAAGAGAGAGTGTGTATATCTTTGTGTATATTGGTGTGTATCTCTCTAAAAGAAAAAAACTTTCTTTTATATGGGCGGCGGTTAGTGAGAAACTGTCTTTGGTAGTTTCCATTTCACACGCCACTTGGGTTAATCCATCATAGGTGCATCCTTATCCAATATCTCCCACTTACACATGATATAACTATCTCTCTCTGTGCTTTTTTAAGGTTCATACTTTAGTAAATATGTCGTGTGACCATGCATACTTTGAGAGCACATTAGTCATATATCTGTTAGGAGTATATAACTTCTCAAATTGTGAAACTCAGGTTGTATGTTGTATGCAATACCCTAGATTACTTATCACATTTTTTCTAACAATCTCATTTATAATAAATATCCGTTGTATTCATAATTATGTTCTATCTTTACATAAAAGGAAAAACATAATTGGTCGACCAATGAATACACATGATTATAGTGTGATAATTCAAAATCGTAATCTTCCTCTTTTCTTGATTCTTGCAACTTTCATTTAACTTACTTTTCTAGAAATGTCCTAGCAGATTGAATTTATCTTAATCCTTTGGTAACACTCTAAGATAGCAATCATTAAATGAGGTTTTCAAGAAACAGAATAGAGTAATAAGGGTATTCTATGAGATTTTATTCTTAAAAACTCAGGGTCTCACACAATGTTAAAGTTGAGATTTTGACTTTCATTACCCATTTGGTCAATGTTTTGCATATGTGATATGAATCACATGCTACAACATTTCCTCCTTTCCCATGGAGTGTATGTCTCTTTTCTTGTAAATGTTGTACATATTTTAGTTCAAACATACCTAATGTCTAACTTGAGTTCACTTTACATACTTTTAATTCATCAGAACTCTAATCTGGCAATTAGACAGATAAAGTGATCATTTATTACTTATGTTCACATTTCATTATGACATTATTTTAATTCTATTTTTAGGCAACGTTAAACATTTTAAGCTTGGCTCTCTATTATCACCTAGATAATAAGCTTAAAATCGTCTCATCTCCATTCCTACGAAGTAATGGAGGCGATTGCTTGTGTGAGAAGACCAATCTTTTAACTGTCTGATATGCTTTTCAAAATAGACATATATAATATTTATATAACTAATATATATATACCCCTTCATGTATGTTCCATAATAATCAAAATTGAGCATTGACAATATTGTTATTTAATATGGATAAGACAAATGTGAACAATTTTGGGACATATAAAAGTATGAGTATATTTAACACTTATGTAAGCCTAAAGATCTAACATGTCTATTGAAAGTATTTCTTGGTATAGGCTTTGTAAATGGCTCCGCAACCATGTCATGCGTAGATATGTACTTCATGTTCACCTCCTTTTGTGTACTTCATGTTCACCTCCTTTTGTGCCACCAGTCTCGTACAAAATTATATTTGATATCTATGTGTTTCGTTTTACCATGATATTTGGGATCCTTAGTGTATGCTATTGCTACTTGACTATCACAGTTTATTCTTACTGGTTCAATAGCAACATTAATTATTCCTAGATGATTCATGAACCGTCTTAACCAAACCGGCTTCTTGCACTGCAGCTGAAAATGCTACAAACTCAGCCTCCATTGTAGATAAGGTTGTACATGATTGTTTCTTACTACTCCAAGATATGGTCCCACCATTTAGTAAGAAAACATATCCAAAAGTAGATTTCCTTTCATCGAAATCTCCTCCCCAATCAACATCGGTGTAGCCTAATCATTTCCTTGATAACATAATGAGTAATCAACTGTTCCTTTTAGATATCTTAAGATTCTCTTCTCTGCTTTCCAATGTGCTTGTCCTGGGTCGGATTGATATCTACTTACCAACCCAACGGCATAACAGATGTCAGCTTTAGTGCACATTATGGCGTACATGAGACTTCCAACAACACTTGTATAAGGAACATTCTTCATTTGTTCCTTTTCTTGTGGAGTCTTTGGACACATTTTACGACTCAAAGTCTCGCCTTTCGCGATAGGGTTGTCTATGGGTTTACAATCTTGCATATGAAATCGTTCAAAAATTTTCTTAATGTATGGTTCTTGTGAAAGAGATACTAATTTTCTTGAGCGATCTCTTGAAATCTTGACTCTAAGAATATATGCAGCTTCACCCATATCTTTCATCTCAAAATGAGATGATAACCATCATTTGATTTCATTGACAAATCCCTTATCATTTTCAGCTATAAGTATATCATCAACATATAATGATAATATAACAAATTTGTTATTGGATCTCTTTGTATATACACAGTGATCTTCATCTATCATTTTGAAATCATATGACATTATCGAATTATGAAATCGAATATACCACTGTCTTGAGGATTGCTTGATGCCATAAATTGACTTTAAAAGTCTACACACTTTGTGTTTATGACTTTCTCTAATAAAACCTATTGGTTGGTCCATATAGATTTCTTTTTGTAATTATCCATTGAGAAAAGCAATCTTTACATCCATTTGATGCAATTCAAGATCCATGCTAGCAACTATAGCTAGAATAAGTCGGATTGAGGTAAACCGCATAACAAGCGAAAAAGTTTCTTCATAATCTATTCCTTCTGGTTGTGTATACCCCTTCGCAACTAAGCGAGCTTTGTATCTTTCAATACTGCCATCAGCTTTACACTTGATTTTGAGAACCCACTTATTCCCAATGGATTTGTGTCATTTTGGTAAATCAACCAATTCCCATTCTTGGTTTGATTTCATAGACTCCAATTATTCTTCTATTGCTTTCATCCATTTTTCCTTAGAAGGGCAATTGAGAGCCTCATTTGCATTCCTTGGCTCTTCTTCATCTTGTGGAGTAATTAGAAAAATTTCCCCCTCAATCTCAAATCGTCGATGTGGAACTTGTTTCCTGTTTGATTAACGTATTGGAGATTGATTGGTGTTACTCCCACTTGGACCAGCTATCATAGTTGGATCGTCAGTAGGGAATGATAGAGGATCTGAAACTAATTCATCAACTTCCATATCGCTCCCACTAGGATGTAGTATAACCAACTGATTGTCGGCAACAGAATTGCCTTGGTCTTGTGTTTCATATAGAAACAAGTCTTTACCTATCTCGCCCTTCTTAGGAAAATCAGTTTCTAAGAATGTGACATCTTGTGATTCAAACTTAGTGATTCTACTACTTTCTTGTTCTCCTATGAAGACTTATCCCTTTGAATGTTCTAAGTATCTTATGAAGATACATTTCTTCCCCCTTGGACTTAATTTTCCATATTTATGGGAAGGATCATGAACATAGGCAGCACATCCCCATGGCTTTAGGAGACTTAAATCGGGTTTCCGATTTGTCCATAACTCATATAGTGTAGTAGTAATAGATTTGGAGGGTACTCGATTGAGGATATATATGGCAGTCAATAAGGCATCACCCCAAAAGGTGATAGGCAAGTCTGCTTGTGCCATCATAGACCTCACCATCTCAAGTAGGGTTCTGTTTCTTCATTCTGCAACACCATTTTGTTGCGGAGTTCTTGGAATAGTTAATTGATGTTCTATTCCCATTTCATCACAAAAATTTCTGAACTGATCAGATAAATATTCACGACCTCGATTGGTTCGTAGAACTTTTATCTTTTTATCTAATTGATTATCAACTAAGTTTTTAAACTTCTAAAAGCATTCTAAAGCTTCTGATTTTTGAGAAATCAAGAAAACATAACCATTCGAGTGAAATCATCTATAAATGTGATGAAATAAACAGCCCCATGTCTAGCCCTCACATTCATTGGACCACATATGTCAGAATGAATTAGTTGCAATGGAACTTCAGCTCTTATCGCTTTTCCAATTGGCTTTCTTGCTGTTTTTCCAGCTAGGTAATGTTCACAAGTAGTCAAGTCTACTTTTGTTAAGGATTCTAACAAGTCTTCTCTTGCTAGTATATTCATTCGTTGTTGGCCAATATGGCCAAGCCTTGCATGCCATACATTCACATCATCATTATGAGAAGATGTGATAAAGGAAAAACAAACATTACTATAATTATGAGCAATGTCAAGTACTATAAAACCATCAGAAATATAACCACAACCATAGTATGTTGTGTCCAAAAATAAATGGACACCAGTACCGGAAAAGTTTAAATTAAAACAAAGTTTAATAAGTTCTAACACGGAAATCAAATTTCGACGAATATCGGGTGCATATAACACATCATGTAGGTATAGGATTCGACCTCCACGCATGATCAATTTGCATGTGTCCATCCCTTTAACTTCCACTTTTGAATTGTTACCTACATATATCCGTTTTGTTTCCCGTGGTATTCATCGAACCACATGTCCTTTGCTAATTCGTAATCCCGATACTTTTTCATGAGATCATTGTCCATGCTGCTTAACAAAGTGATGCGAGCAGTGGAATTCTTCTTCTTTCACATGTCACAAGTTGCACGGTCTCTTTTATGTTGAGCCGTGACTCCTTCTTCAGGCTGTTCCATAGTTGTGGTAAGAGCTTCAAGAACCTCTTGTTCTTCCAAGACATATTGGATTTTCATGCTCCATATCTCATAATTGTCGCCGCTAAATATTTCTCCTTTATTAAGTTCGGCGACAATGTTCTTAGGATGCCATTTCTAAAAAAGTTACACATTGGATAATGCATGTTATTCAATGCTCAGAACATGCATATATATTTAATTAATTATATTAATAATAATTGTATATTAGATTTGGAATCAAAAGTTAACAATGTCAACAATCATCATCCAAAATTCCAATTTCCAATTATCATAGATATAATTAATTGCAATTCTAAAATAATATTAAGACACAATCATATAAGTATAATTCAACATAAATTCACACAAAAATTTAAATGTTAATAAAAAATAAATCAAAAAATAAAAACTAATTCCATTATGTAAATAGAATTTAACATGTAGTGAAATTAAAACAAACAATTTCCAAAAAAAATTAAGTGTACTGCCACATTCCTAAAACTGGGAAGGATCTGATAATTCTTATCCTAAGGTCTTTATCTAACTTGTAATTAACCCTAAGCAAGGGAACTCCCAGTTTCTTGTGATGTCCTTTACGAGTGGAGACTCCTATAGATGCACTAGCTGTCTTTTTGGCACCCCAATCTATGTACTCCTTGATGTAGTTGTTGACTAAATGTCTATAATTTTTATTGTCATCTTTAAAGTTTTGAACTTTCAGCTTGTTCCAAAGCAGATCAAGGAAACCAACGAGACTAGGGTAACCAAGAGTCTCTCTAAGGACTTTGTATTTCAACTCATCTTCCTTTAATCCCCCTATCCAGACAATTTCCTGAATCTTTTCATTCACATGAATGAAATGATTTACGAGTTGCACCAACTCATCCTCTGTGTCTCTTAATATTAATGTGTGAGTTTGTAGAGTTCTAATCATGTTCATAACCCTTTTCCTTTTGAGCGGGTGTTCTACCAACTATTGCACGTCTATAACGTAACTTTTTTTGTAACAAATACAAAAAAAAAAAAAAAAACTGTTTATTTATCAAATAAAGGTTGACTATATTTGATAAATAATATATATACGTGTTTATGGCTTAATAACAAAATTAGACTTATAATAACATACCAAGTATGCATTTTATTCTTTATAGCAAATAAAAAAATTTCAGAACACTTCACACACCCCCACGTGCCACCCAGAAGGAGTCACGTGCCGGCAAAAGAAGCCACACGCTTCCATGCATCGATCAGGGTCCTCCACGCGCCTCACACTGAATTCAGGTCGATTCGACCTGTTTCACATTTAATCGGGTCAATTTTGACCTAATTTGACCCGTTGACTTGTTTGACCTTATGGGTCGGGCGTTGACCGGGTTTGGCTGACCCATTTGGTCATATGGGTCAGGTGTTGACTGGGTTTGACTAACCCATTTGGTCATATGGGTCGGGTTTGACTAACTGGGTCAAATCCGCGGGTCAACTTGACCCATTTTTATTTTGGTTTTTGAGTTGGGCTGGAGATGAATATATGTGGTTTTTAAATATGGCTAACACAAATCAAACATGTAGCCCAGTGGTTAGAGAGTTGGGCTTTATCCTTGGAATCCGCGGGTCACCAACCACATTAGTTTGCATGTTTTTATTAAAAAGAAGTAAAACAAAAAATGACTTGTCATATATAAGGCTGGAATTAAAACGACATGCTGGTCCTTTGTCATCTTCTACCTCTATCCAGGTTTGCAACTTGGTACCCGACCCAGAAATTAACCCGTACAGAAACCCGAAACTTTAAAGAGGCATATCTAAGTCATTTTAACTCCATTTTTTATGATTCAAATGTCATTTTCTTCATCATTTCATAAGGAATCTAATAGTCTAATTATCATTACCAAAAAAAATAACTTTTTACGCACAAAAAATTCAAAATTCAGAATTGCATTTAATCAACAAGCAACATGCTTTAACATAACATTACGAATTTTAAACAATATAAACCACGACTCTAATACCATTGTTGGAAAAAAATACAGAATAACAAATATTCTATACTAATCCCAAGATCATGTTCATAGTCACCCATTGCAATCACATTTTGTATATAAATGAATTACAATGTATATATACAACATAAATATCTTTTCTCCTTAACTCTGAAGCAAAAATTGAATCTGGAAGAAAACCACGTAGAGTATTTTTCTTTTTCAATTTTTAGAGAGAGAAAGCGTGTATATCTTTATGTATATTGGTGTGTATCTCTCTAAAAGAAAAAAATTTATTTTATATAGGCGTCAGTTAGTGAGAAACTGCCTTTGGCGGTTTCCACTTCACACGCCGCTTGGGTTAATTTATCATGGGTGCATCCTTATCCAATAAGTTTTGTTTCACATTTAACTTTTCTAATGTATGAAAAGCTTCAGCTTGGTTTTGTCTTAGTAATACATATGATGTTTGCAAATTTTGACTTTTTTTTTTTTTTAATTCTAGTTCAATGTATCAAAAGCAATTTTTATGTTAAGATATTAAATGGGTCATTTTGTCTCTTTTTTCTAAGATCAATGGAAGTATTAATTTTTGTTTTGCATATTGTGATAATTCAGTGTGCTAATTGTGCGTCCATATTGTGCTATGTTCACGCATATATCCTGATAATTTTGTGTTTGTATTGAAAAACAATATTATTATATATATATATGTCATAACTTAGCCAAATAATTTCTTATCAAGTTAATTGATTTGACCAAATTAACAACCTCTAGTTTTAGTTATTGTTTAAAATAAAAAACACGAAAGTATAATAGGAGAAAACATAGGGGATAATTTCTTATATGGCTATTGTTATTAACTTCAATCGGTGATATTTCATTCATAGTTTGTTCGCTTGCAATTCGATGACTCTATTCTTCGCCTTCCTCGGATGCTGCTGTAAGGCAGACTAACTGGGATGCTTCAAAAGTTTAGGAAGAACTTCACCATGATATTCATGAACATGCATCAATGGTTTGTTGTGCAAAGTTGTCTAAAATCAAAGCTAACTATGAGGTTATTTTCTTGCCCAATGCACAGTTCATTATTGTAATCGCAATCAATTATATTTTTTCTTTTTTAAAACCTTACATTAATGTTTAATTGAATGATTGAGTCTGATACCTCATTGATGTGCAGGAGAAACTCGTTGCAGCACTCACTGAACATGCAAAATATCTATTTGTATTTGGTTGTGAGGACACTTGGGCTTCAGTAAGAAGGGTTCTTGAACGTGAGACTGAAGCTGCTGCACTTGGACTTTCGAATTCAATTGTTGGTTTTGAGTTGGACAAAACTATTATTGACACAATGGTTCAAAATTTAAGGAGCTATGCAAGAACTATAATGGAGAAAAAAGCAAGAGAAGAAGTTGGCAAAGTTTTGATCCACATGAAGGATAGGTAGAGAGCTTGGTTTGCGGTGTTGTAGATTTTCCAATCTTAATCTTCATCCTTGTTGCGTAATACTTTGGAATTTTATTTTAGATTCTTTAAAGTCTTCAATCATGCCGATGATTCAATGCTAAAGGTTTGGAATAGAGAAGTGGACATTAAAACTATTTTGAAGGATGCGTAGTCCACAACAATTTTCAAGGATTTTAGTGGGAGGGAGGGAGTTAAATTAGCCTTACAGTAAAAACACCTAATTGTTTTTTTTGCCTTTACTATCTTGCAATCACGAAGGGTACTATCAGATATGGTTGTTAAACGATTAATTGAGAAGCCCGATAGGGTTAAAACCTTACTTTTTTTCCTCACTTATGAATGGCACTATTGATGTTCTAGCCTCAAACACAAAGGAGGAGGTAGTATTGCGTTTGGTATAATTGTATTATCATTTTCTTGATCATATTTCTCATTTATAATGGAGCATGTGCTAGGCTTCTCCAAGCGATATGGTGAAATCTGATAATCCGACGATTATACTATTTTATATAGGCTTTTAGGCTGGATTTTAGATACTTCTTAGTTCATTTATGCCTGAATTGCTACTTAATTCTTTACATTTTATGTTTCAGGCCAAAATGGATATTTTGAGCAAATAATGAGCGAATTGGAGTTTCTAGAGTCAGAAGTAAGCAGATCTCAAAAGTTGGGAGAGTTCTGAAGCAGAGGGAAGCACTATGAAGCTTGTTCCCATGGGAGAGCATCGAAGATCGAAGATTCAAGCAAAGAAGTAAGCGGAGGGCAATTCTGTAATTTTAGAATTCTTCCATGAAGATTCGCCGCGACGAAGTTTGTTCTTCGCCGTGGCGAAAGGCGTTACACACAAGAGTCAAATTTTTACTTCGTCACCGCGGCGAGATTCCTTCTTCGCTGCGGCAAAATCTACGAATTCTAGTTTTCTCTAAAACGTATAGTTTCATTTTAGGTAAAGTCTTAGGTGTTTGGGCGAACTATAAAAGCAAAACTTTGCCATTTTGAGAAGGTCATCGTTTTTATTCTAGAGCAGCTTATTTCCATCTTCTTGAAGTTTAGATTTGATGAATTTTTGGTTGAAAAGTGAGAAGATTTGGGATTGAATCTAGTGGATTCATCAACTAGGGGAGATCTCGTCTTTTCTCTCATTTCAATATGTTGAACCTTGTGTATATTGTTTTTCTTGCTGTGTATTGTGATTTAGCTATGAATAACCCATTTTGGGTTAGAATTTTGATGTAATTCGGATTTCCATGGATTGAGTAATTGAGTTTTGTTATTTTCATATGCTACTGCATGGATGGTGTGGTTATTCTGATTTTATTGCTTTTATTTGATGAACATGATGAGATTGAGAAATGAGTCATGTTAAGCTTCTTGGGTAATCACCATTGTAGTATTGAATGCTAGAGATAGATTTGAGAATCAATGAAATCAATCTAGGATTCCATACGCTTAATGAGCTCAGAACTATTAATCTTCAAATTGGTGGGTGCGGAAGTTTAATAGGGAAAAGTGGGAAAACATAGCCTGAGAATGTATGTTTTACAATTTAGAGAATTCGATTTGCAATCAATGCATGTGAATATGGAAATAGCATAATCCGTAGGTTTAATCCATAGAGTCCGAATGAAGTCAAAACCCTACCCGTTTGCTTAAATTGATATTACCTTGTTTTTAAATCTTGCTTTCATACTTTTGCTTTGAATATTTAGCAATTTTTATTTTAGTTTTAAGTTTAATTTTCTCCCATTAATCCAAACAAATTCGATTGTTCCAACTTGAAAATAGTAGAAAACCTAGTGCTTAGCAACCAATCCTCGTGGGAACGATACCCACTCATCACTTTATTACTTTGTGTGACTAGGACATTTGCTATATTGCATGTTGTAGTAATAACGCATCAAAATCACCCATGGAATGTATGTATTTGTGGGATCAGTTCAAGGAGGAGACCAAGTATATGGTCAAGCAAACAAAGTCAGCACAGATACATTATTATGCACTACTTACTAGAAAATTTTGCTTATTATACATCATTGTACAAGTGCATGCTACAAATTTTATGTTATGAGTTTTTAAAATTTACGTTGACATGTTAGTATATATGGCTATTTTTTTATGGCAAGAGGCTCACTAAACGCATAACAACTGGTTACCCTCTCCATGGGCATTGGCACCTGTAGTTGCTGGGTTATTCAGCTTTGCTACTAACGAGGTCAAGGAAAATAAATAATTGTTGTCATGATTGTTTTATAGTACTGGACAACACTAATACCCTACACTGTATTAAATGGTTTTAGTCTCTTCTTTGATGCACAAGGCATTTTTTTTTTTTTTTGTATAGGATAATAAGTATGGAGTTTTGATTTATATATAGTATTAAAAGGGTTAATTTTAATTTTAATTACCATTTAGAGGTAATTAAGTCTTAAATACCTTGACGATTTACAAAAAATATTAAACAAATTAGTATAAGGGTTTAGATACTATAGTAGGGTTTATGATATTTTTTATGATGTCTCTAAATTTTCAAGAGAGATTTTGGTAATTTCAATGAGTTACTAAATACTTTTCACCAATCTTTTAGTGTTTGCTACTGTCCTTCGAGTGACAAATAACATTAAATGATAATAAAATAAATGAAATAATAGAAATTTTTTAATCAATATTCTAAAATTTCTATGAATTCTATTATAACTTCTTTTTTAAATTTGTTAAATTAAAAGTCCATAATATAAATTTTAGATATATGTATTATATCTAAAATCTTCCAAATTGTACTTATTATTATTTTTTGTTTATTATCTTAAGTGATTTACCTAAACATAATTATACAGAAAATATTAATTATTGATTTATAAGCATTATGATACATCTCAAGTTTGAAAATAACATCGCCAACACATAATCATATGAACAATGCACAATATTTTGAATTTTACATTTTATATTACTTATGCTAATTGTGTGTCCATATCGTGCTATGTTTGCGCATATATTCTGATAATTTTGTGTTTGTATTGAAAAGCAATATTATTAGCTATATGTCGTAACTTAGCCAAATAATTTCTTATCATGTTAATTGATTTGACCAAATTAACACCTCTAGTTTTAGTTATTGTTTAAAATAAAAAATGTTAAAGTATAATAGGAGCAAACATAGGGGATAATTTCTTATACTGCTCTTGTTATTAACTTCAATTGGTGATATTTCAGTCATCGTTTGTTTACTTGCAATTTGATGGCTTTGTTCTTTCCCTTCCTCGGATGCTGCTATAAGACAGATTAACTAGGATGCTTCAAAATTCTGAGAAGAACTTCACCATGATATTCATAAACATGCATCAATGGTCTGCCGTGCAAAGTTATCTAAAATCAAAGCTAACTATGAGGTTATTTTCTTACCCAATGCACAATTTATTACTGTACTCGCAATCAATTATTTTTTTTCTTTTCTAAAACCTTACATTAATGTTTAATTGAAACTGCGTATGATATCTCATTGATGTACAGGAGAAACTCCAATGTAGCATTTATTGAACGTGCGAAATATCTATTCGTATTTGGTTGTTAAGACATTTGGGCTTCAGTAAGAATGCTTCTTGAATGTGAGACTGAAGTTGCTGCACTTGGACTTTCGAATTCAATTGTTGGTTTTGAGTTGGACGAAGCTACTAGTGACACAATGGTTCAAAATTTAAGGAGCTATGCAAGAACTTTGGTGGAGAAAAAAGCAAGATAAGAAGCCGATAAAGTTCTTATCCACGTGAAGGATAAGTAAAGAACTTGGTTTATGGTGTTGTAGATTTTCTAACATTAATCTTCATCCTTGTTGAGTAATACCTTGGAATTTTATTTAGTCATGAGGATGATTCAATGCCAAAGGTTTGGAATAGAGAAGTGGACATTAAAACTATTTTGAAGGATTCATGGTCTACGGTAATTTTCAAGGATTTTAATGGGAGGGAAATAGTTAAATTAGCCTTACACTGAAAACACCTAATTGTTTTTTTTTTTTTGTCATTACTGTCTCCCAGTCACTAAGAGTATTGTCAGATATTGTTGTTATACAATTTGATGATAAGCCCGATAGGATTAAGACCTTACTGTTTTCCTCACTTATGAGTGGAACTATTGACGTTCTAGCCTCAAACACATGGGAGAAGGTAGTATTGTGTTTGGTCTAATTGTATTATCATTTTCCTGATCATATTTCTCATTTATAATGGAACATGTGCTAGGTTTCTCCAATCTATATGTTTAAATCACCCATGGAGTGTATGCATTTGTGGGATTAGTTCAAGGAAGAGACCAAGTATGTGGTCAAGCAAGCAATGTTAGCACAGGTACAATATTATGCACAAATTGTTAGAAAATTTTGGTTATTATACATCATTGTACAAGTTCATGCTACAAATTGTACGTTATGAGTTTACAACATTTACATTGACATGTTAGTATATATGGTTGTTTGTTTATGGTAGGAGGCTCACAAACCGCATAACAATTGGTTACCCTCTCCATGGGCATTGGCACTTGTAGTTGCTGGATTATTCGGCTTTGCTAGACGAGGTCAAGGAAAATATGTAATTGTTGTCATGTTTGTTTTATAGTACTGGACAACACTAAAACCCTGCACTGTATTAAATGGTTTTAGCCTCTTGTTTGATGCACAAGGCATTTTTTTTATTGGATAATAAGTAAGTATGGCGTTTTGATTTATATAGAGTATTAAAAGGGTTAATTTTAATTTTATTTACCATTTTGAGGTAATTAAGTCTTAAATACCTTAACGATTTACAAAAAATATTAAACAAATTAGTATAAATGTTTAGACAGTTTAAGAGGGTTTATGATATTTTTTATGATGTCTCTAGATTTTCAAGAGTGATTTCGGTAATTTCAGTGAGTTACTTAATACTTTTCACCAATTTTTTAGTATTTGCTACTACCCTTCAAGTGACAAATAATATTAACCGACAGTAAAATAAGTGCAATAATAGAATTTTTTTTTTTAAAATCAATATTCTAAAAATTCTATGAATTCTATTATACCTTATTTTTTAAATTCGTTAATTTACAAGTCCATAATATAAATTTTAGATATATGTATTATATCTAAAATCTTCCAAATTCTAGTTTATTATTATTATTATTATTATTATTATTATTATTATTATTATCTTAAGTGACTTACTTAAACATAATTATACATAAAATATTAATTATTGAATTATAAGTATTATGATACATCTCAAGTTTGCAAATAACACCGGCAACACATAATCACATGAATAATGCAAAATATTTCAAATTTTACAATTATATTACTTAGCTAATTGTGTGTCCATATCGTGTTATGTTCATGCATATATCCGATAATTTTGTGTTTGTATGGAAAAACTATATTATTAGATATATGTCATAACTTAGCCAAATAATTTCTTATGAGGTTAATTGATTTGACCAAATTAACACCTTTAGTTTTAGTTATTGTTTAAAATAAAAAATACGAAAGTATAATAGGAGAAAACATAGGGGATAATTTCTTATACGGCTATTGTTGTTAACTTCAATGGATGATATTTTTATCGTTTGTTCACTTGCAATTTGATGGCTCTGTTCTTCCCTTTCCTCAGATGCTGCTATAAGACAGACTAACTGAGATGCTTCAAAAGTCCGAGAAGAACTTCACCATGATATTCATGAACATACATCAATGGTCGATCGTGCAAATCTGTCTAAAATCAAAGCTAACTATGAGGTTATTTTCTTGCCTAATGGACCATTTATTACTTTAATCGCAATCAATTATTTTTTTTCTTTTCTAAAACCTTACATTAATGTTTAATTGAATGACCGAGTCTGATACCTCATTGATGTGCAGGAGAAACTTGTTGCAGCACTTACTGAACGTGCGAAATATCTATTTGTATTTGGTTGTGAGGGCACTTGGGCTCTAGGAAGAAGCCTTCTTGAACTTGAGACTGAAGTTGCTGCACTTGGACTTCTAAATTCAATTGTTGGTTTTGAGTTGGACAAAGTTACTAGAACATAATTGGTTCAAATTTTAAGGAGCTATGCAAGAACTGTGGTGGAGAAAAAGCTTGGTTTATGGTGTTGTATATTTTCCAATCTTAATCTTCATCCTTGTCATGTAATACTTTGAATTTTATTTCAGATTCTTTAGAGTCTTCAATCATGACGATGATTCAGTGCCAAAGGTCTGGACTAGAGAAGTGGACATTAAAACTATTTTGAAGAATGTGCAGTCTACGGTAATTTGAAGGATTTTAATGTGAAGGAGGGAGTTAAATTAGCCTTACACTGATAACACCTTAATTGTTTTTTTTTTTTTTTTCCATTACTGTCTTGCAGTCACTAAGGGTACTCTTAGATATGGTTGTTATATGCTTGGATGAGAAGCTTCATAGGGTTAAAAACTTACCGTTTTCCTCACTTATGAGTGGAACTGTTGTCGTTCTAGCCACAAATGCATGGGAGGTGGTAGTATTGTGTTTGGTCTAATTGTATTATCATTTTCTTGATCATATTTCTCATTTATAATGGAACATGTGCTAGGTTTCTCCAAGCAATATGTTGAAATCACCCATGGAATGTATGTATTTGTGGGATTAGTTCAAGCAAGAGACCAAGTATGTGGTCAAGCAAGCAATACTAGCACAGGTATATAAATATGCACTACTTGTTTGAAAATTTTGTTATTATACATACTAGTTCATGCTACAAATTTTACATTATGACTTTACAAAATTTACGTTAACATGTTAGTATATATAATTTTTTTTTTTTTTTTTTTTGTTTTTTGGTAGGAGGCTCATAAACCGTGTAACAACTGGTTACCCACCTAGCCCACCCACACACCCACACCCACTTGGGCTCCGAATCCTGCTAGTGCTTCCATGTTGTCAATCATACTCAGGTTGTATCGACAGCCACAAGACTGGCTAATCTTATTACTAACTTGATGCCAAACTAAAGTATGTGATAATTTGATCGTTATAGGTTGGTCTATACTGGATTAAGAGACATGATTGTACAAATTTTCTTTTGTTGTATAGTTGGCGGTCCTTTGAATATTAAACATAATGATTCATAAAACTGATTGTGAAATTGAGTTTCAATCGAACATTATTACTTGGTACAAATTATTATTATTATGAATGTTATGCTATGAGTCTTATTTTCTATATTATGAATTCATGTTGAACATTATTATTGAGTTTATTATATGTCGTTTTATTAGCTTTAATTTCTACATTTGGCTCATATTACATGTTCATTATAAACAAGGGAAAGCTATTTAATATATCCTTTTATTTTTTATAAATTACAATCTAACATTTTTTTTAATTGGTTTAGTAGATAAGACTTTTCATCTGTTTTTATTCTATTTTTACCCCTCACAATTTTCATGTCTTCCTTCTAGCAACTCTAGCTTTAAAGTGATTCTAACGTTAAGAGTCCACATGGTTGTAGTACTAGAGTAACTAGATTTTTTTTTTTAATTATTCTCCAAATTAGTATTAGGGCTAGATATCAGAATTTCTTTAAACTAACATATAGATTAACTAATTATATTTTTAGAAAAAAAAATTAAGAAATGAAATCTATTATTACTAGGAAGGAATATTAAATGTATATAAGTGTTATTTTACTTTTTTGAAAATAAGAAATGAAAAAAAATAATATGTAAGTGTCAAACCCTTGACCGGGTCCTTAATCGAGTCAAGGCCCAGTTCAGGTTTTCAAAATATTGCATGAGGGGTCTTAAACCCAAATGCACTCATCCAAAAATAATAATAAAAAAATGCTTTTTTGTACTGGGTGCTTGGGTGTGGAGAAACATGGGCCAGCTGCGCCAGGTTGTGTTCCTTTCTGCTTGGGCCTCCCTATGCAAGGTGACCATTTTGTTTGGGCAGTTTTTGTTTGGGCCAATTGTTTGGACATTTTGTGTGGGCTCTTGGCTTTTAGATATACTCTTCCTTTTATAGGCTCCCCTTTGGGTTGTGCTGAGTCCTTTTTTGGGGGCATAAAAGCTTGTATAGATATTTTTGTTTTTGCTAAGGCTTTTTATTGGTTGGGCCTCTTGTAGAGGACTCTACATTCTTTGGTCCTGTGGCCTGTTTTGATTAGGCTTTTCCCGGGCCATGTCTGAGGAGTTAGCGTAAAGGAGAGTTCCCTCTCCTTCCCCTTGTATTTTTTTTTAAAATACAATTATAAAAAAAAAAATCTCCTTGCTAGCTAGACACCATAGATTTAAGTTATCTATATTTTTAAGTTTTATGAAATTGACTATTTTGATTAATTTGCTTTTGGGGTCATGCCAATTCATCTCAATGTCATAGTCACTTTGTAAACGTTTCCTGAATTTGTTTTATTAACTTGAATTCGAAATTTGAATCCCCTACAAATTTGCTCTTGTTTATTTATGGCAATCGTTGACATGCATAGTCCTTTTGAAAATTTTCTCAAATTTGCTTTACAAATTTGATGTATAAGTAATCTCTTATAATCTTTTTAATCTTTTACGTATCAAAAGACAATATCCTTCGACCAATTAGGTGATCACGAGGGTTCTTAAGTTTTCTTCTTGTTAGCTAGACACCATAGATTTATGTCATCTATGTTCTCAAGTTTATGAAATTAAATATTTGCTTAATTTTTTTATTGGGCTAATGCCAAGTCATCTCATAGTCAATGTCCCTTTGTAAATGTTTTAATGGAAAAGTTTGGGCATTGCTATGGAAATGACTAATGAGTGATAATAATGTTTTCATTATGTGTAACAATGGTGATTTGATATCATGTACATATAAATTTATAATAGTTTATGTAATATTCCAGATATCCAATAAACTTAACTTTATAAACCAAAACCTACTTAATCTTAAGTGGTGTTGAGTTGTTTGTTTAATTATACCGTAAATATCTTAAAATCGGTATTCTAATATGTTTATCCTTCAAATATCATATTGTATTTTACATGTTTAAAACAATTTTAAATAACCTTAAACCCTTGTGAAACTTAAGTATACCCTTTATTTTGCTTAAAAAAAATTCCGGACCCCGCGGTAAAAGTAACCATAATGTTGCGGGCAATTGGGTTTCGCCGGCTCGGGGGTGGTTTGGGGTAAGCTTGGGGATGGATGGATTGGCTATTAAATTGTTTAGTAATGTTTTTAAGCCTATTAAAATTCTTTCTAAATCCCATATTAGTTTATTAAATAAAAAATTTTAATGGGTGGGGAAAATGTTAAAATATCGTTAATGTGTAAATACTAGGAATGTACATCCTTTTAATATAAATGGTCGTCTAAATTATACGTACGATGGTCCAAATAAGCACATTAAATGGATGGAAGGAAACGGACTACCGTCCACGTTAGACGGATAGGCGCCCTTATTCTTCCACTTCCGCTTGTTTATTCTTCAACTCCTCCCTCATATAATCAATAACATAAAAAATAGTGCTGCTACTCACATTTCCATAGTCCATTAAAGCCTTCCTGCTATACTCCGTTGTAACTCCCACTGGAACTTCCATTGTTGTCCAGCACCGAAGAAGAATTAGAACCCCTGTTGACCAGCCCGTGAAGCAAAGCCGGAAAATGAGAGCTCTGGCTCGACGGGTGCAAGTTATACGTCGACCCTGCAGATTGCTGGTGCACTTGCAGCTGGGTTTGAATGTAACTTTGGTGAAACCAAGGGTCCTGAGTGTACTGAGAAATTTCCTGATTTTGCAAGGATAGTAAAGGTTGAGGACTCTGAGAAAATGCTGTTTCCATTAATGGATACGCCTGTAACCTGCTGGAACTGGAGCTGGACCTTCGTATTGGAAAGTTGAACCGAGAGCGATCATTTCTTCACGACGTCTTGAAGATTCAAGAGCTTGAGCCTCTTTTAATCGTTTCGCTGCGCCTCCTCCGATCGGTAGAGTGTTGCTTTCGAGTACGGCTTTTACATCGTGGCGATTCATGTCGAAATTGGTGACTGCGTTCAAGCCTCTGAACTTTATCGCTGCAATGTCATATGCTTCTGCAGCTTCCTCCTCCGTACCTTAAATTATTAGAAATAAGTAAATAGCTTCTGTAATTCAATGAGTGCAGTGATGGGAATTTAATTAATAAATTTAATTACTCACTGAAAGTTCCCAAATGGAGATCTTTGTTTCCTGCAACTCTTCCAATCCTTGCTTGCCATCTTCCATACTGGTGATGCCTTGTAACTCCACGATACATGGAAGCACCCCTTGAAAAACCTCTACTCTTCCTGTATTTGATCGCCAAAAATGAATTAATAATAAGCTTTTCGGTGACAAAATCGTTAATCATATACAAACACAAAATCGTCCAAATTCAATTATCTGTTTTGGGCAGTCCATCCTTGTGGACCAGCAATTCTGAACCGCCTGGAAAACAAATAGAAATTAAACAATGAGAGAAGCTGGATTATAGCAGGAAGGCTTTAATGGACTATGGAAATGTGAGTAGCAGCACTATTTTTTATGTTATGGATTATATGAGGGAGGAGTTGAAGAATAAACAAGTGAAGTGGAAGAATAGAGACGCCTGTCCATCTAGTGTGCTTATTTGGACGGCAGTCCATATTGAAGGGACGCCGGTCCCTAGTATTTGGATGAGAGTTTATTGATCTTTTATTTATTTTTAAATATTTTTTATGAACTGTCGTCTATTCTTGAATGAATGGCCGTTCAGGAAGTAAGGACGTCCGTCTGAAAATGTTGGACGACCGTCCGTTTATGGAAGTCTTCTATCGTCCTACGTGGTGACATCGAGTTAAGTGTCACATATTTCAGTGTAAATTTTGATACCAACTTTCGGTGTACATAGCATTTTTGCTTTCTCAAATAGAATTCAAGTAATCTTTTGTTATAGTAGAATTAAGATTTGATTATTTCTTAGTATAAATTAGTTTTACTCTTTCAGTTGTTATTCATTAAAAAAATACTCATAATTGAGGGTAATATTGAAGAAGTAATCCTTGAGTTAATAGAAAAATATAATTTCTATACACTTAGAATTTGGCTTCCTTATGGCTGAAGTCTCTCCTTCCTCCGTTCAGCTCATCGCCGGTAACGGCGACATCAATGTGGACGATCTTGGCAACTTCGTCCGTGCCACCAAACTCCCTGATCGTGGCCTCTCCTACACCGTCATCGCCATCATGGGCCCAAAAAGTACTGGTATATGTGCTTCTCAATTTGTTCCTTTTAGTTTTGTTGCACACTGATTTCTGATGTTAATTTGAAAAGTTTCTGCTTGGTTTTGTTGTAATAATATATATGATGCTGCAAATTTTCCTTTTTTTTTGTTTTAATTCAATGTAACGTTTTTAACGTTTTCATTGTGATTTAATGCTCTGTTGGCTTGGTATTTTCTTTTGTTTTTATTGTTAATGGGAAACAGGGAAGAGTACCTTAATGAACAATCTTTTTGATACAAACTTCAACGAGTTGGGTGTAATTGAAGGAAGGTTGGTTGTTTCCGTTTCTCAAGTTCTATTATTTTGCAGCTTAATGTAAGGGATTCGAAATTTTTATTTATTTATTTGGGCAGGAGTCAGACAACGAAGGGAATTTGGATAGATAAGTGTGCTGACATTTACCCTTTTACCATTGCCATGGATTTAGAGGGAATTGATGCCTGGGAAAGAGGCGAGGTAATAAGCTTTGTGCCGATATCTTCACTTCGTTGGAGTTCAATTTGTAACGGAAACGGGGTTATGATTTTCTGTGAAGAAGGCTTGTGTAGCATATAGATCTTAGTTAATTTTTCTGCAGTTCTATTTGGCAGTACATATGAGTATAATGTGCCATATGGTTGTCAATAGAACGAACGTTCAGGAATGTTCATATGTGTTCAAACACCTATTGACTCACAGATACATCAGAACTGTGTCCCCTGAATTTTAGTTTAATTTGTATTAGCACTGAAACCAAATAATACATTATGCTTTGTGGGGAAGGTGCTGTTATGAAAACTTAAGAATTGCTAGTTACTGAGTTGTGTGATATTTCATTACTCTAAGTTAGGGGCTGAAGTGGGTTAACAATTTATGAGAGAATCTTAATGAAATCCTTGCTATCGTCAAGAGGTGATATTTCATTCATCATTTAAGTTATCCTCAATGGGGTTGTGGTTTAATTACATTGATAATAGATTTTATTTTATTTGTTTTAATCAGAAGATGGTTAAAGTTGATCGCATGTATGTACCTTGTGTATACTCATTTCTTGACATTATACTTACTTTAAGGGAAACTATTTTCATCACTGATAAAGTGTGTCTGAATTTTTTTTTTTTTTTAAAGGATGACACTGCATTTGAGAAACGGAGTGCCCTGTTTGCTGTGGCAATTGCAGATGTTGTACTGATAAACTTGTAAGTCTCTTTGATCTTGTATTTAGTGCTGCAAATGGCTTTACTGACACAAATTTCGTTCCAGGAATTACTCCATGGACAAGTACAGGCTTTCCTACAAAAAGAAGGATTGTTTTAAAACGACATATAGTATATGATATGTGTAAAATATTATATATTCTTGGCATGATCTGTATAATCTACTTCGGTATATATAGCTTCAGTTATGCGTGTGAGTCTAGGCCTGGCCATTCTCTAAGGTTGCCTAAGGTTTCTAAAATCTGGATTTCTTTGGTCCATAGACCTATATGGCATACATGATTCCTCTCCTTGCTGTAACTTTAGCCAGCCAATGCTTAGCCCTTGCTTTCTTTAAAAGTTGTATGTACATATAGTATCTAAACAGGCATTGGTATTATTGCACTAATTCCAGGAAGCAGAATTTTATATATTGTAGTTTGATGTTTATATCTTAATTTCGTTGTTCCTGGAAAAAAAAATTATCTGTGAATTCTTCTTTCTCATCTTTACTGTTGTCTGTGTACCAAAGTTTATTTTTCTTTACAAAATTTGATTTTCAATGGAAGCCTTTGATCAGAAATGGACCCTGTTTAACATTCAGATCTGTATCATAAAGTTTCTTAAATGTGTGGACTATTGGCACAGAAAACTCACGGTAACACAAAAGTTTAGATGTCAGTTCAAGTGTTAATAAAATGTTTAATGTCATATGTTGTTGGTGCCATGATGTCGGTCGGAAGCAGGCTGCCATTGGAACTCTTCTAAAAACAGTTTTTCAGGTACTCTAGCCAGTTGTACAGGGTCAATGTGTTATTGTCTGTTTATTCTATATAATAATATTGTCAGATTATTTGGCATGATGATCTGGTTTTCTGTGCTGTTTGTAGGTCATGATGCGTTTATTTAGACCACGTAAAACAACTCTTCCATTTGTTATACGTGATAAAACAAAGGTGTGCACTTGCACTTTATATTTTTCCTTTACACTTCATTCCTTTTGTGGAAGGGACTTACTCTTCTCGTTTGAATCAATAACTATTCATGACTCTCCTGGCAGACCCCGCTTGAAAAACTAGAGTCTAATTTAAGAGAAGGTATATTTATTTATGTTTGCTCCCATTCGATTTGTTCGTTCCTTTTTTTTTTTCCCTCAGCATTTTGATAGTTGGTGATTTCTACAGATTTGGGAAGCAGTTCCTAAACCCCAGCACCATGAAAGTGCTCCTCTCAGTGAGTTTTTTAATGTAAGTAAATGTTCTCTAATTTTCTCTCTATCTCTATGACTAGTTCTTTTTCTGGAACTGCTTTATATTTTACCTTTAAATTTATTACTTGACATGTAGGTGGAGGTCACTGCTTTATCTAGCTATGAAGAGAAGGAGGAGGAGTTTAAAGAGCAAGGTAGCCATTAATAAGATTAGGAAGTTTATCAAGCCTTAACTAATATGGGTTACGACCGTTACTGGTTCAACTGAATTTGAGTGTGTTGTAGCATTCTTTCAGTCTTCATATGTTTACCTAAATAATCAGTGTTCGAAATCTTTGGCATTGTGGCATATTAGCCTAATTAAGCATTACAGATTTTGTGAAATAAATAGCTTACAGTTCATATCTAGAGTCTTACAGTAGTGACATGTTATACTGGTTGCTGAACTGAGGCAGCGGTTTTTCCATTCCATCTCTCCAGGAGGGCTAGCCGGTGATAGACAAGGAGTTTTTCCTGCCTCAGGATTTTCCTTTAGTGTACAGCAGATATGGAAACTTATAAAAGAAAACAAGGACCTGGATCTTCCTGCTCTTAAGGTTTTTAATTTTCCTTATGCATATCTTTTGTTGGTTTTTCAATTTTTTTTTAATTAAGAAATATTTGTTATCGTTAATCAGGTGTTGGTTGCCACTTTTCGGTGTGGGGAAATTGCCAACGAGAAGCTCCGTCTTTTGTCAGCTTATGAGGTTTTTTCAGATACATCTCCCTTGCAGGGAATTACTTATCTGATCGAAAAATTATCTGTTAGCCAGTACTTTAAATGATTTGTTGCAGGGTTGGTTGGCTTTGGAGGAAGCTATTCAAGTGGGTCCTGTCCCAGGATTTGGTAAAAAGCTTAGCTCCGTTCTGGATACCTATCTTTCAAAGTAAGTTCACATCTGTATCTAAACTCCCTAAAGTTATAGAATTCAGATTTATTATCTCTACCCGTATGTGTGATGTTTTACCTGGAGAGGAAGCCTTGATTTGCTGCCTCCTGTTATCCTGAGTAATTGTGGATATTGTGCAGTGACAGTGTTGGAGTATTTTCTTTGATCCAACTCTGTTTGGAAGCTCTGAATCTGATCCTTGGTTTCTTATGCCAAATTCATTTTTTTCATAGTTATGATGATAAAGTTGTAAGAACCCGAAAACGACAAGATTTGGTGTCAAAAGCAATTTATGTAAGGGTCAACCTACTTATTAAGTATGTTATTCATTTTTGCTATATAGAAAAGAACTTTAATGAAGTTCTCATGATGTATGTGGTACTTACAAGCAGAACTTCATGGTTTCATGCCAGAGCACCTCATAAATAGATGCACTGTTTACTATTTATGCTATCAGCTATGATTTCCAAATTGTGTTTAATGGTGAATAGCTTCCTGTTATTTTTGACAACAGATGGGGGTTATATTAAGTTTTTTTTTGAAAATAGAGGGTTCATCTTGTTCCTGTTATTTATTCTGAAGTGTTTGATAGTTTTAAGATCAGCTTGGAACAATTACCAAACGAAGGGGAAGGTTTTGCTGCTGCTGTTCGCACTTGTCTTCAATCTTGTGTGTTGGAGTTTGACCAAGGATGTGCTGGTAAGAAAACTGTATATAACTTGCGTCCTTATGAGTTCTCTGCATGTTCTTTTATTCCTAAAAAATTTGAATTGACTACTCCCAAAACTAAATACTATCACTTCTGATAAAGTGATAGTCAATCTTTGTATTGTGTTGTCTCTATTGGACTACTAGTTTTTGCAGAAAGTGATCTGGAACTTCTCCAACTGTTTCTGTGATATAAGCCAAATGCTTCTCTCCATTTATTGTTTTTTATTTGCATATTCTTGATTACTAGCTTTTCCCTTCAACTGTGACCTAAACCACAACTGTGAACTAGCTTTTCCCTCATGATTGGAGCTATTAATTTGTTGGCTTGCAATTCAATGACTGTTCTTCCCCTTCCTAAGATGCTGCTATAAGACAGGCTAACTGGGATGCTTCAAAAGCCTGGGGAAAACTTGCGTCGTGATGTCTATGCACATGCATCATTGGTTTGCCGTGCCAAACTGTCTGAAATCAAAGCTAACTATGAGGTTATTTTCTTGGCTAATCCTCAATTTATTGCTGTAATCTCAATCAATGGTTTTTTTTAATTTTAATAAAACCTTACATTAATGTTTAATTGAATGACTGAGTATTGATACCTCATTGATGTGCAGGAAAAACTCGTTGCAGCACTTACTGAACCTTTGAAATATCTCTTCCCCTATGTCTCATGTTTTACTTGGAGAGGAAGCCTTGATTTGCTGTTCATGTTGTCCGGAGTAATTGTGGATATTTTCATTGATACAACTTTTTTAATTTGTACGTTGATATCACTGAATTCCGGTCAAACAAGGGTAGGGACCTTTTATATTTAAAAGATAAACCTAGAAAATCATTTAAGATTATAAGTTGAATCATTGATTATGATTCATATTTTTAGATTTTGGAGGCATACAATTATACGCATGGTTTATCTTAATTGTTTATTCTGCTGGACCCAAGTTTTATGTTGTGGACAGAAACTTGAACAATGGCGTGTTCAACTTGTTTTGCCCAATGATTCTTGTGTTTAAGATTGTGTTATTAGCTGTTTCTTGGAGTGTCTGGAAGGCATTCTCGATTCTCCTACTCCTAGTTAGTAAATTCACATATAAAACGTGAATTATATGCTCATTCATATGATATGCGTATTATATGCAAATTATCATATTTTATCAGTGTAATCGAATAATACGCAAATTTTATATCGTAATCGTATAATTCACGAATAATTCACGTATAATTTATATAATTCGGCCGAATTTTTTAAAACAAAAAAACATTATTTAAGAAGGGACAAAGATACCGTTTTTTTTTAATTCCCAGGTCCCAGTGTCATTAATTAGTCAACAAATTTGATGGCCGGAGTGGGACATACTCTGACATAGGGCCACACAGTTACAGAAGAGTCAACAAATTTACTCATTATTGGGTAGCTCAAAAAATTTATGGGTATTGAAAGTAGTCTGGGGGTGATAACTTTCTATATAATGGAAAACATGGATTTGGTTAATATTCACAATAGTATTTAAAGTTGTAGGAAATACATTATTTAATGAGTTAAAATTTAGGTGGGCTGGCTCTAATATCTCTTATAAAACTTTAACCTGATCAAATTTATGGCCCAATGGGAGAGGAGATTGAGAAATCAGATTGCATAAATATAATTATATATTGTATATTTGTGTTATATTATTATGTCTAATGATTATTAGTTAATTGAATACTTTGTATTTAAAATGCTATATTAATTTTAACAAGGTGATTCCATAAAAAGTGTTAAAATCAAGATTAATATTACCGTATTTTTTTAAAACGTATTATTGACAATATATTGTATTAAACCCATATATACCCATATCCGTATTTTTCTCATATCCGAATTTTATGGCCAAATTTTTATAAACGTATTTTTTATTATTTGTTATATCATACCGCGTAAAATTCTCATACCCTTTTTTTTCCTATACCCGTTTTTACTAAGTTAATGAGAGAGACACTAGAGAGACTCGTGGGCAGTGAATTTTATAAATGAATATCCTATAAAGTATAATTAATAATTAAATTACTAAATGGGTAGGTAGAAACCTGGAGAGGTGAATATTATTTGTCATTTTATTCTACTCATATACACCAACTATGTAGACCTTTCAAGTTACTAAAGTTGGAATTCAACTAAATGTTAGCAAAAATCTACATCCTTACTAAATTGATAATTAAACGAACAACGGGATAAATAAGCACATCATATACACAAAGATTAATAATGAATTCACTTTCTATGTTTGAACTACATTCATTTTATAATATTAGAAACTTCATTATGAAAAAAGAAAAAAATTATAAGAGTTTTTACAAGCCTCAGGAATTCGTTTATCACTCTTTTTCACGATAATTGTGACTAATCATTTCTTTTGTGGACATAACACCATTTTATAGTGTTTAGGGTGTCTTATAATAATTCATAGTCATTAAGAATAAAAAACACTTATCCTCAATTAAAAATCACGTTTTTTTCTGAAAATGCTTTTACAACAAAGAATTAGCTATTGGATTTGATAGTAAACTTCTTTACTATAGCGAATTTGTGGTGAGAATTCGCTATTGCAAATATGAGTTCAATATAACAAAATTTTGAAATTCTGCATTAAGACTTTGTTCCACTTGAATTTGGATTCATAACTTAAAGACAAGTGCTGTCACGCCCGCGGCCCCCACACAAGAGTTCCTCCGATGCCCACACAGGCACGTAACTCACAAAGTACTATCCCCCCTTCTTTCACCTCCCCCACCACTCGAACCCAAGACCAAGGGGCTATAGTCATTTTTTATTGTCACACCCGAGGCCCCACACAGGAGTTCCTCTTGGTGCCCACACAGGTATGTGACTCACAAAGTAATGTCCCCCCCCCCCCCTTAAGGGATTTCTTTCGCCTCCCCCACCACTCAAACCTAAGACCAAGGGGCTATAGTCATTTGGGAAGCATGGTTATTACCATCAGGCTAGTCATGCCCACGGCCCCCACACAAGAGTTCCTCGCGGTGCCCACACAGGTACGTGACTCACTAAGTACTGTCCCCCTTTCTTAAGGGATTTCTTTCGCCTCCCCCACCACTCGAACCGAAGACCAAGGGGCTATAGTCATTTGGGGAAGCATGGTGAGTACCGTCAGGCTAGCATAATGGTACTCACCATGCTTCCCAAATGACTATAGCCCATTGGTCTTGGGTTCGAGTGGTGGGGGAGGCGAAAGAAATCCCTTATGGGGGGGACAATACCTAGTGAGTCACGTACCTGTGTGGGCACCGCGTGAAGCTCAGTGGTGTGACAAGTGCTACCCTTACAAAGACAAATACAAGGACAATTGCCACCCTTAATCTTCATGATTTCTCTCTCTCTTTTTTCCGTTATTTCTTTGTTTTTTTCTTCTCTCTCACCTCACTTTGTAGCCCTCTTTGTATAGATCCTTATAAGGATAGTATTTTTCTAACTTAAAATGCAATGGACACCATGCATTGACTATATTGTAACTAATGCTTGAAGTTCAAAAGCTTAATTTTCCATATATTTGAATCAATTACCACCAAGCATATACAATGGATGCAACGGCCATATCAACCTTCCTTTCTTCCTAGTTTCCACCTTTCACTCTCCATGAAAGCAGTGGCGGATCCAGGATTTTTGTCCAGGGGGGGCCTCCTCGGCTCGGCTATTATTTATTAAATAATTAGTGAAAACTTTAAAAAATCATCAAACCTTAATTAAAAAAAAAAAAATTAATACAATATTAAGAACCTAAGAAAAAAGAATATACATTAACACAATATTTTCTTACTTGAATAAATCTATGAGAAGCAAAATTTTGAGTAAAAGTGTTGAGTAAACCTTGAACAAAACTTTCTTTTAATATTTTTATTTTTGGCTTTCAAATATTATAATATAAATTTGCATAGCGTTAATCAAACCTAGCTTAATTAAGCTAAAGTCAACCAAAACTTAAATCAAGCCAATGTTACGTTAACTTTTAATATGAATTAATAAAATAGAGGAAATTTTTTTAGTATAAACATAGATAGTAACTCAAATTTTTTTAATAATTTTGAACAACTGGAGGGTAACGTTTAAAATATAGGAAAGTGGTAGATGAAGGGTGAAGAATAACGTCCTTTAAAATATAGTTAAGATTTTAATTTGAGAAAAGCAGATTCATTCTTAGACAGAAAATACAAAATAAACTCATAAGATTAATATCTTTTTCTCTCAAATTAGAATAAAAAACCTCAAAAAGAAAAAAATGATTTAATCATTAAATAAACTAAATTGAAATAAACAATACACATACCTAAAATCTATAAAACAGAAAACGGAGTTAATTATGACACTTTGAGTAGTGAAAATTTAACAATTTTAATCTTCAAAAATTTTAAGAGAGAATAACATGAGAAAGAGAAAGAGAGAGTAAAGAATTTACGGATTAAATCATAAAAAACAGGTAAAGCTGTATAGAAAAACATTGGAGAGAGTTTTAAACTTTTAATATAATGTGGGCTTGGAATATATATATATATTAATAACAAGTTTTTTTGTAAACCTAGATATACAGTATATATAATAATTCTTGTTTTTTCTTAAATCTGAAAGTGCGTCTGAATATGTACGTTAATTAACAATTTTTTATGGCTTGTATATTAATAATTTTTTTTTTCAAATCTTAAGAGCCTACCCTCAAAGGGGCTGAATCCGCCCTGCATGAAAGCGAAATGAAAATGAAACAACAAGTGGCTAGTTAATGAGGACAGAATCTTTGAGCAAAGGTAACTACAAAGTAAAGCTGAATCTTTTTTACTTGACTATTAATCCAAAACCAGGTATTTATCCAACACGGTTGAATGGAGCTTTCTTTCAGTTTTTCAACAACCACCGTATTTATAAGCTAGCTTTTGCAACTTCTTCAATCCTGCTGCTGAAAATCAACTTTGTTTTTTAACATTATTTTACTAATTCTAACAACATGCATAATTCCTACAGCTACAGCTAGCTTTTCCTGAAAAATATTTATGTTTTTAAGTTCCATTGGAAACTCAGATAAATATTATTCCAAGTGTAAAATAGCCATTCTCATTTATGATCTATTTTACTTGAAGTTGAAGGGATGGACAAAATATTACGAGGAATGTATCTTGCCCAGGTAAGTTGTGAAACCTGAATAGTAAGACAGCTGAAAAGTAATTAACCTTTAAGAAAAAAGATCAAGAAACGACAGAAAAACGATACAATGCAAGTTCAAAGATTGGATTCGCCAATTTGCCATAATCAAGATGGGTTAAATTGTTTGAAATATTCTATAAATCTTTATTGTCCACAGAATCCTCCAGCCTATATTTTCTTGTCAAACTGCAACTTGATACTTTCCTACTAATTAGGAGCGTGTTTGACGCTTCTGACTTTTGTTGATGAGACTATTGTCTACTGTCCCCATTCTCCTGCTGGCCGGAGATACTACGCGTGTTTGACGCTTCTGACTTTTGTTGATGAGACTGTTGTCTATTGTCCCCATTCTCCTTCTGGCCGGAGATACTACGCTTTTTAATTCTTCTCATTCTTTGTTCTCCATTTCATTCTCCCAAAACCCAGAAATACGAGTTCTTTATGGCCCAAGTCTCGCTTTTCCCCGTCCAACTCATCGACAGAAAAGGCTGCTTCAATGACGGCGGTCTCGACCACTTCGTCCGCGCCACCAAGCTTGCCAATCATGGCGTGTCTTACGCCGTTGTTACCGTCATGGGCCCTCAAAGTAGTGGTATGTTTCTAAAGTTCATTACTTTGTTGTAGATTTCTTCAGAGAATTCAGAATTTACGTAGTTTTGTTGCAGTTTTAATATTTTTGTTTTTAATTCAATGTAAGGCCTTCACTGCGAGTTAAAGCTCTGTTTTTTTGGGTTTTGGAACTGGTTTTTGTGTGCTTTAATATGTTGGATTAGTATTTTTTTTATTGTTAACGGTGAACAGGGAAAAGTACTCTATTGAATCATCTTTTTGGAGCAAAGTTTATAGAGATGGATGCTCAGAAGGAAGGTTGTTTTTTTTTTTTTCGCGTTGCTCAAGTTATGTTATTTTGCAGTTTAATGTAAGACAGGGGAATATGTTTATGTATTTTTTATTTATTTATTATTTATTTTTGGGTGCAGGAGTCAGACAACTCAGGGAATTTGGATAGAGAAGTGTGCTGGCATTGTGCCTTTCACCATTGCCATGGATTTAGAGGGAACTGATGGGAGTGAAAGAGGCGAGGTATGAACTTTGTCTCCATATCTTTACCTAGTTGAAGTTCAATTTGTAATGGTAATGGGATTATGTTTTGCTGTGAAGGAGGCTTGTGTAGCATACATATCTTAGTTTTCTGCAGTTCTATTTGGATTATCCGTATGGGTGTCAGTAGCAGGTTTAGGAATGTTCATATGTGTTCAAACATCTACTGACTCACAAATATGTTATAACTGTGTCCCCTGAAGTTTAGTTTATTAGCTCTGCAACCAAAGGGCACATGGTGTTTTGTGAGGAAGGTGCTGTTATGAAAAATTCAGCAATTGTTAAGTAACTGAGTTCTGTGATATTTCCTTGCTCTAAATTAGGGGCTGAAGTGGGTTAACAATTTATAAGAGGGATCATGATATTAGTTTCTATTTGTAATGGCAAATCCAATAGAGAAATCCTTGCTATCTTCAAGCGGGGATATTTCATTCATCATTTTTTTAAGTTTGAATTCTGGGAACCCTTTCTGACCATGTTATCAATGTGATTTTTGTGAGGCTTAAAGTTATTCATTGTGCTTTATGGGTTTCTAGAGATGCCTATAGGCAGATTTTGGCCCTTAGGGTGGAAATGTATGAGTTAGTGTTGATACCTTTTGTAACACATGTAAAATACTGAAGTCTATATAAACACATCTAGAAGATGCTGTGGCCTAAGAATGTTTAATGATTCAATTAAGTAAGACTTTTTTATTAATTTTTTATTTGCTATCAAAAGTGGGTTAAAGATTATCGCATGCATGTAGTGTGTGTAGTATCATTTCTTTATCTGTTGAAATTATACTTAGTTTCTGGGAAGATATTTTCATCACCCATTAAGTGTGTCTGCCATTTTTTTTTTCAGGATGACACTGCATTTGAGAAACAGAGTGCCCTGTTTGCTTTGGCAATTGCAGATGTTGTACTGATTAACATGTGAGTTTGTTTAATATTGCATTTAGAGCTGCAAATATGTTGGCATTACAGAAACAAACATGTAACTGGTATTATTGCGTTTAATCCTTGAAGGAGTGTTTTATTAATTGTGATTTGACGTTTGAAAACTGCCATATCTTCACTTCTTTGTTCCAAGGAAAAAAAAGAAGAAAGATCAGCAAATTTTTCTTTTCACATTTTCTGTTGTCTGTACGTGAGTTTATTTTTCTTCGCCAAATTTCATTTTACATGGATGCCTTTAATCAGAATTTGATGCTGTCTAAATTTGGATTTATATCCTGGAGTTTCTTAAATGTATCTACTGGAAACACGGAAATGTTGTGGAAACACAAAAAGTTTAGGCATCAGTTTCAAGCGTTAATAAGATGTTTAATGTCATGTGTAGGTGGTGCCATGATATCGGTCGGGAGCATGCTGCCAATAAGCCTCTTCTAAAAATGGTTTTCCAGGTACACCAGCTAGTTGTCCATGGTCAATGTCTTATTGTCTGTTTATTGTATACATGTCTGCTTATTTTGCATAATTTTTCTGTGCTTATCTAGGTCATGATGCGTCTGTTTAAGCCGCGTAAAACTACCCTTCTGTTTGTTATACGTGATAAAACCAAGGTGTGGACTTGCACGTCATATTTTTCCTTTACACTTCATTCTTTTTGTGGAAGGGACTTTCTCTTCTCTTTTGAATCAATATCTCGTTCCTGTACTCTCCATGCAGACCCCGCTTGAAAAACTAGATCAAACTTTAAGAAGGGAAATTCAGAAGGTATATTTATTTATATTTGTTTATTCTTTTGTTTATTTCACTTCTTCAACATTTTGATAGGAGGTGATTTCTACAGATATGGGATGCAGTTCCTAAATCTGAGGCCCACAAAAGTACTCCTCTCAGTGAGTTTTTTAATGTAAGTAAACATTCTTCTATTCTCTCTGTCACTGATTCTTTTTTATGTATTACTTTATATTATACTTGACATAAGATTATTTCTTACTTGGCATATAGGTGGAGGTCACTGTTTTGTCTAGCTATGAAGAGAAGGAGGAGCAGTTTAAAGAGCAGGTAGCTATTCATAAGATTAGCAAGTTTACCAAGCCTTAATTTTTATGGGTTACAACCGTACTGGTTCAACTGAGTTTGGAATTTGTTGTAGAATTCTTTCAGTCGTTATATGTTGACCTAAATAATCAGTGTTCGAAATCTATGGTATTGTGGCATCTTGGCCTAATTAAAGTACTATCACATTTTGTGAAATAAATAGCTTACAGTTGGTATCTTGGGGCTTTTGATATTGACATGTTATGCAGGTTGCTGAACTGAGGCAGCGGTTTTTCAATTCCATCTCTCCAGGAAGACTAGCTGGAGATGGACAAAGACTTGTTCCTGCCTCAGGATTTGCTTTAAGTGCACAGCAGATATGGAAAGTTATAAAAGAAAACAAGGACCTGGATCTTCCTGCACATAAGGTTTTTTTGTTTTTATTTTTTTAAATATTATTAATGTATATGTTCTATTGATTTTTCAATTTCATAGATAACTGTATATGCACATGTTTTTTTTATTAATAAAATTTTGTTAACTCTCGTCAGGTAATGGTTGCCACTGTTCAGTGTGAGGAAATTGCAAATGAGAAGCTCCGCCTTTTTTCAGCTGATAAGGTTCTTATTAAATACATCTCCCTTGCAGGAATTACTGGTCTGATCGAAATATTCTCTGTTAGCCAGTACTTAGTTGATTTGTTGCAGGCTTTGGTGGCTTTGGTGGAAGCTATTAAAGTGGGTCCTGTCCCAGGATTTGGAAAAGAGCTTAGCTCCATTTTAGATACTTATCGTTCAGGGTAGGTTCACATTTGTCTCTGTTATAATATCAAGTCTAATGATATTATTGGACTTGTTTTAATTATGAAAGTGCATCTTGAATTTGTATTTAAGATACTCCTTGAGGCTATTCTTGTAAGACTACCCGCAGCCAAGACCATGCCATATGTAAAGAAAATTTTCTGTATAACTATTTTATCCTTCCTCAAGCTTCAATGTATTGCTTAGAATTCAATGATAATTGATGTTAACTGAAAGTAAAGATTCTAAATTTTTTTATCTGAACTCCTAAAGTGTTATAGAATCTAAAATGATTATCCCTACTCCTCATTTGCCATGTTTTTACCTGTAGAGGAAGCCATGATTTACTGCTACTGTTATCCTGAGTGATTGTGGATATTGTAACTAACAGTCTTAAGAGTATTTTTCATAGGTATGACATGGAGACAATCTACTTTGATGAAGGTGTCAGAACTGCAAAGGGACAACATTTGGAGTCTAAAGCATTGGATGTAAGGTTCAACCTACTTATTATGTATGTTATTCATTTTCGTTACTGAGAGAATTAACTTTTGTAAAGTTGTCATGCATGTAAGTGGGACTTACGGAAAAACTTTATGGTTTCATGCAAGTTCACCTTAAAAGCATCTTAACACAAGATATAATTTTTGCCATTTATGCTATCCGTTATTGTTTCCAGATTGTGTTTAATGGTGATGAGGTTGCTACTTTCAATGAATCATTTAAATGAAAAACAGTATATTTAAGCTTGGTTTAAAGGTGCTCCCTAAGGGCACTTGTTAAGGACAATTAAAAAAACAATCGTGGATGTACCTCATTTGCAAGACAAGTAAACACATATTAAATGCATTAATGTTATCAAAGTTTCGTAGATTAGTGGTTTGAACATAATATCGACGTTGGATTTAAATGTGAGGTGTGAATTCACCTAATGCATGATTGCGGTTACCACATCATTTGTTTTATTTAGCTCTAATTTTTACTTCTCATGCCACATTAGTTTGGTATGTGTTCATGAATCTTGATTACCTAGTGGGCTAACTGGGGTAGCTGCCTGTTATTTTTGACGAGGAAGGTTATATTAATTTTTGTAACTAGAGGGTTTAATATACTTTTCCTTTATTATTATTGTCTCTTGGGGAATTTGAAATCTGTATATGACGTTTAATAGGGGAATATGGTTTTCATAATGGTTTACTTCATTGTGTGTCTTGAAGAAAATTTGCTTTTCTTGGTTTTTTCTGTTTTCTATAGGTTTTATTATTTTTATGTTTTCCTCGCTTAATCACAATGTCTCTTGCATTGTCCAGTTTGTCCACCCTGCGTATAGTGTCATGTTGGGTCATTTACGTTCCAAAGCGTTTGACAGTTTTAAGACCAGACTGGAACAATTACTAAACAAAGGGGAAGCTTTTGCTGCTTCAGATCGTACTTGTTATCACTCTTGTATGCTTGAGTTTGACCAAGGATGTGCTGGTAAGAAAACTTTATATAGCTTGCACCTACCCTCATACTTGTTTACCAATGAAGTATCTGAATATTCTTTTATTAATGAAATTTGTTTCTTTCTTAATAAGAATTCGTGAAAATTCAAGTAAGTATTCATGAAATTTGATTGACTACTACTAAAATTAAATGCTATTGCTTCTGATAAAGGTAGTCAATACTAGATTGGATAGGGTTATATACGTTCTCAAATGATTACGAAGTTATTGTTCCTTAAATTCATTAAGCATGACATGAAGGGCAACGTTAGGCTTGGATCTTTAATAAGAAATTAGAAGTTTGATAAACTGCGTTTAGCTGTATGACATTGAATTTCACTTTCTTTCTCTTCATGTCTGCTCTTGCTTTTTGATTTGTTGTTCTTTAAGTTTCTCGATCGCTTGTCACTACAACCCAACTCAATCTTTTTCCTCTTTCGACAACTCAATCAGTGAGGGCTTTTCTTTGTCTTTCTCTCTATCTATCTGTCTACGAACGTTTGTGCCCAAAGAAAACTAATATGTAATGATATGTAATGACTGCTTGCTTGCAATTCAATTGATTCTATTCTTCCCCTTTCTCAGATGCTGCTATAAGACAGGCTAACTGGGATGCTTCAAAAGTCCGGGAAAAACTTCGTCGTTTTATCGATGCACATACATTATCGGTTCGCAATGCAAAGCTGTCTGAAATAATAGCCAACTATGAGGTTATTTTCTTGGCTAATTCACAATTTATTGTTGTTATTGCAGTAAATGGTTGTTAAACCATATATTCATATGTGACTTAATGATTGATTGTTGATACCTCATTGATGTGCAGAAAAAACTTAATGTGTCACTTATTAAACCTTTAGAATCTCTATTTGAAGATGGTAGTGAGGACACTTGGCCTTCAGTAAGAAGGCTTCTCAAACATGAGACTGAAGCTGCTGTATTGGAGCTTTCAAATGTAATTGCTGGTTTTAGGTTGGACCCAGCTACAAGTGACAAAATGGTTCAAAATCTAAGGAGCTATGCAAGAAACGTGGTAGAGGAAAAAGCTAGAGAAGAAGCTGGAAAAGTTCTGATCCGCATGAAAAAAAGGTAGAGAGCTTGATTGTGGCATTGCAGATTTATAAATCTTGATTTTCATCCTTGTTGTTTAATGCCTTGGAATTTTGTTTCAGATTCTCAGCAGTCTTCAAGTATGAAAAAGATTCGATGCCAAGGCATTGGACTCAAAAAGAGGACATCAGAACTGTTTTGAAGGATGCCCAGTCTGCGGTAATGTACTAGGATTTTAATGGAAGGGAGTTCAACTGCCAGCCTTCTTGTGTTAATATCTAATTGTCCTTTTGCTATTACTGTCTTGCAGTCACTGAGGTTATTATCTGTAATGGCTGCCATACGCTTGGATGTGAAGCCTGATAAGATTGAAAACTTGCTGTTTTCCTCGCTTATGGATGGAACTGTTGCTGTTTCATCCACTCGAGATAGAAGCATAGGAGCTTCTGCAGACCCTCTTGCCTCAAGCACATGGGAGGAGGTAGTATTTTGCTGTAGTTGTGTCTCGTTTTATATCTTTTTTTAATCAAATTTCTCATCAATCATGGAACATGTGCTAGGTTTATCCAAAAGATATGTTGATAACACCAGTACAATGTAAATCTTTGTGGACGCAATTCAGAGCAGAGACTGAGTGTGTGGTCACTGAAGCAATTTTGGCACAGGTATATTATTTTGCCTTGCTTGTTTGAAATATTTTTGTGTCTTGAAGTGGATTGTATCTTCTATATTTTTGTAGCAATTTAGTTTTTGGAATAAATTGATATTTAGTAAAAGTTTTCATCTTATTACTAGCTATTTTTTAGTATTTTGCTGTAGTTCTGTTTCGTTATGATTTTTTTTTTTTTTTGGCAGGAGATTCATAAACTGTGTAACAACCGGCCCGCACCCACACCCACGCCCACACCCCCTAAGGCTGCTGCTTCCACTTTGTCAACGGTAACTGGGATTGTATCATTAGGCATAGGAGTCACTAATTTTATTACTAACCTGATGTAAAATTGAAGTATGTGATAATGTGATCCTAACGGGTTGGTTTGTTACATGGGTCTGTGCTGGATTAAGAGACATGATTGTACAAATTTTCTTTTGTTGTTTAGTTGGTGGTGAAATTAGTAATCAATCGAACATTAATACTCGTTACAGATTATTATTATGAATGTTATGTTACGAGTCTTATTTTCTATATTATGAATTCATGTTGAACATTATTATTGGGTTTATTATATGTCGTTTTATTAGCTTTAATTTCTATATTTTGGCTTATATTACATGCTCATTATTAACGAGGGAATGCTATTTAATATATCCTTTTACTTTTTTATAAATTAGTAAATTACAATCTAACATTTTTTTAATTGGTTTAGTAGATAAGACTTTTTCATCTGTTTTTATTCTATTTACCCCTCACAATTTTCATGTCTTCTTCTAGCAACTCTAGTTTTACGTGATTTTAGCGGTACAGTCCACGTGGCTGTAGTTATAGAGTGACTAGATTTTTTTTTTTTTTTAAATTGTTCTCCAAATTAGTATTAGGACTAAGATATCATAATTTCTTTAAACTAATTATATTTTTAGAAAAAAATTAAGAAATAAAATCTATTGTTTCTAAGAAGGAATAGTAAATGTATATGAGTGTTGTTTTACTTTTCTAAAAATAAGAAATGAAAAAAATTAACTTTTTTTTAACTCTAGTGCTAGTCAACTAGATTCTAATAATTTGAACGTTAGAGTGACTTTTTCAAGCTACCAAAGTGAAAAAGGAAATTAGATAAAGGGTCTTATATAAGATAATTAAGGAAATGACAAATTTTAATTTGACCTTGTAATTATTTCAAACAGTAATGAATATCCTTAGTTTTCTTTCTTTCAGTTCAATTTAAACGTAGGCCTTAAAACATGCGTTAACTCCCTTTGGATGTCATCATTAAAGTTTGCAAAACAAGCCGGCTATTCTTTGAGGAAAAAAGAATACGGTCCACGAAAAAAGAATACGGTCCGTCCACTCTCCAGCACACTTTTTGTTTAAGTATACCGTAAATATCTTAAAACAAGTATTTTAAAATATACATCCTTTAAATATTGTATTATATTTTACCTGTTTAAAACAATTTTGAATCAGTAAATTGTAAAACAATTTCATATTAGTTATATTTCATAACTGTTGTGTATAATTTTTCCATCAAGCTCGGAGAATTGCGAGGTTATAGTTCGATCCAAAATCAGTTCAACTCAATCGATTGTTTGACTTGGCATAAGTTCGTCGAGATGTAGCTTGACCTAGCACAAGTTGGTCGCAACCAATCCCTACAGTTGTTCAACCAACTCACAAATAATTTCAGATCCTAGATATCTTAGAAGGGATCAGATAGACAATAATCTTAGTGCAATCGCGAGGATATCGGAGTTGCATTTCAATCTTAATTGTAATCCCTTTATTTTCGCTCCTTTCCTTTGTATACAATCTGTATATAAACCCCCTCTAATGATCAGAAAAGAGTTAGTAAATTATTTTAGGATTATTATTGTAAACTCTCACAACAAATACAAAAACAGTGGACATAGGCTCAAGAGTTTAACTCACCAAACCACTTTAAAATTCTTTGTGTCATTATTTTATTGATTTTCATTCACAACATTGTTGGTTACCTATGATCACGTACACATCAGTTCCGATTCCGTCAAGGTCAATCGCATCGCTCTAGTAGGTGCAAATCTCGACATTTTGGTGCTAGAAGGAAGGGCCTCTGCCAAAATCTCAAAATTTTCAACAAACAATCCCAGTGACCCAATCACTCAAGGCTTACAATGGTTCGTACAGATCAAAAACCACCACCAAAAACCATGACAACATGGGAAACCACCCACCAGGAGGTGTATCAAGATGCCGCCAGGCGTCGACCACTAGTGTCGCCAGGGCAGTAGACCACAAACCAGTAGGGATAGGGACATCGAATCCCAAAAATGGTAAACTAGTGGACATGATCAGTGGCAGTGCAACAAAACGTGGTTGAACTGAAAAACCATCAGCCGGCCCCCGAAGACCTGGACTGGCTACGCTTCATTGATGTTACTCCAACAGGTCAAAATTCAGTCGGTGATTAATCTGGCTCATCAGCACAAGGAATCGACGATCTCGGCACCATCGGACACATTCTGCTCATGAATGAGAATCCCACGGGTAAACTAACCCTAGCAGGCAACCAAACAAAGAGCCTTTGAGGGAAGATGAAGGCAATGGTCACCAGAGGGATACTCGACCTACTCAACTATATCCCCTAACGTCAGCATGCCGGTTTAATCCCACCCCAAAAGCATGCTCAAACCTCGCAAGCTCACAAGATGAGTAATGCATGCCAATCTGGCAATGACCGATGTTTCAGTTATAACCAACATCGCGAGCAACATACTAATGAGCATGATAACACCTACCAGCCAAGCCATCATGACTCGACTTCACGCGTCATGGCACACAATGAAATGGGCTCACAAGCAACATACTTGAGAACTAATTTGCTCGAGGTAAGGTTGAATAGAGCCAGCCAAGGTAATCCCCATAACGAAGACTTAGGATCGGGTGTAGAGAATGCTTGATGATCTAAGAGCCCACTAGAACAATGTTGCAGAAGAGATAGTAAGCTCTCCATTCATAGAGGAAGTTGTCAAATCTCACTTTCTTAGGGATTCAGGGCGCTAGAAAGCAAGTTTTATGGGAAAGGAGATCCCAAAACCATCTTGACACTTTTAACAACCTGATTGGAACTATGCTAGGTTTGTGACTTGGAAAAATGCCGCTGCTTTGCAGTCACATTGGTAGGAGATGCTAAGAGGTGGTACAAGAGGCTGAAGGCGGACTCGATTAGTTCTTGGCAATAGTTTTCCTCACTATACCTACAACAATTCCAAGCAAGGAGACAATTCGCAATGTCGCTCAGTTACCGGAGCAATATTCGTTAGGAGAGAGGCGAAACACTAACCTCGTATCTAATGAGGTTCCAGAACGAGCAAGCAAAGGTCACATATGCACCTGAAAATTTAATCCGGACTTTGCTCACTACGGGTATCAGGCTGTAGACAGAGTTGTGGAAAGAGCTCCAAAGTGAAGACCATGTGAGTCTGACAAAGTTCTATCAAATGTCTGCTAAACATCAGCGAGTGGAAAGCTTGCTAACGGCCCTAGCCAAGAGCTTGCCACAAAGAGCCTGGATAGGCGACCAGATCGCCTAACAGATAAACGAAGAGGCCAAGACTACAGTGATAGGGACCGGAACAGGTTCCAAAAAAGGTAGAAAACTAAAAATCGCAGGGAAAGGCAACCTTTTCCGCGATATGCAAAATACACCTCCCTCACTCAAGACATAACTCATATATATGAAGTCTCCTGTGAGGCTAAAAGATTACCCACTCCAAAAAGGATGAGGGGGGCTCTAGGCAGAAGAGATCGATAGAAATATTGTCAATATCACCAGGACATCAGGAACAACACCAATTAGTGCCGGGCTCTAAAGGATGTCATCGAAGATCTAATTCGAAGGGGCCACCTCAAAGAACTTGTTAAGAATGTGCAGCTCATAAAAATACAAGCGAGCAGAATAATCAGATCCAGCAAGCCCTGGCCAACAATGAGGTCCTAGTAGGCATGATCTATAGGGGTCTGGACATTGTAGGGAGCTCAAGGCGCTTTTGCGAGCAATAAGTGCAAGAGGCCAGAATAGACTCGGTCCCCTAAATAATGAGCTATGAACAGTAGCTGCCAAAGCAGCACAAGCAAGAGAGCAGGTGATAGGATTCACGGTGGATGAGTGTGAAGAATCTCCTCACCACTACCATGATGCGATCGTGATCGTAGCAAGAATCAGCAATGCTCAAGTACTTAGGGATGATGGTCGATAATGGTAATACAACGAACATCATCTTCTTGGAAGCTTTCCAAGAAATGAGATTCACAGAACGAGACCTAAGGGCTTGTCCATCACTGTTTTATGGATTTACTGAGGATAGCCTAGTCTCCAAGGGAACAATCAACCTACTCGTGACCCTAGGGGCAGAACCCAAAATCAGGACAGTGATGACAGAATTCTTAGTGGTGGATTGGCTGACCACCTACAAAGTTATCCTTGAAAGACCGATCTTGGATGATCTTAGTGCAGTCACCTTGGTACACTGCCAAGCAATGAGGTTCCTAACTCCAAGCGAGGTCGCGATAATCAGGAGCTACAAGAAAGAATCTCATGAATGTTACAATCGGGCTATTCACGCTGCACTGAAATGACGCTCCTGAAAACCATGGTCATCACAAAGTCCAAACCAAACCCCAGACCTCTGGAAGACACCAGATCCTCTCATCCATAAAGAAAAGCCCACAGTAGGGCCATCAGAAGAGCAAGGAAGACCCAACTCGCGTGCTAAAAATTGACAGCAATCTAAGCAAAGAAGTGGCCGATAATCTGGTAGGGTTTCTAAAGAAAAACCTCGACATGTTCGCATGGGTACATGCGGATGTGGTAGGGATCAACCCCGAGGTAATATGTCATAGATTAAATGTCGACCCAATAGCTCGACCAATCAAATAAAAAAGAAGATCTATGGATGCAAAGCGGTCCAAAGCACTTAAAGATGAAGTTGACAAGCTCCTGAACATCAACTTCATCAGGAAAGTGAAATACCTGGACTGGCTCACCAACCTAGTCTTGGTGAAAAAGTCGCATTGCAAGTAGCGGACTTGTGTCAACTTCACAGATTTAAACAAAGTCTATCCCAAAGACAGCTTTTTGCTGACCTAGATTGACCAGTTAGTAAATGCGACAGCCAGGAATGCATTACTCAGCTTCATGGATGCATACTCGGGATATAACCAAATCTCGATGTATTAGCCCGATGAAGAACACACATGTATTTACTGTTACAAGGTAATTCCATTTGGCCTGAAGAATGTTGGAGTGACCTACTAGCGTTTGGTGAATAAAATGTTCGCCGCCCAAATTGGCAAGACAATGGAGGTGTATAGAGGTGGAACAAGCGGGCTAGGTTAGGCGGGTCAACCCTAACCCAACATGCATCAAGCCAGGGTCTTCATAGACCAACTCGACAGAAGGTTGGAAGAAAAAAATTAAAAAAAATAAATTAATTTTTTTTGCAAATACCCCTTTTACCTTTAAAATATAGCCATTTTATAGCAGTTGGAGGAGTATTTTTGGTCATTTTCTTTTCCCCTTTTTTTCTATAAATAGGGCATAAACTCTCACATTTTCTCACATCCCAAATTCTCTCATTTTCTCTATTGAAATCTCTCAATTATTCTCTTTGTTGTCAATTTGCTCTAATTTTAATTTTTATTAGTTTTTGTAATTTGCAATTCATATTTCCAAATTTCAATTCTCCTTCTTTAATTTTTTATTTCTTCTATATCCAATTTTTTTTTAACTGCAATGGATATATATTTTCATCTCATCAATTTTGATGATGAAGGAAATTATCCTAGTCCCCTTGAATTTATTAACGTAGATGCAGTAGATTCAAATAGTCTCGCTTTCCCATTCTCAGGATCCAATACACCTCATAATATTCCCTATCTTCCTCCCCATGCTGCTATAGCTCCTAGTGGTTCTAGAAGTCGTCTTCGTAATCGTCGTCCTCGTCCAACTCTATCTCAAGCAAAGCAGGTTCGTCAACTGCAGTCGAAACCGATGATAGGCACACATCATACGTTTGGGTGCAATTTCTATAAGTTTTACGAGACAGAAAATGGAGTCCACATGAAGAAAGCAAGATGCAAGTATTGTGAAAATATTTATACAGTTGATGCAAGTAATGGTAATAGTACTTTAAAAAGACATGCTAATAAACACATTACTCAACATGGAAATACAGAAACCGATCAAACTCAAATAACTAATATGGGTACTACTTGGCGTTATAATTTTGATGTATATAAGGAACAATTAGCTTTATATATTACTGCAACCGATCAATCTATTAATATGGTTGAAGATAAATATTTTGAAATATTTATTAAAAATTAATTTTTTCCAAGATTTAAAAGTTATTCTAAAACTGCAACTAGAAATGATTTAATAAAATTGTTTGGGAAAATGAAATTAGAATTAAAAAATAAAATACATAGTTGTCATGTTAGTATGGCTCTAACCACCAATATTTGGAGTGGTAGAGCTATACAAGATTATATTTGTGTGATTAGTCATTATTTTGATAACGAATGTAAATTAAATAAATCTTTATTGAGATTTAGATTAATGGATGTGGATCATAGTGATCAACAAATTTATAATAAAATGTTGAAGTTTTAGAAGATTATGATGTTGTTCATAAAGTGATAAGTTTAACTTTAGATAATGCAAGTGCTAATAGCAGAGCTATCAATTTTTTTAAATTAATTTTCTTTTTTATGACAATTTGAAGCTTTTTCAGCAACGCTGTGCATGTCACATTATTAATTTAACTGTGAAAAGTGGTATAAAAAAAATTAGAAATAATATTGATAGAATTAGGGATTCTTTTGCTTTGATTTGGATTACTAGTAGTAATAAAAGAAACGTTGAATTTCAAGATGCTTGTATAAAATCAAATATGTCTCCTAGAACTTTTGCATTAAGGCATGCCTGTTAGATGGAATAGTATTATTTCATGCTTGATTCATGTTTACCTTATGTAAATTTAATTAGTTATTTTGTAGCAAATAATAGAGGTCCTCATTATTTGGTAGATAGTGATTGGCATATAGCTAAAAAATTCATTCTTTTCCTTAAAAAAATTTATCAATCCACTTTACAACTTTCTGGTGTGTATTATCCTACTAATCCATTGGTAATACATAAAATTATAAAAATTTCAGATTTATTTAAAAAAAACAGAAACAATGAAATTTCAGCAGGACCAATATAGGCAATGGAATTAAAATTTAAAAAATATTGGAAACTCATTAATTTTCTCTATTGTTTAGCTGCCATATTTGATCCTATAATTAAATTAGCGCGTTTAGAAAATGGTTTAGACACGTTAAGTGAAAATTTTCTAGACGAAGCATATGCCAATCAACTAGGAAAAATAAGAGTGTGTCTTGTAGAAGTATATTTGCAATATAAAAATAGGTATGGGAACCAACGAAGAGGCGAAATACCCGAGGAAGTAGCATCAGAAGAAACAAATGAAGACTTCGACTCCTAGAGTGCACTTAATAGGCCAAAGAGGACCCGAGCCCGAAGCACAACCTCCTCTTCAGAAGCATCAACAACGAATGTACTGTCCTCCATGTAGCTATAGAGTAATGAGCTTTACCAATATTTGGGAACCCTCGACGTGCTACCAACAGATCCACAACAAAGAGCCAACTTTGATGTCTTAGAATATTGAAAAACCAGAAAATGTATTTTTCCAGTATTATCAAGATTGGCCCTGGAGGTTTTCTTTGTTCCTGTCTCAACCGTCTTATTTGAACAAACATTTAGTGCAAGTGGAAGAATTTTAAATGAAAGGAGGACTAAACTTTCACAAAAAATGATTGAAGTCCTCACATGTCTTCAAGATTGGGAACGATCGCGCCATTAGGATCAATACAAGGTTGTCGACAATACTTTAATAGAATCATTTAAATTTTGTAATATAGATGATACGATGAGGAAGGTCCTAGTCAACCCACAAATTAATTGTTTTGTAAATTATATCCTTTGTAACTTGTAAATTAATTGTCAATTATTGCACTCTTTTTTCCTTACCAAGTTTTTGTCCTAATTGGGTTTTTCTTGGTAAGGTTTTTAACGAGGCAATAATTGTTGTATTTTCTTATTTCTTATTTTATTTTTTGATAAATGAATAAATCTAATTTTTCTTATATTATAATTTAATTGTATTAAAATTAATTAATATTTGAAATATTAATAAAAAAAATTAATTTAATTGAATTATTGATATTTGAAAAATTAGCTAAGAACAGTTACACAAAGAAAAAAAATTAAAAATTAAAAATATAAAATATAAAAAATTTCCGAGCTAGCCCGCACTAAAACCTATCGAGTTAGGGTTGGCGGACAGGGCTCGGCCTGCCCTTCTTTGGCCAAGAGGCGGGCCTAACCCGGCTCGCCTTTTTGAATAACCCACTATAGGATGGGCCGGGCGGGTTATTTTTCCACCTTTAGAGATGTACATCAATGACATGCTTGTCAAATCAAAGGTTGTCAAAAGCCACATGGAGCACTTGAGAGAAATGTTTGACATCCTCAAAAAATACAGAATGAGACTCAACCCTCTAAAGTGTGCTTTCGGAGTAAGCTCGAAAAAGTTTCTAGGTTTCCTTGTTAATCAACGGGTGTCAAAGCCAACCTAGAAAAGATTCAAGCTCTCCTGGACATGAAAAGTCAGACTAGCATAAAATAAGTTCAGAGCTTGATAGGGACTTGTGGCCACACTTAGCAGGTTTTTCTCTCGAGCCACAGACAAGTGTCTACCGTTCTTCGAAACCCTGAATGGAAACAAGGGTTTCAAATGGACAGAGGAGTGCGAGAAAGCATTCCAGGAATTGAAGAAGCATATGGGGCAACCTCCTTTGTTGTCGAAGCCCATCCAAGGCAGGCCTTTGCTTCTATATTTATTGGTATCAAAGTTCGTGATCAGAGCATTTTTGGTATGCAAAGAGGGAGGAGTGCAATGGCCGATGTACTATGCGAGCAAGAAGTTGCTCGATGTTGAGACAAAATACCCCAAGATAGAGAAGCTTGCTTATGCACTAGTCATCGCCGCTCAGAAGTTGTGGCCCTATTTCCAAGCACACTTCATACATGTGTTGACGAACTTTCTACTAAGAAAAGTAATGCAGAAGCTCGAGGCATCGGGTAGGTTGATTCATTGGATGATGGAGATGAGTCAGTACGATATCAAGTACATCCCAAGAATAGAGGTGGAACATTTGGGCCGGGTTAGGGTTGAGGGTTAGGCGGGTCAACCCTAACTCGGCCCGTAAAGATGCGGGTTAAACTCGGTAGCAACCCGCAACCCGGCGGGTTGCTGTTTTGTCTCTTTTGCAAGAGACCCGCTGGGTTGCAATAACCCGACAGGTTGGCCGAAAAAAATAAATAAAAAATTTTATTTTATTTTTCAAATTACCCCTTTACCCTTGAAATATAGTCGTTTTATAGCCGTTGGAGAGGTCTTTTTCGTCATTTTCTTTCCCATTTTTTCCTATAAATTGGCCCTAAACTCACATTTTTCTCAAAACTCAAATTCTCTCATTCTCTCATATTCTCTAATCTCTAATCTCTCAATTATTCATTTATTCTCTTAATCTCTTTGTTATCAATTTGCTCGTATTTTAATTTTTATTAGTTTTTGCAATTTTTAATTCATATTTCCAATTTTCCAAATTCCAATTTCCATATTCCAATTCTCTTTCTTTAATTTTTATTGCTTCTACATCAATTTTTTTTTTCAACTACAATGGATAGATATTTCTCTCCCATCAATTACAATGATGACGGAAACTACTATCCTAGTACTAGTTCCGCTGATTTTACTAACATAAATGCAGGAGGAGATTCAAATAGTCCCACTTTCCCATTCTCAGAATCCGATACACCTCAAAATATGCCCCCGATTCCAACATCCGGTGGTTCTAGAAGTCGTCCTCGTAATCGTCGTGCTCGTCCAACTTCATCTCAAGCCGAGGCGGGATCATCAACTCGCCGCGAAAGCAAAGCATGCACACACATCGACGCTTAAAGGGCGCATTTCGACAAGTTTTATGAGACAGAAAATGGCGTTCAACTCAAGAAAGCGAGATGCAAATACTGTGGAAATATTTATAAAGTTGATTCAGGTAATGGTACTAGTACTTTAAAAAGGCATGCTAATAAACATATTAATCAACATGGAAATAGAGAAAGCAATCAAACTCAAATAACTAATATGGGTACTAATTGGCGTTATAATTTTGATGTATATAGGGAACAATTAGCTTTATATATTGCTACAACTGATCAACCTATTAATATGGCTGAAGATAAATATTTTGAAAGATTTGTTCAAAATTCATTTTTTCCAGGATCTAAAAGTTATTCTAAAACTGCAACTAGAAATGATTTAAAAAAATTGTTTAAAAAAATGAAATTATAATTAAAAAAAAAAAATACATACTTGTCATGTTACTGTGGCTCTAACTGCCGATATTTGGAGTGATAGAGCTAAACAAGATTATATTTGTGTGACTAGTCATTATTTTGATAATGAATGTAAATTAAATAAATCTTTATTAGGATTTAGATTAATGGATGTTGATCATAGTGGTGAACAAATTTATAATAAAATTGTTGAAGTTTTAGAAGATTATGATGTTGTTAGTAAAGTGATAAGTTTAACTTTAGATCATGCAAGTTCTAATAGTAAAGCTATAGATTATTTTCAAAGTAATTATCCTTTATATAACAATTTGAAGTTTTTTCACTAACGTTGTGCATGACATGTTATTAATTTAATTGTGAAAAGTGGTATGAAAACAATTAAAGAAAATATTAATAGAATTAGAGATTGTTTAGCTTGGATTACTAGTAGTAATAAAAGAAATGCTGAATTTCAAGATGCTTGTATAAAATCAAATATGTCTCCTAGAACTTTGGCATTAGACATGCCTGTTAGATGAAATAGTACTTATTTAATGCTTGATTCATGTTTACCTTATGCTAATATAATTAGTTATTTTGTAGCAAATAATAGAGGTCCTCATTATTTGGTAGAAAATGATTGGCAAATAGCTAAAGTATTTCATTCTTTTCTTAAAACTTTTTACCAATCCACTTTACAACTTTCTGGTGTGTATTATCCTACTAGTCCATTGGTAATACATACAATTATAAAAATTTCTGAGTTATTTATAAAAAACAAAGACAATGTAATTTTAAATGCACCAATAAAGGCAATGGAAATTTTTTTTTTAAAGTATTGGGAACCCATTCATTTTCTTTATTGTTTAGGTGCTATATTTGATCCTAGAATTAAATTAGCAGGTTTAGAAAATGGTTTTGACAATTTATGTGAAAATTTACAAATTGAAGAATATGCCAATCAAATAAGAGAGGTAAAAAATACACTTTTCGAAGTATATTTCCAATATGAAAACAGGTATAGGAACCCGCAAAGAGGCGAAACATCCAGGGAAGCTGCATCAGAAGAAAAAAATGAAGACTTCTACTCTTGGGGTGCACTGAATAGGCCGAAGAGGACCCGAATCCGAAGCACAACCTCCTCTTCAGAAGCTCCACCAACAACAACAACTAATGTACTGTCTTCCATGCAGTCGCAGAGTAATGAGCTTCAACAATATTTGGCAACCCCTGAAATGTTACCTATAGATCCACAACAGAGAGCCAACATTGATCTCTTAGACTATTGGAGAGCCAGAAAATGTATTTTTCCGATATTATCAAGACTTGCCTTGGATGTTTTTGCTGTTCCTGTCTCAACCGTCTCATCCGAACAAACATTTAGTGCAAGTGGAAGAATTTTAAATGAAAGGAGGACTAAACTTTCACCACAAATGATTGAAGTCCTCACATGTCTTCGAGATTGGGAACGGTTGCGCCATCAAGGTCAATACGAGGTTGTCGACGATACTTTAATAGAATCATTTCAATTTTGTAATATAGATGATACGGATGAGGGAGGTCCTAGTGAACCCCAAAATTAGTTGTTTTGTAAATTGTAACTTGTAAATTAATTGTCAATTATTGCACTTTTTTTTCCTTACCAAGTTTTTGTCCTATTGGGTTTTTCTTGGTGAGGTTTTTAACGAGGCAATAATTATTGTAATTTCTTATTTTATTTTTTAATAAATGAATAAATTTAATTATTCTTATATTACAATTTTAATGTATTAAAATTGAATTAATATTTGCAATGTTAACAAAAAAAAAATTAATTTAATTTAATTATTGATATTTGAAAAGAAATTAACAATTAACTAAAAACAATTACATTTATTCATTTATAAATTTTTAATTATTCATTTGAAAAGTTAATTAAACATTTAAACTTAAACAAAATAAAACAAAACAAAAATCAAAAAAAAAAAATCAAAAAGTGGGTTAACCCGGCCCAACCCGCGCTTAACCCTGCAGGTTAGGGTTGGCGGTCCGGGTTGGGCCAGCCAATCCCTAATATTGGCGGGCCTAACCCGGCCCACCAATGTCACCGAGCGGGTCAAGACCGACCTACCATTAATAGCAACCCGCCGCGGGTCGGGTGGTCGGGTCGGACGGGTTGCTTTTCCACCTCTACCCAAGAACAACAATAAAGGGTCAAGCTTTGCCAGACTTTATCTTAGAATTTTCTTATCAACCCAAGGGAAAAGTAAGCCCACCAAGGGCGAGCACCTCAGAAGCAAGTGAACCAGAGAAACCAAGGCTTGACAGTCTATGGCAATGGACTTTGTATGTAGACGAGTCCTCAAATGAGAAGGGGCAGGAGTCGGGCTCTTGCTCAAAAGTCCTAAAGGGAACGTGATCCGAGCTACAGTCAAATTTGAGTTCGCTGCCTCAAACAACGAGGTAGAATATGAAGCAATGCTTATAGGGATTCACCTCACCAAAGAAATGGGGGCAAAGTCTATAAAGATTTATAGCAACTCTCAGCTCGTGGTCCACTAGATTTCCTGTGAATACTAGGCAAAAGAGGATAGAATGGCGTCTTATCTCCAACAAGTACAACCTGAGCTTGAGCAGTTTAAGACTTTCATTGTTCTACAGATCCCCATAGAAAAGAACTCAGTGGCCGATGCTTTGGCATGTCTTACTTCGGCAAGAGCAAAGAGGCAACTGATTCCATTCCTGTTAAATTCCTCCCAAGTCCCAACATCCTCACTTCACAAGAATCTGTCTTAGTAACAAGGCAGAGATATACCTAGATGAATGTAATAATTGCCTACTTAAGAGATGGAACAATGCCCAAAGGAAAAAATGAAGCCAAGACACTTTGAGCAAAGTCAACTCGATACACGCTCATCAATAACAAACTATATAAGTATGGATACAATTCGTCGCTCTTTTGGTGTGTTGATCATGAGGATGCAGACTATGTCTTAAGAGAGATCCACGAAGGTATTTATGGGAACCATGTAGGGGGTAGATCTCTAGCATACAAGGTGCTTTGTCAGGGTTATTACTGGCTAACAGTCTTTGACAACGTAGTGGACTATGTGCGCGGGTGCGACAAATGCCAGAGATTTGCAAATGTTCCTCGAGCTCCACCTTAAGAGTTAACTACTTTGACAAGCCCTTGGCCATTTGCAAAAGGGGGTGTTAAGTTCGTAGTAGTCGTAGTGGACTACTTCACCAAGTGAGCGAAAGCTAAGCCTTTGGCTACCATCACATCGAACAACTTGAAGGATTTTGTCTACAAAAACATCATTTGTAGATTCAGAATCCCCCATACTATAATAACTGATAATAAGAAACAATTCGATTGTGAAGACTTCAAATCTTTCTGCAAAAGGCTCGATATCAACAAAAGTTTTGCCGTTATTTATTGGCCTCAAGCCAATGGCCAAGTAGAGGCTGTGAACAAAGTGATCAACCACACCTTCAAAAAAAAGGTCGATGCCCTTAAGGGAAGATGGGTTGAAGAATTGTTTGAGGCTTAATGGTCTTACAGAACGACAACTAGAAGCTCGATAAGAGAAACCTCGTTCTCACTTTCATACGGATGTGAAGCAATGGCCCTAGTTGAAATGGAGATTAGTTCATTCTAAAGGGAGGTCTTTAATGAAGAAATAAATGTAGACTTTCTCCACTTGAGGCTAAATCTAATTGAAGATCATCGAGCCAAGTCTTAGTTAGCTAAGGCTCGCCTCCTATCAGCCGCGAGCCAGACGATACTTAAACTCCAAGGCCAAGAACAAAGACTTTGGAGTGGGCAACCTAATCCTCAGAAAGGTCGTCCAGGGTATACAAAACCCGAACTTGGGGATACTTGGACCCAAATGGAAAGGTCCTTTTAGGATCTCTAAAAAGCTCACACTAAGGAACTTTCCACCTAGAACACCTCAACGGTAAAACTATACTGCAAGTATAGAATGCAGAACATTTGTGAAAGTATTACCAATAAGCAACTTGGGTTCCAACCATGTTTTGTTTTTTCTTTCATATTCAATGTAAGGCCGTTAATGACCAAATTTCTTTCAATAAAAAAGAGGTATTATTCATGAACTCAATTTTGTTTGTCACTTTTTATTTATTGGTATTTTTTTTGTCATTTATTATCTATTGCTTCAAATCGCGACCTACGCGATCACATCCAAAACTCAAAGTCAAGAGTTCAAAAAAAAAAGTAGCTTAGCTTTATAAGCCACGCTAAAATTCAACTCATGAAGGGAGAAATTCCCCGAATCGATGAAGTTAAACTTGGAAAAACTCAAGTAAAACATGTCAAAGGAAAATCGGTTATAAACTGGAAACTGAAACTCAAGATGGATAACTAGTCCAAACTCAAAGTTGTTGCACATATGATTTTCTCATATGTTCGAAAAGTTCCTTAAGAGGCAACTACACATAACTTGGAGCAAATTCAAATTTTCTATGCAAAGTTCGATTAGGACGATCAAAATGACTTTGTAGAAATAAAAATTGCTTGATAGAAATGGGCAAAATAAATCCGTCATTAATTGTGTAAGTTTAGTTTCAAATTAAACTAAAAACATATTTTAAAAAAAAAAAAGATATAAAAAAAATCTCTAAGCAGTTTGTCTTGAAGGATCATCGACGGCAGGAGTCTTGGCAACCTCTTCAAGGGCAAGAGTCGGGGCATCCTTCGGAGTCTCGACCGGAGGAAGGTTGACAGTAATAGGTGGGAGTGTGGCTAGAGGAGCCGGATCTTCAACCTCTTGCGTAACATTAGCATCCTTCTCTCCCTCCCTGATCTCCTCCTCACCTTCACTGTCAGGCTCGGAGTCGTCCGAGTAAATGTACTCCATGCCTTGGGCCTCGGTCTTCATCCTGTTGACCTCCTTCTGATAAGCCCTCAGAAGGAAGGAAAATTCGAGTGAAGGATGAGCTTCCAATAGTTTCTACACTAGGAAGATTGACGTTTCCCAAGCACGACTCGTGATGGTCGAGTTCAGCTCCCTGACATCGAGCCTGAGTTGTTCAGCCTCAGCCTCAGCCCTTTGGCGACCTTCCACCTCTTTGGTGAGCTCAAGCCATTGCTCGAGCAGTCTGAGCCTCACTCACCTTGATTTTATCAAGGAACTCCCTTTCCTTGACCTCAGATGCTTCGACCTCTTCCTTAAGCCGATCAACCTCAGCCTGCTTCAGGTTCGTCTCCTTCTCTGCCAAGTTGGCCCTAGCCAAAACATCCTGCTTTAGGTTCTCCGCCTCCTACCACCCCAGAAAAATACCCTCCAATGTGGGGTAAATATCATCGAAGAGAAGTTTGGTTGCCATGCAAGCTTGAAAAGAAAAGAGAGTTAGCGGAGAAGAAGGAGAAGCATGCAAAAAAGTAAAGGAGGGGAAAGAAACCTTATCGAAGTGTAAAGATGGAAGAAACTCACTAAAAAGCACAATGAAAATGAAAGAGTAGCAACTAAATAAGCAAAGAAATTTGAAAACTTTTGCAAAGTGTGTAGAAGTTTTGACAAGGTTGTCCGCTTTTATAGTGGTTTGCATGGGAGACGAAGGGGCGAGATTCGACTGTAGCCGTCAATCTACAGTGAATCTTAGCCCTCCATTCATCGAGCAATCCTGACCTTTGAACGTGGCCATGTGTTGAACATCCGCGAGGGTCCATCAACTGTCAGGTTGCCACAATCATAGCCATCACCGCACATCGCTTTGATTTCGCGCATGGACAATTGTAGTTGTCCACGTGCGACGGAAAGTAACTGCCAAAGGTTGCTGCATTTAATGCGACATGACTGCGTTGAAGTTACACATATGGCCTCAAATTCCAAGTTTGTCAAGAATATCACAATAGAGGAAAAGCCAAGTGTTGAGTACGTCGACCAAAGATTAGTTCGACTCATGAAGCTTGACCATACCTGTATTCATCACACAATCGACTAAGTCCGAGCTTGATATCAAATCGAGCAATAGTCTTCAAAGCTTGAAACGAGCACCGAACACTAGGGGGCAAATGTTGTGTGTGATTTTTCAATCAAGCTCGGAGAATTGCGAGGTTATAGCCGGATCTAGAATTAGTTCGACTTAATCGATTGTCCGACCCAACATAAGCTCGTCAAGATGTAGCTTGACCTAGCACAAGCTAGTCGTGACCAATCCCTACAGTTGTTCAACCAATTCATAGATAAATTCAAATCCCGGATATCTTAAAAGGGATCAGATCGACAACAATCTTGACGCAATCTCAACACTCAATCGCAAGGATATCGAAGTTGCATTTCAATCTTAATTGTAATCCCTTTATTTTTGCTTTTTCTTTTGTGCACGGTCTGTATATAAACCCCCTCCAACGATGAGATAGAGGTTAGCAAATTATTCTATGATTATTATTGTAAGCTCTCACAGCAAATACGAAAACAATGGACATAGACGCAAGAGTTTAACTCCGCCAAACCACTTTAAAAACTCTTTATGTCATTAGTTTACTACTTTTCATTCACAATATTGCTGGTTACCCGTAATCATGCACACATCAGCTCCAACTCCGGCAAGGTCAATTGGATCGCTTTAGTTGGTGCAAATCTCGTATCAACAATAACTAATATAAAAATATACAAAGCTAATAACTTAAAGTATTCTAACAACACATACAAATCACAAGTCTCTTTCTTTTTCTAATTTTTAAATACTTTAACAAAAATTAAATTAAATTAATAGAAATTGAATTGAAATAGATTTTAATGTAACATTTAAAAAAAAAATAGATCTTACATTATATACATTGGCCAAAATTAATTTGATATGTATAAGAAAATCTATTCAAATAACAAAACACTTGTACAATTAAATCCACTTTTTCATAACATATTTTTAATATTTATTATTTTATGAACATAATTTAATAATTTATTGACAAGTAATCACAAAAATATAATATTTAGTTTATGTAATGTAAATGGTTAGTAGAAAACACTTGTACAATTAAATCCAAATAGAAGATATTATATTTTTGTCATTATTTTATGAACTTAAGGAGTGTCAACTGACACTCCTTGACCCCCTCCCTCCATCCCTATTTGTGTCCTAATATTGTTGATAAAAATGTACTCTGACTGATGATTTCCAATCTAGGGGTGTTAGTTGAGCCGTATGCCTGCTGAGTCGAGTTGAGTTTGAGCTCCTCAAGACTCGACTTGACCACCTTGCGAGCTCGAAAGGGAATATATGTTAGTTTTACAACTATTAGGAGATATATATAATTTATCTGTTTGTAAAAATGGCAAACACACTCCATACTTCCAAAGCTCTAAGGCAATTCAGGTACAAATTTGACAAAAGCACTCTGCCAACAGCTGCAGGAATGGAACCTTGCGAACAGACCTCTACTGAATGCTGGCACCTGCAAGTTTGAGATCTAACAATGATACCCTTGCTGAGTGCCGACACCTGCAAGTTTAGGATCTAACAAACACATCCCTGCCTCTTCAACTTCACAGCGGCGAAAGTATTTATTAGAAAGGTTGAACGACATGTGCCCACCCACAGTTTGCTGTAAAGACAAGTTGGTACCCAAAAAGTTTGGAAATGACAAACGCCTACTTTCCGTTAATATTTATTGGTTAAGTTTAACTGATGAAGGATAAAATAGTAAATTTAAAAACAAATAAAGGGCAATTATGTCATTTTACCCCTTTCTTCTTCAGTTAAAAGCATGAAAGTCCCATGTGCGTTAGGTAACTGTTCGGTCAAATGCCTGAACGGAATATAAATTATATTCAAAGGAAATTTTATAAAATTAATAATAGACAAGGAACACAAAAACGACTTTAATTCTTGGTATGGATTCAAGCGTTTCACAACTCATGACAACTAATCACAATCAATGGGATTGTGAATTGAATGTCAACTCAATTCTTTCTACACTATGAATGCTGCATTATAAGTTCAGTTATTTTCTCGCCATTAAAGATCTCTTTGGTTCTATTCTTTCAAACTCCTAATATTTTTTGGAATATGGATTTATGGGTTTTTGTTGTTTTTTCTTTTTTCGGTCTCAGTTTGTTTCAGTCCACCTTTCTTTCAAAGTCACCACCGTTGGCAATTTTGCTAGCTTTCTTTCCATTTTCCTTCACCTATTCAGTTGATCTCACCTCCCATCACCATCTTCCTCCATCCCCAGCCGGATTTGACCACCCCCTGTCACCACCGTTCGACTCCCTATCCTCTCCTCTTCAAAACCCATCTTTCCATTAACCCTGCCCAGTCGTCGTTTGCCACCCGTGACCTGCATCTGCCGCCACGAGACAGTCTGGTTTTACGACCTTTTCTTTTGCGCTTTGTTGGTTTTTTGGTGTTTGATCGGTGGGTTGCTGTTTAGAAGTGTTTGTGTTGCTTATGTGGTGTTTTTTTAGTCGCCGGCCGCTCCCCCATCGCTCCAACCTTGTTGCTTCATCGTCGCCCACCACCTGTCCAACCTTTTGCCGCATCTAGCTCCCAGTCTGCACAACAACCAACTGTTGGAGTCTGGGTTTGTTGGTGAGTGATTGTAAGATTTCCCGGCGATTTCCCTACCGTCGGCGACCAAAAGTTTTCTGGTTTTGAAAACGTCCACTTTTTTTTTTCTCAACTAAATAAGCAATTGCAATTACCATACTATCCTTCAACAGACGGAATTCACTAACAAAACTTCATGGAAAGTAGGTATTTGTTATTCTCAAACTTTTTAGGTACCAACTTGTCTTGATGACAAACTATGGGTAGGTGCATGTTGTTTGGCTATAAGAAATAATGAAATATATGGATCAACACCAAGGATTATGACGGTGATTGTGTTTCAAGTTACTGTATGAATTAGTAATAATTAATTAATTTGGATTAATGGTGATAGGGAGGATATATTTTGGGATGGGCAAAAGAAACCCGGCCCAATTTAGCTGGGTTCCAGCCCAATCTGTCTTTGCCTTCTTAAGATAACTTTTCTATGATTATGATTTTTTTTTTTAATGTTTAGACCTATTGAACTTTTAATTTTGTTGAGTTTATAAGAAAATTTCTACGAAAATTGATATTAAATTCTAAAAAAGTTTCAATAACTCAATACTACAATAAATGGTGAAGAAGAGAATCCATAAAATATTGCACTATTAATTGAACCTTTCAAATATTTTGTTTAACCGCGCTTTTAACATTACCAATAAAGTGTATGATCACATTCATCAACATAATATAAAATCTTCTAATATTTGATAAGTCTATCTTGAATTGCCAATGTTTTTTTGAATTTGTCAAATTGGATTAATGAATATAGACCATTTTATTTCTATACACCAAATCATACCCATAAATCCTCAATGCTATATAGCTAGGAAGGATTATAGTGAGAGAATTGCTTACAATTAAGTAAATATGATTAAATACATTAAATCATTATTTTTAATTAATAAATTTTATTTAAAAATAAGATTCACAAAAAAGTTTAATGGGTTTAGTTAAAATTATACTAAACTTATTTGGAACACTAGTAATGCTAACCTTACTAATATCCTATACTAATCTCTCGTACTAGTTGACATATGGGACAGATGTTATCTGATATGCCACGTCCGTTGATTCATGTCAGCTAGTACCAAAAATTAAAAAAAAAAAAAAATGACTCAATCCATCGTTCCCGTAAATCTATTCCCTCCCAAATCAATTCTCCTAAAATTGAAATCTCGTTTCCTTCCTCTAAATCAGATCTCTCTCACCAATCTATCCTCTTCCACCACCACTGCCGACTAGTTATCGTCTTCCACCACCACCTGTCGACATCATTTGCTCTTCCTCTTCCACCACCATGACCTATCATCTTCCTCAATTTTTTGTCTAAGTCAGTTACCCTAAACCTTAAACCAAACCTGAAAACCACACAGAAGTTTTGTTTGACTTCTTGAGTGGGTTGGGAGATTTAGCTTTTGCATATGCAGGTCATAATGTGGTTTTGGAGATCCAAGCAACAATTCCCTCAATTCCTGAGAATCCATCGAAAAGACCAATGTGGAAAGGAATAGTTGTTGCATTTACATATATTGTTGGAGCTTTGTGTTACTTCCTAGTCTCAATTGTTGGTTACTACATTTTCAGAAACAATGTTGATGACAACATCCTCATCACATTAGAGAAACCTGCTTAGCTTGTTGCTGCAGGTAACATTTTTGTGGTCATCCATGTCATTGGAAGCTACAAGGTTAATCTAATTCAATAGTCACTTTAGTCCTCATTATTTTTCGAGTTTTACTTTATATCTGAATTATTTTGGAAAAGTTTTAACATTACTTCCTTTTATTCTAGGAAATTGCAGATATTTGCAATGCCAGTGTTCGATATGCTTGAAGCTTTTCTGGTGAAGAAGTTGTATTTCACACCTTCTTTCTTCGCCTTTTTAACCCGAAGTACAAATGTTGGTTAGTACATGCCTAACTATTCTCTTTTCTCTCAAAGGAATACAAATTAATAAAGTAATTTCTTTTAATCTTTGTTAATTCAACATTTACAATGGCAGCGGATATATGTGTGGTTACTTGCTTGGATTCTTTGGAGGGTTTGCTTTCGCCCCAGTCATATATTTTGTAAGCATTGTCTTAGAAATTTCCAAACTACAAAAGCTTGTAAATTCTTATACTATCAATTAAAATTTTGTTATGCTTTTATGCTCTCAGCTCCCCTGCATCATGTGGCTTGCCATCCACAAACCAAAGAGATTTAGCTTATCTTGGATAATTACTATGCATATTTATGCATTGTCTATCAAAGCTGCATATTTCTGGGTATTCTGTTGATGAGGGCTAAGATCAATAATTGTTTTTGTCAAAAATTACGAATTTTTCTTATAAATTGCTTGGTGAGAGAGAAAAACTGAAGCTCCTATGAGTGGATGAAAATTATGATGATGATGAGATGAGGATTTTGTTGGCTTGAGGCACATCTAAGCAGTAGTTTGTTTAATTTGGCTGTAATAAGAGTGCTCATGTGAATGTATATGTGTCGACATTATGTAAAAATATTACCCTCATTTCATCACCTTGTACTGTTATTTATCTATGTTAGACATTATTAATATCAACAACAGTTTTCTGTTCCATCTCTACTTCTGATATATTTGAGAAAAATAACATATTGACTTGCTTTAATTTTTATTTTGTCAATAATATTATTAAATCGATAAACAGCGAAATATGGAACAAATACTTTTTCCTATTTAATGGGAAATATGGAACAAATAGTGAGGCTTATGCATAGTTGTTGTAAGCCATTTGTTGGTTAAACCCACAATTTAAGCACTTTCTAACTGGTTGAACAAACAATCACACTAAAAAGTCATACTATAATATGGATCAAAATTATCAAGTGCTGTTACTTTGCAGCTTGATTTGAGAGTTGGGAAGATCATGTTTTCTTTTTTTCTTTTTTTCGGTTTTGGGCAGGAGTCAGACAACTAAATTACCTTATTACTATATATAATTATTTTATTAAAAATTTTAAAATAATAAAATAATAAAATTATGAAATTAGCTTATTAATAAAAATTATTTAAGAAATGACTACATTATATTTATTTTTAGTAATATATTCTAAGTTAATAACATTATTATTGATTTGCAATGTGTTATAATGAAGGTTGGAGTTTGAAACCAGAGTGTTGCGGGCTATTGGGCTTCACGGGCTCGGCGGTGGTTTGGGTTAGGCTTGGGGATGGATGGATGAGTTGGCTATTAAATTGTGTGGTAATGTATTTAAGCCCATTAAAATTCTTTCTAAATCCCATATTAGTTAAAAGTTACTAAATAAAATTTGTTAAATTATTTATCAATTATTTATGAGTTTTATTATACATCTTAAATTTTCCATATACATATTATTGTGACCACATAATCACATAATAATATGCATTATAGTTCTACATTTTGTATAATTAGTTGATATAAAAATAAATAAATGTTGACAGATTTAAGATGTGAGAACGTGTAATCCTATTCTAAAAGGTAAAACGACACTTGAAATATCCTCATCAAAGGAATTGTGTTATTTCTTGAAACCCTAACACTATAAAATAACAGTGGATGACACTCCATTATTAATAACAATGAATATCCTTTGCTTCCTTTCTTCATTTGGTAACTAGTCATTTAGATTTCTTAGAGTCAATGCATAGTGTCCATTGCATGTTAAGTTATGAACCCAAATTCAAGGGGAACAAAGTCTTAATGCAGAATTTCCAAATTCGTTATATTGAACTCATATTTGCAATAGCGAATTTCTAACCACAAATTCGCTATAGTAAAGAAGTTTACTACCAAATCCAATAGCTAATTCATTGTTGTAAAAGCATTTTCTTAAAAAAAAAAAAAAAAAAAAATGTGAGTTTTAACCGAGGATAAGTGTTTTTTATTCTTAATGACTATGGATTGTTATAAGACATCCTAAACGCTATAAAATGGTGTTATATCCATAAGAGAAAATGATTAGTCAACAATTATCTTGAGAAAAAGAATGATAAATAAATTCGTAAGACTTGTAAGAACTTTTATAGTTTTTTTCTTTTTTCATAGTAAAGTTTCTACAATTATAAAATAAACGTAGTTCAAATATAAAAAGTGAGTTCACTATCAATCTTTGTGCGTTTAATTATCACTTTAGTAAGGAAGTAGATTTTTGCTAACATTTAGTTGAATCCCCAAATTTGGTAACTTGAAAGGTCTACATAGTTGGTTTATATGAGTAGAATAAAATGACAAATAATAATCTAAAATTTCTACATACCCATTTAGTAATTTAATTATTAATTATACTTTATAGGATATTCATTAATGGACATTTCCATTAACGAACATACTTCCAATCCCAAAGAAAAGATAAAAAAGAAGTATACAAAAAATAAACATAAATTCACTGGCCACGTGTCTCCCTAGCATCTCTCTCATCAACAAAAGTCAAACACGTTATTGTCTGAGCGGCTCCCTTCTCCTTCTTGCCGGAGTTAAATACAATATTTCTGAGATCCAGTAAAACCTGATAATAGCACTTAGGTCCTTATATCATCTTTTTAATTTTTTTTAAAATCTGAAATATCCCTAACTTCTCTTATGTAAATGAAATTAAAAATTAATAGAATTATAAAAAAAAAAAAAAAAGGCTGCCAACTGAGAATTCTTGAAAAAATTTAGAACAATTCCATGAACTTTAGATATTTAAAAAAAAAAAATTCAGAGTTGATTATTGGACATGACATTGACAAGGACCTAAATGTTACTATCAGATTCTAATGGACCTTATTTATTTAGGCCACACCTCAGGGACAAAATATTAGATGCTCTCCTACGCGTTCTACTTCTCCACTCCATTGTCCGCACTTCGCACTCTCGTTTCATTCTTCTCATTCTTTATTCTCCATTTCATTCTCCCAAAACCCAGAAACACCATTTCTTTATGGCCCAAGTCTCGCTTTCCTCCGTCCAACTCATCGACAGGAACGGCTGCTTCAATGTCGCCGGTCTCGACCACTTCGTCCGCGCCACTGAGCTTGCCAATCATGGCGTCTCTTACACCGTTGTTGCCGTCATGGGCCCTCAAAGTAGTGGTACGTTTCTAAAGTTCATTACTTTGTTGTAGATTTCTTCCGTGCATTCAGACTTTACTTAGTTTTGTTGCAGTTTTAATATTTTTGTTTTTAATTCAATGTAAGGCCTTCACTACGAGTTAAAGCTCTGTTTTTTGGGTTTTTGGAACTGGGTTTTGTGTGCTTTAATATGTTGGATTAGTATTTTATTTTGTTTTTATTGTTAACGGTGAACAGGGAAAAGTACTCTATTGAATCATCTTTTTGGTACAAAGTTTATAGAGATGGATGCATCAGAAGGAAGGTTGTTTTTTTTTTTTTTCGCGTTGCTCAAGTTATGTTATTTTGCAGTTTAATGTAAGACAGGGGAATATGTTTATGTTTTATTTATTTATTTTTTATTTTTTGGGTGCAGGAGTCAGACAACTCAGGGAATTTGGATAGAGAAGTGTGCTGGCATTATGCCTTTCACCATTGCCATGGATTTAGAGGGAACTGATGGGAGTGAAAGAGGCGAGGTATGAACTTTGTCTCCATATCTTTACTTAGTTGAAGTTCAATTTGTAATGGTAACGGGATTATGTTTTGCTGTGAAGGAGGCTTGTGTAGCATACATATCTTAGTTTTCTGCAGTTCTATTTGGATTATCCGTATGGGTGTCAGTAGCAGGTTTAGGAATGTTCTTATGCGTTCAAACATCTACTGACTCACAAATATGTTATAACTGTGTCCCCTGAAGTTTAGTTTATTAGCTCTGCAACCAAAGGGTACATGGTGTTTTGTGAGGAAGCTGCTGTTATGAAAAATTCAGCAATCGTTAGTAACTGAGTTTTGTGATATTTCCTTGCTCTAAATTAGGGGCTGAAGTGGGTTAACAATTTATAAGAGGGATCATGATATTAGTTTCTATTTGTAATGGCAAATCCAATAGAGATATCCTTGCTATCTTCAAGCGGGGATATGTCATTCATCTTTTTTTAAGTTTGAATTCTGAGAACCCTTTCTGACCATGTTATCAATGTGATTTTTGTGAGGCTTAAAGTTATTCATTGTGCTTTATGGGTTTCTAGAGATGCCTATAGGCAGATTTTGCCCCTTTGGGTGGAAATGTATGAGTTAGTGTTGATACCTTTTGTAACACATGTAAAATACTGAAGTCTGTGTAAACACATCTAGAAGATGCTGTGGCCTAAGAATGTTTAATGATTCAATTAAGTAAGAGTTTTTTTTTTTTTTTTTATTTTTTTTATTTGCTATCAAAAGTAGGTTAAATATTATCGCATGCATGTATTATGTGTATTATCATTTCTTTATCTGTTGAAATTCTACTTAGTTTCTGGGAAAATATTTTCATCACCCATTAAGTGTGTCTGCCATTTTTTTTTCAGGATGACACTGCATTCGAGAAACAGAGTGCCCTGTTTGCTTTGGCAATTGCAGATGTTGTACTGATTAACATGTGAGTTTGTTTAATATTGCATTTAGAGCTGCAGATATGTTGGCATTACAGAAACAAACATGTAATTGGTATTATTGCATTTAATCCTGGAAGGAGTGTTTTATTAATTGTGATTTGATGTTTGAAAACTGCCATATCAGGATAATTATTGGCAATTTATATCTTCACTTCTTTGTTTCAAGGAAAAAAAAAAAAGAAGAAAGATCAGCAAATTTTTCTTTTCACATTTTGTGTTGTCTGTACGTAAGTTTATTTTTCTTTGCCAAATTTCATTTTACATGGATGCCTTTAATCAGAATTTGATGCTGTCTAAATTTGGATTTATATCCTGGAGTTTCTTAAATGTATCTACTGGAAGCACCGAAATCTTGTGGAAACACAAAAAGTTTAGGCATCAGTTTCAAGCGTTAATAAGATGTTTAATGTCATGTGTAGGTGGTGCCATGATATCGGTCGGGAGCATGCTGCCAATAAGCCTCTTCTAAAAACGGTTTTCCAGGTACGCTAGCCAGTTGTCCATGGTCAATGTCTTATTGTCTGTTTATTGTATACATGTCTGTTTATTTTACATAATTTTGTGTGTTTCTGTGCTTATGTAGGTCATGATGCGTCTGTTTGGCCCACGTAAAACTACCCTTCTTTTTGTTATACGTGATAAAACCAAGGTGTGGACTTGCACTTTATATTTTTGCTTTACGCTTCATTCTTTTTGTGGAAGGGACTTTCTCTTCTCTTTTGAATCAATATCTTGTTCATGTACTCTCCATGCAGACCTCGCTTGAAAAACTAGATCCTATTTTAAGACGGGATATTGAAAAGGTATATTTATTTATGTTTGTTCATTCTTTTGTTTATTTCATTTCTTCAACATTTTGATAGGTGGTGATTTCTACAGATATGGGATGCAGTTCCTAAACCCGAGGCCCACAAAAGTACTCCTCTGAGTGAGTTTTTTAATGTAAGTAAATGTTCTCCAATTCTTGCTCTCTGACTGATTATTTTTTCTGTATTTACTTTATATTATACTTAACATGCAATGCTTTTAATTTCTTACTTGACATGTAGGTGGAGGTCATTGCCTTATCTAGCTATGAAGAGAAGGAGGAGCAGTTTAAAGAGCAGGTAGCCATTAATAAGATTAGGAAGTTTATCAAACCTCTATTAAAATGGGTTGCGACCATTACTGGCTCAACTGAGTTTGGCGTTTGTTGTTACATTTTCAGTCTACTAACATTTACATAAATAATCAGTGTTGGAAATCTTTGTCGTCGTGGCATCTTGGCCTAAATAATTTTTATTTTGTGAAATACATAGCTTACAGTTGGTATCTACGGGCTTATGATTTTGACATGGCATGTAGGTTGCTGAACTGAGGGAGCGGTTTTTCCACTCCATCTCTCCAGGAGGACTAGCTGGAGATAGACGAGGAGTTGTTCCTGCCTCAGGATTTTCTCTTAGTGCAAAACGGATATGGAAAGATATAAAAGAAAACAAGGACCTGGATCTTCCTGCTCATAAGGTGTTATTATTTTTGTTTCAGTATATGTTCTGCGACTTTTCAATTTCACTGATATCTATATATATATATACTTTTTTGTTAACATTTATCAGGTAATGGTCGCAACTGTTCGTTGTGAAGAAATTGCCAATGAGAAGCTCCACTCTTTGTTTGCCAATGAGGTTCTTTTTACATTCATCTCCCTTGCAGGAATTACAGGTCTGATTCGAACATTGTTTGTTAGCCAGTACTTAGTTGATTTGTTGCAGGGTTGGTTGGCGTTGGAGGCAGATATTCAAGTTCATCCTGTCCCAGAATTTAGAAAAAGGCTCGATGCTGTTCTCGATACCTGTCTTTCCGAGTAAGTTCACATCTCTGTCCAATTTATTTTCAAGTCTAATTATATGATTTTACTTGTTTTATGTAATCGTATGTAGACTATCAAAGTGCATGTGCAGTTGATGTATTGCTTAGAAATGAATGATGATTAATGTTTAACTGAAACTGAGGTTGTGAAATTTACATCTAAAAATGATTATCCGGAGTAATTGTGTATATTGTACAGCGACAGTCTTGGAGTATTTTCATTGATACAACTCTTTTCGGAAGCTCTGATCTTTGTTTCATATGCGAAATTCTATTTTTCATAGGTACGACAGGGAGACTATCTACTTTGATGATGATGTTAGAACTGTAAAACGTCAATATTTGCAATCAAAAGCATTGGAGGTAAGGTTACGCTACTTGTTTTCAAATACAAAATTGGATATATATTAATGGTGAATAGCTTAACTAATTTTCGTGAATCGTTCAATTTGAAAATTGTACTGAATATAGGGTGGTAAAAACACAAAAAAAACAACAGTTTCAATCGTTTTTTATTAACAAGACAAAATATATTTATCGATCGATAGATATCATCAAAAGTTTGTATGATTGCATGTATTTAGCATCTCTTAGACTCTCACATATGACCTGTTTGTTTACCACAGGAGGCTTACAAGCGGGTTCCCAACTGGCCCGCACCCACACCTGCTCCGGCTCCTCCTCTGGCTCCCGCTCGTGCTTCCATCTGGTCAAACTTACCCGCGGCTGTATCAGTAGCTGTATCAGTGGCGGGATTTGTTGTTAACTACCTCAGTTGAAGTATGTAATTATGTGATGTTAATGGGTTGGTTTGTTATAGAGTACAAATTTTCTTTCGTCGTGTATTTGGCAGTTCTTCGAATATTGAACATAGGGTAACACTTTTTGCTTGTACTAACTCTTTATACACGTTTTTAGATAATTGTGTGATTTGAAATTATAAATAAATTAAAGTATATTACATGTCAAACATGTAGGTTATCACATTAATTTGTATGCATAACATTGTTTTTTTAATACAAGATTCATTGACAATGAAATTAGTGATTACATCGAACATTTAATACTCATTATAGATTATTATTATTGAAGTTATGATATGAGTTATATATTCTATATTATGAATTCATGTAAACGTTATTACTGGGCTTATTATATGTTGTGTTATTAGTTTTAATTTCTATATTTACGTAATTATTATGGAATTAGTAATAATTATTAAATTGGGTTCAATTGATAATATTGTATATATATTCTCTAAAATAGAAATCAAGTTACGCCTCCATTATAAACAAGGTATATTTGCTAACCCCCCATATGTTTGCCGCTTTCAGATAGTATAGAAAAAAAAAATTAATTGCAATAATCCCCCAATTCTGTAGGCACTTTAACCTTTGATAAGGCACTTTTAATATTCAATAAATATATAAAGGATATTTTTGACTTTTTGATATACCTTCATAAACCCCTGAATATTGTCTTTTCCTTTTTTTGTTAATGGTTGTTGACGAATGGGGGTTCTGTAATTGACGTTTTTTTTTTTTTGGAAATATTCCTTATAAACAACAATAAATATCTTTTGTTTTCTTTCTTCTTTTGGTGACTCGAAAGAATAATGCTGACCGTCCATTCTCAGCACACCAAATAATATTCATTATATCTCTTTATAGATATTGAATCACTTTCCATTGGGTTATTTACACTTTTATCCTTAAGGTGTGGAGTATATTATTTACCTCTAATACTATCGGATGTGAACGGCTTAATTCAATTAGGTGAAAGTTTTCAATAAAAAGTTTTATCTTATTTACATATTATTAGAAATGAAGAATTTTTTTTTTAATATATATATAAGTAACCCGCCAAAAGTGGCTCCTATTATATATATACCCATTACTCTTATGAAAAAATGATTTTTTTTAGGTGTAGTATTTTTTTTACTTTTTTCTTTTGTATTTTATTAATTTCTAATAACATGTATATAAGACAATAGGGGCATTACAGGCTTTTTATTTGAAAATATTATCTTATTAGATTAAACTTTTCATATCCTATAAGTACTTGAGGTTAGTGCAACTCCAAATCTAAAGGATGAAAGTACAAATAACCCATTTCCGTCTATCTACAAAATAACCCATTTCCATCTATCTACAATTATTAATTAATATGGTTAGTGACATTAATCTGCCTTAGTTATAATAAAATAACAAAAATCTCCTTAAGGTAGAGGTTTCAAAAATGACAAAAATTCTCTTACCATTAAGTTTTAGATGTTATAATAAAAGGATTATTATCAGTTAGATGACACTTTCATCATAAACTTATAATTATAGGAAACTTAACTATTTAAAATCGTTAATTTTAATTTTATTAAGGGTATTAAGGTAATTTATGTGTAATATAGTTTCATATAAAATAAGTTTTTTTTTAATTACAACAATTTGAAAAAGAAATGGACAAGAAAATGACACATATCTAAATAAAAATAAATGAGGATACATCATAAAAAAAAAAATTAAGGAATTTTTTTAACTATACTTTATATTTTAGTTTTAATTTTTTAAATATATATTGCTTTATTTTTTAATATGTACAATCGTGGGTGTGTGTATGTGTGTGTGTGTGTCTATATATATATATATATATAGCGATTTATTTTTTGTTTTGAATTTTTTTAAATAATAAAATCACTTGAAGATGAATATTTCAATCATTTAAAATATTTCAATTAAAGGTAATAGTTTTACACCGTTAAGTATCATCTCATTATTTTTTAATATTTGTTTCTTATAATTATATATGTTTAATGAAAATATCTCCTGATTGATAATAACCCTAAAATAAATGATAAAAAATAATTTAATAATTTTGATTAACTCATTAAAGAAGAAATTTCAATAATTTACAAATAAGGAGAATTTTTATTATTTCAAAACATAAAAAGAATTATTATATATGCTTTAATTTCAACGTCTATCTTTTCCACCTGTCTTTTTCATCCGTAATTAATATGGTTATAAAATCACATTAGAACAAAAGAAGTTTCTATTAAATAAACAGAAATCCACGTGTCGTTTACTGAACTTGCCAAGTCAATTTATCTGCACTAAAAGTCAAAGTCAGACGGCTGCGCCCCTTCTCCTGTCACCTTCTACTTCATTTTCTTCCATTACATTCTCAACTTCTAGTTCATTCTTTTTCAATTTTGATTCCGCAAACCCTAGAATTTCGCTTCCTTATGGCTGCAGGCTCTCTTTGCTCCGTCCAACTCATCATCGGTAACGGCAACTTGAATGTTGATGGTCTTAACAACATCTTCTGCGCCACCAACCTCTGATAGTGACCTTTCTTACACCATCATGGACCCACAAAATAGTGGTATATATGTTTTTCAAGTTCATCCCTTTTATTATAAAATAGATCATGAAATTAGTAATCCATTGAACATTAGCATACAAATTATTATTACAAATGTTATTTTATGTTAGGTTATGAGTCTTATATTCTATGGTATGAATTCATGTTGAACATTATTACTGAGTTTACTATATGTCGTGTTATTAGTTTTAATTTCTATATTATGGCTCATATTATATGTTCATTATAAACAAGAGAAAGCTATTTAATATATCATTTTATTTTTTATAAATTATAATCTAATATATTTTTAATTGGTTACGCTAGTACTAGAGTCACTAGAATTTTTTTTTAAATTATTCTCCAAATTAGTATTAGAATTAGAGATCATAATTTCTTTAAACTAACATATAAATTACCTAATTATATTCTTATGAAAAAATTAAGAAATAAAATATATTGTTTTTAAGAAGGAATACTAAATGTATATAAAAGTGAAGAAATTGGATAAATAGTCTTAATTAAGGTAGTTAAGGAAATGTCAAATATCAATTTGACCCAGTAATTATTTCGAACAGAAAAGAATATAGTTTTCTTGCTTGGTTTGGTAACTAGTTAGTTTAATTTAAGCATAAGGTTTACGCCTTAAAACCCGCGTTGACTACCTTTGGATGTCATTGAATTTGCCAAAACAAGCCGGACAACGGCCCACGAAAGAAAATCACATTCTTAAAATATCTTTGTAAAACCCCTGAGGTTTAATCAAGTAACAGATTCCCCCTAAGATTTCAGAAATAACATAAATCCTCCTTTTATTAGTGAGTTGTTAGTGCACTCTTAGAATTTATAATATGATGGGTTAATAAATATTTATGATACTGCTCCTCTACTGTTTATTTTAGCACAAAAAACCTAGTGATAGGAGCAATTTTGTTATTATTATAACATTATTGTGGGACTTCAAATTTTAATCATATTTTAGGGGGATTTATGTTATAAACCCCAGTATTCATGAATCACACGACTGAATATTCATTTGGATATGATATTAAATCAATCACTTTAAAGTTTAAACCAACGTACAATAACGAAAAAAGTTTCCAAAAGTAAAGAGAACCCACGTGTCGTCTCCTTGACTTGCCAAGTCAGTTTGTCTTTTATCTCCTTCTTCCTTCACCTCCTAGTCTAATACTTGTGAGCTGTGACTCGTCCACTTCATTTTTGCTATTAGACTCTCAATTTCTACTTCTTTCTTTTTCAATTTGATTCCCTCAAACCCTAGAATTTTTCGCTTCCTTATGGCTGAAGTCTCTTCTTGCTCCGTCCAAATCATCGGCGGTGACGGCAGCTTCAATGTCGACGGTCTCCACCACTTCGTCCGCGCCACCAACCTCCCCGATCGCGGCCGCGACTACGCCGTCGTCGCCATCGTGGGCCCACAAAGTAGTGGTATATATGCTTTTCAAGTTCGATCTTTTCAGATTTGTTCCAGATTTCACTGATTTATGACGTTTAATTTGAAAAGTTTCCGCTTTGGTTTTGTTGTAATAATAAATATGATGCTGCAAAATTTCGGTTTTTTAGTTAGGTTTGTCACGTTTTCATTGTGATTTAATGCTCTGTTGGCTTAGTATTTTGTTTTGTTTTTAATTTTTAATGGTGAACAGGGAAGAGTACTTTAATGAACCATCTTTTTGATACAAAATTCAAAGAGATGGATGCATTTGAAGGAAGGTTGGTTGTTTGAGTTTCTTAAATTTGTTTATTTTGCAGCTTAATGTAAGAGATTCGTAAAATTTATTTTATTTATTTATCATTTGGGCAGGAGTCAGACAACTAAGGGAATTTGGATAGATAAGTGTGCTGGCATTGAACCTTTCACCATTGCCATGGATTTAGAGGGAACTGATGGCTGTGAAAGAGGCGAGGTAATAAGCTTTGTGTCGATATCTTCAATTTGTAACGGAAATGGGGTTATGTTTTTCTGTGAAGAAGGCCTGTGTAGCATATAGATCTTAGTTAATTTTTCTGCAGTTATATTTGGCAGTACATATGATATGAGTATAATATGCCATATGGGTGTCAATAGAAGGTTCAGGAATTTTCACATGTGTTCAAACACCTATTGCCTCACAGATACATCAGAACTGTGCCCCCTGAATTTTAGTTTAATTTGTATTAGCACTGAAACCAAATAATACACAATGCTTTGTGGGGAAGGTGCTGTTATGAAAATTTTAAGCAATTGCTAGTTACTGAGTTGTGTGGTATTTCATTGCTCTAAGTTAGGGGCTGAAGCTGGTTGACAATTTATAAGAGAATCTTGATATTTTTTCTATTTATAATGGCAAACCAAAGTGAAATCCTTGCTATCGTCAAGAGGTGATGTTTCATTCATCATTTAAGTTTGAATTCTGGAGAACCCTGTTAGCGTCAGACCAAATTCACAATTTTATCTTTGTGAGGCTTAAAGTTATTTATAGTGCTTTATGGATTTCTAGGGATGCCTGTAGACATATTTTGCCCCTTCATTGGGGCGGAATTGTATGAGTTAGTGTTGATACATTTTCATCACCCATAAAGTGTATCTGAAATTTTTTCAGGATGACACTGCATTTGAGAAGCAGAGTGCCCTGTTTGCTTTGGCAATTGCAGATGTTGTAGTGATAAACATGTAAGTCTCTTTGATCTAGTATATGGAGCTGCAAATATGTTGGCATTACAGACACAAACTTGGTTCGGGAATTACTGCGTTGACAAGTACAGGCTTTCCTACAAAAAGGAGAATGGCCTTGGGCTAATTAGGCTTTGGGCTTAAAGAAATTAGAGATAATATAGTTTGTTGTAAACAACATGTCTCATATGATATGTGCAAAATATTATATATTCTTGGCATGATCTGTATAATCTACTTAGGTATATGTAGCTTCAGTTATGCATGTGAGTAGTCTAGGCTGATCTAGGCCTGGCCATTCTCTAAGGTTGCCTAAGGTTTTTAAAATCTGGATTTCTCTGGTCCATCGACCTATATGGCTTACATGGTTCCCCTCTTTGCTGTTACTTTGGCCTGCCAATGCTTAGCCCTTGTTTTCTTTTAAAGTAGTATCTAAACAGGCATTGGTATCATTGCACTAATTCCAGGAAGCAGCATTTTATTAATTGTGATTTGATGTTTAAAAACCACTGTATCAGGATAAGTTTTAGCAATTTATATTTTAATTTCTTCGTCCCCCTCCCCCTTAAAAAAAAAAAAATTGGTGAATTCTTCTTTTTCATCTTTGCTGTTGCTGTTGTCTCTACCAAAGATTATTTTTCTTTACATAATTTGATTTTGAATGGAAGCCTTTGATCAGAAATGGACACTGTTTAACATTCAGATCTACATCCTAGAGTTTCTTAAATGTGTGGACTAGAGGCACAGAAAACTCATGGTAACACAAAAGTTTGATGTCAGTTCAAGTGTTAATACAGTGTTTAATGTCATATGTAGTTGGTGCCATGATATCGGTCGGGAGCAGGCTTCCAATAGACCTCTTCTTAAAACAGTTTTTCAGGTGCTCTAGCCAGCTGTACAGGGTCAATGTGTTATTGTCTTTTTATTGTATATAACAATATTGTCTGGTTATTTCACATAATGATCTGGTTTTCTGTGATGTATGCAGGTCATGATGCGTTTATTTAGCCCACGTAAAACAACTCTTCTATTTGTTATACGTGATAAAACAAAGGTGTGCACTTGCACTTTATATTTTTCCTTTACACTTCATTCCTTTTGTGGAAGGGACTTTCTTTTTCTTTTGAATCAATAAGTATTCATGACTCTCCTTGCAGACCCCGCTTGAAAAATTAGAGTCTAATTTAAGAGAAGATATCAAGAAGGTATACTTATTTATGTTTGCTCACATTCGATTTGTTCAATTTTTTTTTTTTTCCTCAGCATTTTGATAGTTGGTGATTTCTACAGATTTGGGAAGCAGTTCCTAAACCCCAGGGACCATGAAGGTGCTCCTCTCAGTGAGTTTTTTAATGTAAGTAAATGTTCTCTAATTTTCTCTAAATGTTCTCAGTTTTCTCTATATCTCTATGACTGATTCATTTTCTGGAATTGCGTTATATTTTACCTTTTAATTTATTACTCGACATGTAGGTGGAGGTCACTGCTTTATCTAGCTATGAAGAGAAGGAGGAGCAGTTTAAAGAGCAGGTAGCCATTAATAAGCTTAGGAAGTTTATCAAACCTCTATTAAAATGGGTTGCGACCTTTACTGGTTCAACTGAGTTTGGAGTTTGTTGTTACATTTTCAGTCTACTGACATTTACATAAATAATCAGTGTTGGAAATCTTTGTTGTCGTGGCATCTTGGCCTAAATAATTTTTATTTTGTGAAATACATAGCTTACAGTTGGTATCTACGGGCTTATGATTTTGACATGACATGTAGGTTGCTGAGCTGAGGGAGCGGTTTTTCCACTCCATCTCTCCAGGACTGGCTGGAGATAGCCGAGGAGTTGTTCCTGCCTCAGGATTTTCTCTTAGTGCGCAATGGATATGGAAAGATATAAAAGAAAACAAGGACCTGGATCTTCCTGCTCATAAGGTTTTATTATTTTTGTTTCAGTATATGTTCTGTGACTTTTCAATTTCACTGATATATATGTATACTTTTTTGTTAACATTTATCAGGTAATGGTCGCAACTGTTCGTTGTGAAGAAATTGCCAATGAGAAGCTCCACTGTTTGTTTGCCAATGAGGTTCTTTTTACATTCATCTCCCTTGCAGGAATTACTGGTCTGATTCAAACATTGTTTGTTAGCCAGTACTTACTTGATTTGTTGCAGGGTTGGTTGGTGTTGGAGGCAGATATTCAAGTTCGTCCTGTCCCAGAATTTAGAAAAAGGCTTGATGCTGTTCTCGATACCTATCTTTCCGAGTAAGTTCACATCTCTGTCCCTATATATTTTCAAGTCTAATTATATGATTTTACTTGTTTTATGTAATCGTTTGTATACTATCAAAATGCATGTGCAGTTGATGTATTGCTTAGAAATGAATGATGATTAATGTTTAACTGGAACTGAGGTTGTGAAATTTACATCCAAAAATCATTATCCTGAGTAATTGTGTATATTGTACACCGACAGTCTTGGAGTATTTTCATTGATACAACTCTTTTCGGAAGCTCTGATCTTTGTTTCGTATGCAAAATTCTATTTTTCATAGGTATGACAGGGAGACTATCTACTTTGATGATGATGTTAGAACTGTAAAACGTCAATATTTGCAATCAAAAGCATTGGAGGTAAGGTTACGCCAATTGTTATCAAATACAAAATTGGATATATATTAATGGTGAATAGCTTAACTAATTTTTGTGAATCGTTCAATTTGAAAATTGTACTGAATATAGGGTGGTTTTAATGTGTCCTAAGAGGGCATGTTAAAAACACTAAAAAAACAACAGTTTCAATCATTTTTTATTAACAAAACTAAAAATATATTTATCGATTGATAGATATCATCAAAAGTTTGTATGATTGCATGTATTTAGCATCTCTTAAGACTCTCACATATGACCTGTTTGTTTACCACAGGAGGCTTACAAGCGGGTTCCCAACTGGCCCGCGCCCACACCTGCTCCGGCTCCGCCTTCCATCTGGTCAAACTTACCCGCGGCTGTATCAATAGCTGTATCAGTGGCGGAATTTGTTGTTAACTTCCTCACTTGAAGTATGTAATTATGTGATGTTAATGGGTTGGTCTGTTATAGAGTACAAATTTTCTTTTGTAGTGTATTTGGCAGTTCTTCGAATATTGAACAATGAACATAGAGTAACACTTGAACATAGAGTAAAACTTTTTGCTTGTACAAACTCTTTATACACGTTTTAAGATAATTGTGTGATTTGAAATTATAAATAAATTAAAGTATATTACATGTCAAACGTGTAGGTTATCACATCAGTTGAAAAGAATAATTTGTATGCTTAACATTGTTTTTTAATACAAGATTCATTGATCATGAAATTAGTGATACATCGAACATTTAATACTCATTATAGATTATTATTGTTGAAGTTATGATATGAGTTATTTATTCTATATTATGAATTCATGTAAACATTATTACTGGGCTTATTATATGTTGTGTTATTAGTTTTAATTTCTATATTTACGTAATTATTATGGAATTAGTAATAATTATTAAATTGGGTTCAATTGATAATATTGTATATTCTCTAAAATAGAAATCAAGTTGTGCCTCCATTATAAACAAGGCATATCTGCTAACCCCCCATATGTTTGCCGCTTTCAGATAGTATAGAAAAAAAAGTTAATTACAATAACCCCCAATTCTGTAGTCACTTTAACCTTTATTCCTATTCTGTAGTCACTTTAACCTTTATTCCTTTAATAAGGCACTTTTAATATTCAATAAATATATAAAGGGTATTTTTGACTTTTTGACATACCTTCATAAAACCCTGGATATTGTCTTTTCCTTTTTTATTAATGGTTGTTGACGAAATGGGGGTTATGTGTAATTGACCTTTTTTTTTTTTTGGGTAAAAAGCGACAAAGATATGGGTTTTTTTTTGGAAATATTCCTTATAAACAACAATAAATATCTTTCGTTTTCTTTCTTCTTTTGCTGACTCGAAAGAATAATGCTGACCGTCCATTGTCAGCACACCAAAGAATATTCATTATATCTCTTTATAGATATTGAATCACTTTCCATTGGGTTATTTACACTTTTATCCTTGAGGTTTGGGGTACATTATTTACCTTTAATACTATTGGATATGAACGGTTTAATTCAATTAGGTAAAGGTTTTCAATAAAAAGTTTAAATTACCCTTTGTTATCTTATTTACATATTATTAAAAATGAAGAATATATATATATATATATATATATATATATATATATAGTTAGTAATTTTTTAAGAAATATATGATAAAATTCATTAAATAACTTTGTAAACATATATATACACAGAGGTATATAATGTAAAATCCGAAAGTTCTAATTTTAATTCATATAAATATATACACAAAATAACTGATATATTTTAACAAGTACAAAATAGTCTTGGACAATGTTGTCCAAGCTCCTCCGCTTCTTGACGTCCCATCCGACCATAAATCATCTAGTATCTACAAAACAGTAGAAATAACGGAGTGAACACTAATTGCTTAGTAAGTAAACCAAACTGCATTACTGTTCTTCCTCCGTTACTCATGTTTTGATTTTCCTTTTCTCACTTTAATCCTTGCAAATATTCTTCATTCTTTTCTGATACTCTGATTTGCTACTTATCAACACACACACACACACACACACACATATAAGTAAACCGCTAAAAGTGGCCCCTATTATATATATACCCATTACTCTTATGAAAAATTGATTTTTTTTTTCTTTTAGGTGTAGTATTTTTTTTTAATAGTTTTTTCTTTTGTATTTTATTAATTTCTAATAACATGTATATAAGACAATAGGGGTATTATAGGCTTTTTATTGAAAAATATTATCTGATTGGATTAAACTTTTCATATCCTATAAGTAACGGAGGTTAGTGCAGCTCCAAACCTAAAGGACGAAAGTACAAATAACCCCTTTTCGTCTGTCTACAATTATTAATTAATATGGTTAGTGACATTAATCTGCCTTAGTTATAATAAAATGACAGAAATCTCCTTAAGGTAGAGGTTTCAAAAATAAAAATGATAAAATTCTCCTATCATTAAGTTCTAGGTGTTATAATAAAAGGGTTATTATGAGTTAGATGACACTTTCATCGTAAACTTATAATTATAGGAAACTTAATGATTTAAAATAGTTAATTTTAATTTTATTAAGGGTATTAAGGTAATTTATGTGTAATATATTTTCATATAAAATAAGTTTTTTTTTTTAATTACAACAATTTGAAAAAGAAATCATCAAGAAAATGACACATATCAAAATAAAAATAAATGAGGATACATCAGTGAAAAAAAAAAAAGGAATTTTTTTAACTATAATTTATATTTTAGTTTTAATCTTTTAAATATATATATTGCTTTATTTTTTTAATTTGTACAATCGTGTGTGTGTGTATTTAAATTTAGCAATTTATTTTTTGTTTTGAATTTTTTTTAAATAATAAAATCACTCAAAGATGAATACTTCAGTCATCTAGAATACTTCAGTCATCTAAAATATTTCAATTAAAGTTAACGGTTTTACACTGTTAAGTATCTATAGATGTAAAAATATACTTGTACGGAAGGGGGTCTAATCCCATCAGGTTGAAGCCACTAGCGATTCGCTGCATCTGCACACGTAGAGAAACAAATGCGTGAAGTGAACGGGAAACACCGGGGTGGGGTTTGCCGTAGGCACTCCGACAATCAAGTCAGCAAGGCCGATAGAGGCTAATATAGTGAGGGCTAGGGAGTAGAGAGGTTACCGAAAGTCTAGTCGGAGACTGTGACTACGACAGTGATGTAAAGCTCTCAAGTAGGAGCTTCGGATGTGAAGGTGTAATGTAGTGTGTCCTTTGTGAGAGGGTGCTGCCTCTGTTTATATAGCAACTGTTTGGTCTCCCAATCTTGGTGGGAGTAGGAGTCCTAGTGTGACTCTGATGCAAACCCTAGAAGAATTAGGGCCGTGGTAAGCTGTCTTATCAGCGTCTGAATAGGAAGGTGATCTGAATAGGAAAATGACTTCGAATAGGAGATTGATTAGGAATAGGAATGTGATCAGTGAGCCATGGGCTTGGAACTCGCCTATAGGCCCAGGAAGTGAACTGGAATTGGGAGGCCCGTGTCTAGATGGTTTGGGCAAGCCGTATCTCGTATCGAATATGACTAATCTGGCTTGGGCCTCTTTGGGATTTGGGCCTGGTCTCTTTTCACAAGTGGTCCTGTTTTCCTATTTGGGTCAATGACGATTTTTGGCCCTAACAGTTTGTCTCCCACTCTCTGAGTTAAGAGTTCGTTAAGTCAGAGAGTAGGTAGCGATCAAGGCGCGATCGGTCTTTATTCTTGGACGATCGGCAGTCGATGTAACGGGATAGTTTGATGTACGTGACTCGTTTTGTCAAGGGTCGCTCGGTACCCGAGCCGGTCTGAAATATGACAATGACAAAGAATGTGCTCGACCGGTGTGAAGGGTTGAAGGATTGGGCGATTTATGAGAGCTCGGTCGGTATATCCTGCCAACCGACGAAGTAAGATAACACAACATGGCTTGGGTGTCGGCTCGATATATTGAATTGAGTGGCATGGAGATGGTATCGGGCCAAAGGGTCATTCGGTTGGGGTGCTCGGATGGTTGAGTAGGCGAGAGGATCTTTCGAGCTGTTGTTATTCATTCATCCAGTACGGAAGACCGAATAGGTGAGACTCGTTTTGATCGTCTGGAGTAAGCGCGAGCTCGACCGTTTAAGCTGATTGACCAATCGGGAGGGCCTCCTGGGCTCGTAAAGACTGGGAACATGTCGGGTCTTCTTTGGAAACGAGGTGCTCAATCGGTCGAGAGGACTGGGCGACTGAACATTGCTTCCATACGATGCCGTGGATCCATGCCACGTGTACGGTCATGATCAGTTCCTTATTTTTGAGCGGGAAAATAAAAAGTCGTTCTGACTCTCAACCAATCGTGGGCCGCCACGTGTTTTCATCTGCCAGATTTTCCCTTTTAAAAACGAAAGGGTAGACCGTTTGACCCCCATTTGCATTTTTCCTTCGCTTTCCTGCAAAACAAAAAAGGCTTCTCTCTTCTGCGTCTCCAATTTCTTTTTAGTGACGATGGTTCATATCGGCGGACTTGCTTCTTTCACAGTAAACACTCTATTTTCACGATGTTTCTGCGTTTCTTTGTGTTTATTTAGGTTGGTTTTGCTGCGTTTTTAGAAAATAGGTTGAAGTTCGTGCAATTTTGACTGGGTTTAAGGTGTTTGGAAGTGTTGGGTTTTGGTTTTGTAGAATAGGCTTGGATTCTTAAGTGTTTTGACAATTTTCCAGTGATTTTCTCTAGTTTTTTTATGTTTTTGGGGATTTAGGACGAAAAAAGGAGGAAGAAGAAGTCGAGTTATAGTATTGCTTGATCGAACCAAGTGACAGGTGAATCAGGGTTGTAAGCGTCAAGTGGGATAGATAGGTCACTCGGTTCGTCTGACCGAGTGGGTAGTTGTCTAGCAAGTGTTCGGATTGGTGAGTTGATGAGATGGTGATCAAGGGCGAGTAGACCCATAGGGTTGAGCTTGGAGGTGGGTCGGTCACCTAGGGGCGCGAATAAAACCTTTATTGAACCTAGGGTCGGGTCGGTCGATTGCAAGGGTTGACCATGGTTTAGGATCCGATAAGTAGGTCGACTGGTATTACAGGTCGAGTGATAGCGGGGTGTTCTATTCTGATTCGGTCGGTGGCTCGGGGTGAACGATCACTTAACATTTAAGACTCGAAGAGTAAGGTTCAATCGGTCGGTTAGGTGGGGTGAGTGACTATCGGACAGTTTCAAAGTTTGGATCAGTCGGTAGCAAAGGTCGACCGAGGTTTAGGAGTTGACGAGTTGTCGGGTAGGTCAAACGGTGTTGAAGGGCGAGTGACAGCTATGGAGTATCTTCCTTCGGTCAGTCACTTAGGGCGAGTGGTTCTTTGACTATTTGGGAATTCCGAAACTAGGACGGAGTCGGTCGGTTGGGATGGACGATCATGTCATAATGTCAAATACCGAATCAGCTAGCTTGAGTGAAATTGTAGTAGATGCTGGGGATGAGTATGAGCGTGCCCCTACCATAGTGATGATGCCCGAAGGGGGAGTTCCGATTGGGGTACCGACTGGAGTTAGTGTAGCTGCCCAAATGATGAGTGAGGTTGGTCCGAGTGGCTTGGTCAAGCATGGGAGAAGTGGGGAAGACTCCGAATGGGTCGGTAGTTCATCATGTTCCAATAATAGCTATAAGGAAGAGCCGAGCCAATAGGGCAGCGGGGTTTTGACCAGAGATTATCCGCCTGTGCTGAAGGATAGTGATGTGTGGCACATCCAGACCTTGTATCACATTCCGAATTCGGTTGATATTCTGACACTGTGGTCGTTCGAGCGGGTCGATTGGGAGGCAAAGTGCTGGATTAATGTTTACGAGAAGTGGTTTCATGATGGGTTGAGGCTACCCGTCCCTCACCTCGTCTGGGAGGTATTGAACCACTTCATGATTACCCCATCTCAGCTTATGCCAAATGCTTGGAGATTGCTGATGGCTTTGGAGGACCTCTGTGTTCAGAACAAAGCAAGGTTTGGGCTGCACGAGCTGTTGTATTCGTACTTCTTGAAAGAGAATGATAAGGAGAAGGACCGGTATCTGTTGAACTTGAGGCATGATCGGTCTCACCTGGTGACCGACCTATGGTACAATGATAAGAACTGGAAGGACCGATACTTCTTCTTGAGGGGTCAGGCTGTTTTTGGAGAGAGAGGTCAGGGCGAGATCCCGATCGGCTAGCGAGCTACTGGTGAGAACTTAGTTGTTTCTTTTGTACTTTTGATTACTAAATCTTGATTATATTTTTTGTTTGCAGAGCTTGAGTTCAATCGGGCTAGGCAGAGTGGAGACGGTTTGGACATTGCGACCTAGAAAGTGTTAGCCATCCCGTTGGAGCAGAGGGACTGGCAGTAGTGCTAGCAGAGTCCAACCTGAGGACTAGCATTCTTTGGGCCGGAGTAGAGGTGATTTAGAAAGGTACTCCCCTCCCCTCGCTGAAGCAGACTTGGGATGTGCTCTTTAGTCGATACTGCAACCATATCATTTTTTGGTGAGTCCAGGCTGAACCCACTAACAGTTGGAGAGTTTGCACTTGCAGAATCACTGATGAAAAAGTTGACTGTCCTGAGTGTGAGCGAATCTATCGCCCAACGTCGAGAGAAGAAGAGGAATGAGTCTTTGGCCAAGGAGGACACGAGAGTAGAGGATGTATTAGCAACGCCGCTGAGTCAGCAGCTTGTAGTTGGAGTTGGGTCGTCTCAGACCTCAGTCATGGATGAGGAGGTCGGGATGATTACGATCACGATTCCGGCTAATGCGTCAACTTACTATGATGTGACTACCATGAGTAAGCTGGCCGACTCATTTTTGTTCCCGACGGACGAGGCGTGTCTAAACCAGATGGGTGCAGTTGCTGGCGCTGATTGGGATGTAACCCACGCTATTCAGGTATGACAGTAGTATTTGATGATTTTGTTCCAGAATTTTGTTCTGATGGCAATGTTTTGTTGTGCAGGTATTCACTAGCAGTCTTCATCTGAGGAAGTTTGTCGTGGCACAAGAGAAACGGATACAGGATGTATCCAAGGCCAACACCTAGCTTGCACCAAAAAGAGGGAGCAGCCCGGAAGGCCGAGCAAGAGTTTCAGCAGCGTATGAGGGATAGCGAGCATGAGTTGGAGCAGTTGAGGCGTGAGTTGGACCGAGAAGACCGTAGAGATCGAGTCTCTTAGGGAGCAGTGTATTTCCATCACTGATGATACTATCATCAAGGCCTGTGGTGAACTCATGCTTGAGTTCAAGGAAGGGAAGACTTCTCACTGGGATCCAGACAAAGACATCCAGCTCATACGGGAGTTGTTGAAAGAGGGAGTCGGTCATCCGGGGGGGCAAAGATGTGGAACAGATGCCTGACCTTGCTAGTCAGCCGGGGCCATCGGATGTTGGGGATGTGAGTGATTGGGCGCTAGGACGGGTGCTAGCGGTGCGGACATGATGACCGAGTCGGAGATGGAGAAGGCGACTCGTACTGAGGATAGTTAGCTTAGTTTTTTCTTGTATTTTGGGGCTTGCGATGCCTTTTTTCTTGGCGTGTGCCATTCCTTTGTATTTTGAATTGAGCCATTTGAGGCCATCTGTATTATACTCGATTGTTCTAATACTTTCTTTATGGATGAATGAGTTCGTTGTTTCTTTACTTGTAGGTGCACCAAGTTGTGTTTGTTACTTTAGTGTGACCCAATTGCTAAGGCATGTAGGCTTTATGTTGGGCTAGGTTGGTGTTTTGCTTATTACCGGTGTTAGAACCATTCATTCGGTTTGGCCGACCGAGTACGAAGTCTCTTGGATTAGATGAAGTCAATCCGGAGAAGTGAATTCTTGGGTCGGACGAGTCCAACTCAAAGGTGTGAATCGTAGGTCGGGCTGAGCCGATTTGATGGCGTCCCTTCGTGGATCGGGTAGGGCCGACCGAAGATGATTCCGTGAACCGAGCAAGGTCGAGTAGAAGGTGTTTTCGTGAACTGAACGGGGTCGATTTAAAGGTGTTTTCGTGAATCGAGGGGGTTCAATTCAAAGGTGTTTTCATGAACTGAGCTGGGTCGATTCGAAGGTGTTTTCGTGAACCAAGCTGGGTCAATTCGAAGGTGTTATCATGAATCAAGCTGGGTCGATTCGAAGGTGTTATTGGCAGATCGGACATGGCCGATTTGAACGTACGAAATCATGGATCGGACAAGGCCGATTTGAAGGTGTAATCGTGAATCGGGCAGGGTTGATTCAAAGGTGCAATTTCGTGGATCGGGCATGGCCGGTCTGAAGGTGTTAACAATAATTGATCGATTAGAGTCGATTTGGAGATGTAAAATTTCTGAATAATACTTCATTAATATTTGGTCATGAGGCCGACTGTCTAAGATAAGGTGGATAGGCCCACTCCTCCCTTTTAAAATAAACAAGGAAAACAGAAAAAAGATAAGTTCACTTAGAAGTAGTAGTGTTTGAGGTGAACAACATTCCAACTGTTACTGATGTCTTTGCCCTCGGGGTTTGGAGTTTGTAAGCACCATTCCATGCTTCTTTGGTTATCTTGTAGGGGCCTTCCCAAGTGGGGCCGAGTTTGCCAGGTTGATCTCTTTGGTGTTTTGGAAGACCCCGCGGAGGACCCAGTCGCCTATCTTGAAAGTTCGATCCTCACGTTGCAGTTATAATGTCGGGAGGCCTATTGTTGATAGCCTGCTTTACGGATGCTCACCCGTTCGCGTAGCTCGTCGATGGTGTCCAGGTTCTGGCAAAGGTTCTGGTCGTTTGATTCTTCGTCCAGCCCATTAGAGCCTGGTTGGGATTGATTGTCGCTAGGATAGCTGAAGTATGTGAGGGAGAATGGGGTCTCGCCCGTTGACGAGCAAGCCGTGGTTTGGTATGACCAGATGACTCCGGGTAGCTCATTTACCCATGCACCATTGGTTTTTTGTAACCGCTTCTTTAGTGTCTGAATAATGATCTTATTTGACGACTCGGCCTGACCGTTAGACTGGGGTTTGCGGGGGGTTGAGAAGCTCAATTTTATTCCCCAAATGTCATCCTGAAGCCCGATAAACGGGATCCATTGTCGGTGACGATCTTCTTCGATATGCCGAACTTGCAGATGACATTCTTCCAGATGAAGGTTTTTACCTCTCGCGACTTGCGAAGGCTTTGGCTTCAATCCACTTGGTAAAGATCTCGAACATAAAGACTCATTGTCCTGGGTGTAGTAGTTTTCCCAGGATGTCTATTCCCCACTTCATAAAGGGCCAGAGTGTGAGGATGGAATGGAGTCGCTCTGGTGGGAGGTGTGAGACATGAGTAAACCTCGACGGTGTCGCTTCTTCACATAAGCGGCCGAATGCGTATGGTGATAATATCAGCTCACCCGGTGTGCAAGGCTGCGTCCCCTAGCATAATTTCCACATTCGCCTTCATGTAACTTAGTAAAGACACGTTGGGCCTCCTCTAGGCTTGTGCATGAAAGATTCAGCATGCATGAAGAGTGGTGGAGATGGAGAATGAAAGCATGAAAGCATGGATTAAAAAAACGGTTTACATGCAAAGCTTGGATATGAGATTACACCTACTCCTTTGCTTTGGATTGATGAAGATTAGCTTCAAAAGGATGAAACCTCCACACTTTAACACCACCTTGAGAGGATTAGAGAATGGCCTTGGCTAGGGAGAGAGAGCTTTTTGGTTTGTGTTTGAGTGAACAAGTGAATAATGAACAAAAATGCAACCTTTTGCACTTATATATACTTGGGCTATTTTGCAATTATTTATTTTTCACTTCCAAGCCCAATAAAATCTTATTTTATAAAGGGACCCCACGAATTTAATATGCTACCCTTTGAATAATCAATATTATTCAAGGGCCGATGTAAACTAAACTAGTTTACATTAACAACCCATAAATTTACCCTTTTTACCCTTTAACTATTAAAAGGTTATTCTTGTTCATCTCATTAATCTTAACACTTTAAGATATAATAATTAAATAATTAATTATTGCTTGACCATTTTAACCCTTAAAATGTCACAAATTGTTTTCTATGTAACTATTACTATAGAAATCCCGTTATTACCCTCGGAAGGTGCTAGCCCTCTTCGGATAATCATTTCTCTCTCATCCTTCTCTAACTTCCCAAGGCTATTGGTGTGACCATGTAGGTCCACCGTGGATTAGCCGTGAGCCTTCTGGATGAATCCAGGAAACTGTCCGGAGGCCCAACGACTATGGTAAACATCTAGCAATGTGCCATAGTCCCTAAACCACGATGAAGAAATGCTTCATCGAACCCATTTCAGATCATACGTACCATGCGGTAAAGTCCCTCCATTGAGATATCCTAATCGAGTATGGATTCATGGAACGTCAAAATCCTAAACTCGATCTTCTACCGAATTGTCGATCAATATGTCCGAACTTGTCATCACAAACTTACTTTTGTATGACTAATAATAGACTCGGCCGAGATTGTTTTCGACATTTATCGATGTTCGTCCTAGGAACTCGAATCCGGATGAAGTCGGCGGTACTCGATCCTATATTTTCGAGTCAATGGATCCCCTCGGACCATCGCTTCGCTTTCCGCATATGAACAACGCATGACCAAATAGGCTTTATTGTACGAAACATGATTAGTCTCGTACTTATACCATATGAACCATACGCATCCATATCGGATCCGACTACAATGTCTCAGGTCAAAGGACTACATCGTGATATAACCAAAGCGATAAATCATTGACTACATGCTTTTCCAAGTGATTTGTCGTTATTCGGTCACGTCAAAAACAGTTCACCAACCGTTAATCCATACCAATGCCCTAGTGACATGACTATCCTCGCCATCCGTACTTATATCAACTCATGATATCTTTCGGAAGCATCCGTATGCCTATTGCAATATAGTTGCCCAAATTTATATTGCTTCCGTAGGAACCCTTTTCGATAATTCATTTACCTATTAAATGAATCATCTGGACAATTCATATACATACTTTATTTTAAATGCATGAATAAAGGAAGCAATTTACATATATGAATTGAAGAACTCTTTCTTCTATTATTTATGATATATATAGATACAAGACAAAATGCTCTGAAATCGACAACACGAATGGTTTCTAGGGCATACACTAATATACACTAACAGTGCACTTGAGGTAGGGGCTCGAGAATGATTTTCTAAGGAGTTGGCCCTCATGTATGGTGAATATGGCGGCTCTTGCTTTTAGTCATCATGCCTCGTTCTTGTCAGCTGGGAGTTCGTCATGTTTCAAGTATCTCACTATCGGAGTCATCCAGAAGTCGGCTAGTTCAACACCCATGGCTTCCACGGGCGGCTTGTTTGGTTGTTGTCCCAGTTGGCAGGCCACTGCATGAATAATGGAGGGATGAATGACTGGGAAGAGCATTTAAGGGCCAAGCCGAGATTGGCAAGGGCATCAGAATGGGAGTTCTCCGCTCTAGGGATTTGGACAATGGAGAACTCATCGAATTGGGCCTGCATCTCCTTGACCATGCTCAAGTAGGATGTCATCTTCGAGTCGCGTGCTTGATACGTGCCTTGCAGTTGATTGACCATGAGCTGGGAATCAAACTTCACCTCTAGTTTCTTTGCTCCAATTTCTTTGGCTAAGGAAAGTCCAACTATGAGGGCCTCATATTCGGCTTCGTTGTTCGTACACTTGAACCCACACCGTATTGCCCGCTAGATGATGTCTCCTTCTGGCGCAATCAGTACTACTCCAAGTCCATTTCTATTTACGTTACTCGAGCTGTCCACTAAGAGGGTCCACTTGGAGGGTGATCTGCCTTTCATGCATAACAACTCACTTTCTGCTTGGTTGGTGGTATCGGGGTGAAGTCAGCAATGAAGTCAGCTAAGTCCTGGGATTTGACGGCGATGCGAGGCTGGTATGATATGTTGAACTCACTGAGCTCTACTGTCCACTACAGGAGTCGGCCTGATAGCTCTGGTTTGTACAGTATCTTCTTGAGTGGGAAGGAGGTGAGTACAACTATTGAGTGGCACTGAAAGTATGGCTTGAGCTTCTTGGATGCATGGATAAGGGCGAGGGCTAATTTTTTCAACTGACTGTACCGTGTTTCCGTTTCAAGGAGTGACTTGCTTACATAATAGACCGACAACTGCTTCGTTTCTTCTTCCCGAACTAGTACTATTGAGATGGCTGTCTCTGAGATCGCTAGGTAAGAATAGAGCTTCTCCCCGTCCACAAGTTTGGAATGGAGCGGAGGGGAGGTCAGGTACCTCTTTAGCTGTTGCAAGGCTTCTTCGTAGGAGGCAGTCCACTCGAACTTTTTGGACTTCTTGAGAGCATAGAAGAAGAAGGTGGCACTTGTCGGTTGACCTGGAAATGAAGCGGCTCAAGGCGGCTACCCGTCCTGCAAGGCACTGGATGTCTTTGAGGCAAGTTGGAGACAGTATTCTAAGGATTGCTATGATTTGGTCTGGGTTGGCTTCTATCCCTCGCTGAGTCACCATGTAGCCCAAGAACTTACCTGACGAGACCCCGAATGAGCACTTGGCTGGATTTAGCTTTATGTTGTACTTCCTGATGATGGCGAATGCCTGCTTGAGGTGATCGAGGTGCTGTTCGGCCATCCGTGACTTATCGAGCATGTCGTCGATGTATACCTCCATGGTGTCTCCGAGGTACTCGGCAAACATCTTGTTGACCAGCCTCTGGTAGGTGGCCCCGACGTTTTTTAGGCCGAATGGCATCACCTTATAGCAATAGGTTCCCATTTCCGTGATGAAAGCTATCTTCTCTTAGTCGTTCGGGTGCATCAAGATTTGGTTATACCCTGAGAAAGCGTCCATGAAACTAAGGAGCTCGTGACCTGCGATCTTATCGACCATCATGCGGATATGTGGGAGCGGGAAGGAATCCTTGGGGCAGGCTTTGTTCAAGTCCGTGAAGTCGATGCACACTCTCCATTTCCCGTTCTTTTTCTTTACAACCATGACATTCGCCAGCCATTCGGAGTAGTGGACCTCTTTGATCATGCCATTGCTCAGGAGCTTCTTGACCTCTTCGTTAACAATTCGGTTACGCTCTGGTGCGAATTTCCTTCTCTTCTGTTTCACTGGTGGGTGATATGGGTCTACCTTGAGTTGGTGCACCATTGCTTTCAGACTGACTCCGGTCATGTCAGCGTGGGACTAGCCGAAACAGTCTTGGTTCTGTTTGAGGAATTCTATCAGGTTCTCTCTTGTCTCGGGCTTAAGGCGGGACCCTATATGTGTCTTTCTCTTGGGGTCATTCGGATGTATTTGTACTTCATCCAACTCTTCCATAGATGGTTGATCCAGCTCGGTCGGTGGGGTTGGATGAATCTATAATTGCTACGAAGAGTTACCCTTGCCTTTAAAGGCATTCTTGTAGCAATCCTTGGAAGTTTTGGGGTCACCCTTGATCTCTCGTACCCCCAACTTGGTTAGAAAATCTGATCGTCTGGGGAAGATAAATGGGAAGCCGCCCGCATGTCGTGGATCCAAGGTCGACCCAAGATGATGTTGTATGGCGAGGGGCAGTCGATTACCTAGAAAAATGATATGTTTGTTCACTCCACCGGCGTAGATAGGGAGGATGATCTCCCCGATAGTATACTTTTGCTTAGAGCTGAAACTAACTAGCAGCGTCGATCACCTGTTGATGTTTACCTCTTCCAGTCCCATAGCCTTCATTGCTTCGAGGAATAGGATGTTTGCTGAAGAGCCTCCATCTACGAATACTCTTTTCACTAGGACGTTGGCGACCTGCAGGGAGATGACTAGGGCATTGTGATAAGGAGCGGTCAAGGTGACCGGCTCGTCATCTTCAAATTGAATTACCTAATGAGTGTTTGACAGTGAGACCGGATGGATGGGCTGAACTTCATGGTGGTGGTTGGCTCTGGCATATCGTTTGGTTGATGAGTAACTTACCCCACCGATCTTTGATCCTCTGGAGATGTGCGAACAGAAACCTTTTGGTGTAGGTTCTCGCGGAGGTGGTAATGGTTCTTTTGAACTTTTATGGCTAATGGTGTTCTTCCCCTTATCGGTTAGCAAATCCCGGAGGTGTCCACTCTTTAGAAGTGCAACGACCTCTAGTCGTAAGGCGATGCAGTCTGCGTTGTTGTGCCCATGATCGCCGTGGAACTCGCACCATTTGGTCTTGTTTCTCCTTGCCTCGGGATTGAGCTTGCCTGGCCACTTAACAGTGGATCCCATTCCCTTCATAATCGCGACGGCCTGGGTTGGCTCGACATTAAGGCTGTATTCTGGTATTTTGTACCGGTTTGATCCGAACTGTCTGCTCCCGGTTCTTGTCGGCTGGCGATCATATGGTTTCCTGACTCTACTCGAATTATGTGCTGGGGGTTGGTAGCGGTGCTCCGCTGGCCTATGCTCTGGCTTCCTATCATTCCGCCTTGAATCATATCTAGAATGAATCGTTCGGTTTATCTCATTCTCCTCTTATCTTATTTGGATCACTGCCCGGGTCAGGGCGTCTTCCATTGTGGTGCAACCTAGCTTTGTAAGTTCTTTGTATAGCTCTTCGTCCGGGAGGAGACCCTTCCTAAAGGCATCTACGGTTGTCTCAAGGTTACATGCAGGGATGGAGATCTTTTCTTTGTTAAACTTGCTGACATACTCTCTTAGTGGCTTGCCCCTTCTTTGGTATACTCTGTATAGGTTGGCCGACAACTTCTCGAGTTTCTTGCTGCTGGCGAACTGTTCCACAAATGTGTCGATGAGTTGAGCGAATGAGTCAATGGATCCTTTCAGAAGATTCGTGTACCATTGGAGTCTTTGGGTAGGATAAGCTTGAACCGAAAATTTTGCACATACAGGCTTCCCTAGCGGTCGGGGTATTGAGACGGTTAACATCCGCTGCTTGTACGAGGCTATGTGATCGTCCGGATCGGTTGTGCTGTCGTATAGTTTCATGTTGGGGATGGTAAACTTCTAAGGCATGTCGGCTAGGGCGATCTCATCCACGAAGGGTGAATCCGCATAACAATGTGGCCTACTCTTCTTGGTTGGGACCGGCATTCCTGGAATGCGTCACATCAATGCTTCCACATCGGCCAATCTCTTGGCTAGTACCTATTCCATAGGAGAAGGGGACGCCACTAGGTCATCCCGCATGATCGGGTCAGCCTTTGCAATTAGCTTTGGTACATTCCGTTAGGTCATCGCTGATGGGGTAGTCTGACGAGTTATTCATTCGTCCGTTCCTGGTAGCGTAGATCTTCGTTCATTCCTTCCGGTTCTATGACTCCCATGGTAACTATTCTGGTGTTTTGCCCTACATGAATGGTTAGGGGAGTCCTCTGATAGTCATTCGGTTGGTCAGGATGGATGGGCTCGGGTGCTGTGGTTTGTTTAGTTTGGCCGTTCATCCCGTGAGGATGAGCCAAGCCGAGGGGAGTATGTGTTGGGATGGTTGATTGGAGGTAAGGTGGGATGGTTAGATTGGGTTGGTCTTGTGGATGAGGGCTTTCTACCACTCGATCATCTTGATCTTGATGCTGGGATGAATCGGCTGAATAATGTTCTACAGGCATATCTTTATCTCTATGAATCAGGACAGAATCATCGACCGCAGATGAGTTTAACGGATGCGGTCTTTTGCTGGAGACCGAGGGTCGGTGCTCTAGCGTATGGAGAGGTTGCATGGGTGGAACGGGGGCGCGGAACCGATTTGGGGGTGTTTAGCCAGGCATGAACTCTAAATCATAGAATTGACTAACCTTCTTCTTAAGAGGCTGGTTTTCTGACCTGATGGATGCGTTTTCGATCCGGATTGCATTGTTCTCGGCTTCCAGTTCGGCTACCTTGTCCGAGTTCTGTTGCATGAAAGCGGTCAAAGCCTCCAGTTTGGCCTCGAGGCTGGGATTAAGCATTATCGAGTTGTCAGCCACGGAAAGTTCCTCTACGTAGCAAGGTTCGTCAAGCCGAATGATTGCTAGAGGCCCCACAGTAGGCGCCAAACTGTAGACGTAAAAATCTACCAGTACGGAAGAGGGGGTTTGATCCTGTGAGGTTGAGGCCACTAGCGATTCGCTGCACTTGCACACGTAAAGAAACAAACGCGTGAAACGAACGGGAAACATCAGGGTGGTGTTTGCCGTAGGCACTCCGACGCTTAAGTCAGCAAGGCCGAAAGAGGCTAATATAGTGAGGGCTAGGGAGTAGAGAGGTTACCGGAAGTCTAGTCGGAGACTGTGACTATGGCAGTGATGTAAAGCTTTCAAGTAGGAGCTTCGGATGTGAAGGTGTAATGTAGTGTGTCCTTTGTGAGAGGGCTGACCTCTGTTTATATAACAACTGTCCGGTCTCCCAATCCTGGTGAGAGTAAGAGTCCTAGTGTGACTCTAATGCAAACCCTAAAAGAATTAGGGTCGTGGTCAGCTGTCTTACCGACGTCCGAATAGGAAGGTGATCTGAACAGGAAAATGACTTTGAATAGGAGATTGATCAGGAACAAGAATGTGATCAGTGGGCCGTGGGCTCGGAACTTGCCTATAGGCCTAGGAAGTGAACTGGAACTAGGAGGCCCGTATCCAGATGGTTTGGACAGGCCGTATCTCGTATTGAATATGACTAATCTAGCTTGGGCCTCTTTGAGATTTGGGCCTGATCTCTACTTCACAGGTGGTTATGATTTCCTATTTTGGGCCAAGGACGATTTTTGGCCCTAACAGTATCCTCTCAATATTTTTTAATATTTGTATCTTATAATTATATATTTTTAATGAAAATATCCCCTGATTGATAATAACCCTAAAATAAATGATAAAAAATAATTTAATAATTTTGATTAACTCATTACGGAAGAAATTTCAACAATTTATAAAGAGGGAGAATTTTTATTATTTCAAAACATAAAAAGAATTATTATATATGCTTTAATTTCAAAGTCTTATCTTTTCCATCTGTCTTTTTCATCCGTAATTAATATGATTATATAATCACATTTGAACAAAAGAGTTTCTATTAAATAAATAGAAGTCCACGTGTCGTTTATTGAACTTGCCAAGTCAATTTATCTGCACTAAATGTCAAAGTGAGACGGCTGCCTCCCTTCTCCCATCACCTTCCACTTCATTTTCTTTCATTAGATTCTCAATTCCTAGTTATTTCTTTTTCAATTTTGATTCCCACAAACCCTAGAATTTCGCTTCCTTATGACCGAAGGCTCTCCTTGCTCCATCAACTCATCACTAGTAATGGCAACTTCAATGTCGACAGTCTTGACAACTTCCTTTACGCCACCCCGATAGTGACATTTCTTACACCATCATCACCATCATGGGCTCACAAAGTAGTGGTATATATGCTTTTCAAGTTCATTCCTTTTATTATAAAATAGATCATGAAATCAGTAATCCAATTGAACGTTAGCATACACATTATTATTACAAATGTTATTTTATGTTATGTTATGAGTCTTATATTATATGATATGAATTCATGTTGAACATTATTACTGAGTTTATTATATGTCGTGTTATTAGTTTTAGTTTTTATATTATGGCTCATATTATATGTTCATTATAAACAAGAGAAAACTATTTAATATATCCTTTTATTTTTTATAAATTATAATCTAATATTTTTTTAATTGGCTACTCTAGTACTAGAGTCACTAGAATTTTTTTTTTAAATTATTCTCCAAATTAGTATTAGAATTAGAGATCATAATTTCTTTAAACTAACATATAAATTAACTAATTATATTCTTATGAAAAAATTAAGAAATAAAATATATTGTTTTTAAGAAGGAATACTAAATGTATATAAAAGTGAAGAAATTGGATAAATAGTCTTATATTAAGGTAATTAAGGAAATGTCAAATTTCAATTTGACCCAGTAATTTTTTCAAACAGAAAAGAAAAGTAGTTTTCTCTCTTGGTTAGGCAAATAGTTAGTTTAATTTAAGCGTAAGGTTTACGCCTTAAAACCCGCGTTGACTCCCTTTGGATGTCATTGAATTTGCCAAAACAAGCCGGCTACCCTTCGAGTAAAAAAGACAACGGCCCATGAAAGAATAATCACACTCTTAAAATATTGTACATTCTAAAACCCCTGAGGTTTAATCAAGTAATATTCCCCCCTAAGATTTCAGAAATAACATAAATCCTCCTTTTATTAGTGAGTTGTTAGTGCACTCTTAGAATTTATAATATGATGGGTTAATAAATATTTATGATACTGCTCCTCTACTGTTTATTTTAGCACAAAAAACTTAGTGATAGGACCAATTTTGTTATTATTATAACATTATTGTGGGACTTCAAATTTTAATCATATTTTAGGGGTATTTATGTTATAAACCCTAGTATTCATAAATCACATGAAAGAATATTCATTTGGATATGGATATTAAATCAATCACTTTAAACCAACGTACAATAACGAAAAAAGTTTCCAAAAGTAAAGAGAAACCCACGTGTCGTCTCGGGAAGTCAAGTCAGTTTGTCTTTTATCTCCTTCTTCCCAGTTCCTCCACCTTCTAGTCTTCTATTTGTGAGCTGTGGACTCGTCCACTTCATTTTTTCTATTAGACTCTCAATTTCTACTTCTTTCTTTTTCAATTTGATTCCCTCAAACCCTAGAATTTTTCGCCTTCCTTATGGCTGAAGTCTCTCCTTGCTCTGTCCAACTCATTGCCGGTAACGGCTACTTCAATGTCGACGGTCTCCACCACTTCGCCCGCGCCACCAACCTCCCCGATCGCGGCCGCGACTACGCCGTCGTCGCCATCGTGGGCCCACAAAGTAGTGGTATATATGCTTCTGAAGTTCGATCTTTTTAAATTTGTTCCAGATTTCACTGATTTATGACCTTTAATTTGAAAAGTTTCCGCTTTGGTTTTGTTGTAATAATAAATATGATGTTGCAAAATTTCGGTTTTTTATTTTTTATTTTAATTAAATGTAAGGTTTTTCACGTTTTCATTGTGATTTAATGTTCTGTTGGCTTAGTATCTTATTATTATTTTTTTATTCTTAATGGTGAACAGGGAAGAGTACTTTAATGAACCATCTTTTTGATACAAAATTCAAAGAGATGGATGCATTTGAAGGAAGGTTGGTTGTTTGAGTTTCTTAAATTCGTTTATTTTGCAGCTTAATGTAAGAGATTCGTAAATTTTATTTTATTTATTTATCATTTTGGGCAGGAGTCAGACAACTAAGGGAATTTGGATAGATAAGTGTGCTGGCATTGAACCTTTCACCATTGCCATGGATTTAGAGGGAACTGATGGCAGTGAAAGAGGCGAGGTAATAAGCTTTGTGTTGATATCTTCAATTTGTAACGGAAATGGGGTTATGTTTTTCTGTGAAGAAGGCCTGCGTAGCGTATAGATCTTAGTTAATTTTTCTGCAGTTATATTTGGCAGTACATATGAGTATAATATGCCATATGGGTGTTAATAGAAGATTCAGGAATTTTCATATGTGTTCAAACACCTATTGATTCACAGATACATCAGAACTGTGCCCCCTGAATTTTAGTTTAATTTGTATTAGCACTGAAACCAAATAATACACGATGCTTTGTGGGGAAGGTGCTGTTATGAAAACTTTAAGCAATTGCTAGTTACTGAGTTGTGTGATATTTCATTGCTCTAAGTTAGGGGCTGAAGCGGGTTGACAATTTATAAGAGAATCATGATATTTTTTCTATTTATAATGGCAAACCGAAGTGAAATCCTTGCTATCGTCAAGAGGTGATGTTTCATTCATCATTTAAGTTTGAATTCTGGAGAACCCTGTCAGAGTCAGACCAAATTCACAATTTAATCTTTGTGAGGCTTAAAGTTATTTGTAGTGCTTTATGGATTTCTAGGGATGCCTGTAGACATATTTTGCCCCTTCATTTGGGCGGAATTGTATGAGTTAGTGTTGATACATTTTCATCACCCATAAACTGTATCTGAAATTTTTTCAGGATGACACTGCATTCGAGAAGCAGAGTGCCCTGTTTGCTTTGGCAGTTGCAGATGTTGTAGTGATAAACATGTAAGTCTCTTTGATCTAGTATATACAGTTGCAAATATTTTGGCATTACAGACACGAACTTGGTTCGGGAATTACTGCGTTGACAAGTACAGGCTTTCCTACAAAAAGGAGAATGGCCTTGGGCTAATTAGGCTTTGAGCTTAAACAAATTAGAGATAAAATAGTTTGTTGTAAACAACATATCTTATATGATATATGCAAAATATTATATATTCTTGGCATGATCTGTATAATCTACTTCGGTATATGTAGCTTCAGTTATGCATGTGAGTAGTCTAGGCTGGTCTCTAGGCCTGGCCATTCTCTAAGGTTGCCTAAGGTTTTTAAAATCTGGATTTCTCTGGTCCATCAACCTATATGGCGTACATGGTTCCTCTCTTTGCTGTTACTTTGGCCCGCCAATGTTGTTTTCTTTTAAAGTAGTATCTAAACAGGCATTGGTATCATTGCTTGATTCCAGGAAGCAGCATTTTATTAATTGTGATTTGATGTTTAAAAACCACTGTATCAGGATAAGTTTTAGCAATTTATATTCCCTCCCCCACCCCCCAAAAAAAAAAAAAAAAAAAAAAAGATCGGTGAATTCTTCTGTTTCATCTTTGCTGTTGCTGTTGTCTGTACATAAGTTTATTTTTCTTTACAAAATTTGATTTGGAATGGAAGCCTTTGATCAGAAATGGACACTGTTTAACATTCAGATCTATATCCTAGAGTTTCTTAAATGTGTGGACTAGAGGCACAGAAAACTCATGGTAACACAAACGTTTAGATGTCAGTTCAAGTGTTAATAAACGTGTTTTATGTCATATGTAGTTGGTGCCATGATATCGGTCGGGAGCAGGCTTCCAATAGACCTCTTCTTAAAACAGTTTTTCAGGTACTCTAGCCAGTTGTACAGGGTCAATGTGTTGTTGTCTTTTTATTGTATATAACAATATTGTCTGCTTATTTCACATAATGATCTGGTTTTCTGTTCTGTGTGTAGGTCATGATGCGTTTATTTAGCCCACGTAAAACAACTCTTCTATTTGTTATACGTGATAAAACAAAGGTGTGCACTTGCACTTTACATTTTTCCTTTACTCTTCATTCCTTTTGTGGAAGGGCCTTTCTCTTCTCTTTTGAATCAATTAGTATTCATGACTCTCCTTGCAGACCCCGCTTGAAAAATTAGAGTCTAATTTAAGAGAAGATATCAAGAAGGTATATTTATTTATGTTTGCTCACATTCAATTTATTCGTTCTTTTTTTTTTTTTCCTCAGCATTTTGATAGTCGGTGATTTCTACAGATTTGGGAAGCAGTTCCTAAACCCCGGGAACATGAAGGTGCTCCACTCAGTGAGTTTTTTAATGTAAGTAAATGTTCTCTAATTTTCTCTAAATGTTCTCTAATTTTCTCTCTATCTCTATGACTGATTCATTTTCTGGAATTGCGTTAAATTTTACATTTTCATTTATTACTCGACATGTAGGTGGAGGTCACTGCTTTATCTAGCTATGAACAGAAGGAGGAGGAGTTTAAAGAGCAGGTAGCCATTAATAAGATTAGGAAGTTTATCAAGCCTTAACTAATATGGGTTACGACCGTTACTGGTTCAACTGAATTTGGAGTGTGTTGTAGCATTCTTTCAGTCTTCATATGTTTGCCTAAATAATCAGTGTTCGAAATCTTTGGCATTGTGGTATATTGGCCTAATTAAGCATTACAGATTTTTTGAAATAAATAGGTTACAGTTCATATCTAGAGTCTTACAGTCTGGACATGTTATACAGGTTGCTGAACTGCGGCAGCGGTTTTTCCATTCGATCTCTCCAGGAGGACTAGCCGGTGATAGACAAGGAGTTGTTCCTGCCTCAGGATTTTCCTTTAGTGTACAGCAGATATGGAATCTTATAAAAGAAAACAAGGACCTGGATCTTCCTGCTCTTAAGGTTTTTAATTTTCCTTGTGGATATCTTTTGTTCTTTTTTCAATTTCATTGATATATATATACACATTTTTTTTAAATTAAGAAATATTTGTTAACGTTAATCAGGTAATGGTTGCCACTTTTCGGTGTGAGGAAATTGCCAATGAGAAGCGCCGTCTGTTGTCAGTTGATGAGGTTCTTTTACATACATCTCCCTTGCAGGAATTACTTGTCTGATCGAAAAATTATCTGTTAGCCAGTACTTAAATGATTTGTTGCAGGTTTGGTTGGCTCTGAAGGAAGCTATTCAAGTGGGTCCTGTCCCAGGATTTGGTAAAAAGCTTAGCTCCGTTCTAGATACCTATCTTTCAGAGTAAGTTCACATCTGTGTCTGATATATTATCAAATCTAATAATATGATTTGACTTGTTTTAATGGTGATGTAAATCTCTCAAAATACATCTGCAATTTGTATTTAAGATATTTCATGAGGCTATCCTTGTAAGACTACCAGCAGCCAAGACCATGGCTTACGTAAAGAAAATTTTGTGTGTATATTTTATCCTTAAACTTTTGTGGATTGCTTAGAAGTCAATGATAATTGATGTTTAACTGAAAGTAAAAGATCTAAATTTTATATCTAAACTCCCTAAAGTTATAGAATTTAGAATGACTACCTCTACCCCTATCTGTGATGTTTTACTGGATATTGTGCACTGACAGTCTTGGAGTATTTTCTTTGATCCAAATCTGTTTGGAAGCTCTGAATCTGATCTTGGTTTCTTATGCTAAATTCTATTTTTCATAGTTATGACAAGGAAACGATCTACTTTGATGAAGTTGTAAGAATTCGAAAACGACAAGATTTGGAGTCACAAGCAATTTATGTAAGGTTCAACCTACTTATTAAGTATGTTATTCATTTTTTCTATTGAGAAAAGAAATTCTATGAAATTATCATGATGTATGTTGAACTTACAAGCAAAACTTTATGTTTTCATGCGAGGGCACCTGAAAAGTATCTTAACACAAATAGATGCTCTTTTTACTTTTTATGCTATCAGTTACGATTTCCAATTTGTGTTCAATGGTGAGTAGCTTAACTATTTTCCATGAATCATTAAAATGCTAAAGTTGTACTGAATTTGGGGTGGTCATAACGTATGCCCTAAAACACAAGTTAAGTACAACAAAGAACAACAATTCTCTATGCTATTCATTTACAAGACAAATAACTTATTTTAAATGCACTGATATCATCAAAATTTTGTATTTAGTGGCTTATCCTACTGCACATTTTCAGTTGCCACATCATTTTTTTTTTTTCATTTTGTTTAATTATCATTATTTTTCACTTCTCTAATCAAATCATGCTACATTAGTTTGTATATGTTTGTTCATATGGAGAGTTTGTAGACGTTGTATTATTTGTTTATGAATACTGGCTACTGAATGGGCAAATCAGGAGAGCTTCCTGTTATTTTTGACAACAGATGGGGGTTACATTAGTGGTTTTTTTTTTTTTTTTTTTTTTTTTTTTTTTTTTTTTTTAAAATAGAGGGTTCATCTTGTTCCTGTAGGTTTTATTATTTTTATGTTTTGTTCATTTATTCACAATGTCTCTTGAATTTTCCAGATTTTCCACCCCGCTTATAATCGCATGTTGGATCATCTATATTCTAAAGTGTTTGATAGTTTTAAGATCAGCTTGGAACAGTCACTAAACGAAAGGGAAGGTTTTGCTGCTGCTGTTCGTACTCGTCTTCAATCTTGTCTGCTGGAGTTTGACCAAGGATGTGCTGGTAAGAAAACTTTATATAATTTGCGTCCTTATGAGTTCTCTGCATGTTCTTTTATTCGTACAAATTTGATTGGCTACTGACACTTTCGGTAAAGTGATAGTCAATCTTTGTATTTTGTTCCCTCTATTGGACTACTAGTTTTTACAGAAAGTGATCTGGAACTTCTCAACTGTTTCTGTGATCTAAGCCAAATGCTTCTCTTCATTTATTGTTTTTTATTTGCATCTTCTTGATTACTGGCATTTTCCTTCAACTGTGAGCTAGACCACAACTGTAAACTAGTTTTCCTTCATGATTGGACCTATTAATTTGTTCACTTGCAATTCAACGACTTGTTCTTCCCCTTCCTCAGATGCTGCTATAAGACAGACTAATTGGGATGCTTCAAAAATTCGGAAAGAACTTCACCATGACATTCATGAACATGCATCAATGGTTTGCCGTGCAAAGCTGTCTGAAATCAAAGCTAACTATGAGGTTATTTTCTTGGTTAATGCACAATTTATTATTGTAATCATTGTCAATGATTTTTTTTCTTTTTTTTCTTTTTTAAAACCTTACATTAATGTTTAATTGAATGACTAATTACTGATACCATATTGATGTGCAGGAAAAATTGTCTGCAGCACTTATTGAACCTATGAAATATCTATTTGAAGTTGGTTGTGAGGACACTTGGGCTTCAGTAAGAAGGCTTCTTGAACGTGAGACTAAAGCTGCTGCATTTGGGCTTTCGAATGCAATTGCTGGTTTTGAGTTGGACAAAGCTAGTAGTGATGCAATGGTTCAAAATTTAAGGAGCTATGCAAGAATTGTGGTGGAGAAAAAAGCAAGAGAAGAAGTTGGCAAAGTTTTGATCCACATGAAGGATAGGTAGAGAGCTTGATTGTGGTATTGCAGATTGTCTAATCTTAATTCTCATCCTTGTTGCATAATACCTTGGAATTTTATTTCAGATTCTTAATAGTCTTCAATCATGACAATGATTCAATGCCAAGGGTTTGGACTAGAGAAGTGGACATTAAGACTATTTTGAAGAATGCCCAGTCTGCGGTAATTTTCAAGGATTTTAATGTGAGGGAGGGAGTTAAATTAGCTTTACACTGATAACACCTTAACTATTTTTTTGTCATTGGTTTCTTCTAGTCACTAAGGGTACTGTCAGACATGGCTGTTATACGCTTGGATGAGAAGCCAGATATGGTTAGAAACTTACTTTTTTCCTCACTTATGGGTGGAACTGTTGACACTCTAGCCTCAAACACATGGGAGCAGGTAGTACTGTGTTTGGTCTTATTGTATTATCATTTTCTTGATCGTATTTCTCATTTATAATGGAACATGTGCTAGGTTTCTCCAAGCGATATGTTGAAATCACCCATAGAATGTATGTATTTGTGGGATCAATTCAAGGAAGAGACCAAGTATGTGGTCAATCAAGCAATGTCAGCACAGGTAAATTATTATACACTACTTGCAGTAGCGGATCTAGAAATTTCTTTTAGGGTGGGCCAAAATAAAAATATATTATACATTACTATTTCTGTCCATTAATTTTTTATTAGGGTGAGCCAAAATATATAAATTTACATATTAATATTAAAAAAAAAAAAATTTGAGGCGCTGGATCTGCCACTGAGTCTACTTGTTAGAAAATTTTGTTCGCATATATCATTGTATAAGTTTATGCTACAAATTTTAAGCTATGAGTTTGCTAAATTTATGTTGACGTGTTAGTATATATGACTGTTTATTTATGGCAGGAGGCTCACAAACCACGTAACAACTGGTTACCCTCTCCATGGGCATTGGCACCTGTAGTTGCTGCATTTTTTGGCTTTGCTACTGATGAGGTCAAGGAAAATATGTGATTGTTGTCATGTTTGTTTTATAGCACTGGACAACACTAAAACCTTGTTCTGTATTAAATGGTTTTAGTATCTTGTTTGACGCACAGGGGATTTTTTTTTTTTTTGTATAGGATAATAAGTAAATATATTACCCTGTAAAAAACACTAAACCGGCCATGACCACGATCAGTTGACCACTCTATTTTAGTGGACTGTCCAAGACTCTAATCGTTATGGTCAATTATCATGTGTTGACCATGCTCTTAATTTTAGATATTATGTTTAGATTTCCAAAATATTTTGTAATCTCCTATTTTTGTCAGTTTTAAGAAACTCGTGATATTATGTAATCTCATAATTATGTTAGTGTTTTGTGTAACCTGAAATTGACATAATTAGGAGATTCAATGAATTGTATTCTATCTATATAAAGACTGTAACTATGTATTGAAAATAAATGAATTAAAACCGACAATTCTTCATTCAAATATGACATTAGAGCCACTTTCTGATCTAAAAAATTGCTCATTGTAGAGCAATCGTTGGTGAACTTTTGGCGAGTAACCATTCATCTTGTCATCAATCCAAGAAGGAGAAAACGATCTATCCCAATCAACCCAAACACCAACCTCAACCAATCAAACCAAACCACCACTGCCATATCCATTTCATCTCAAAATCCTTATCGGCAAAAGACAATTCTAGCCATCTTCAACTCTCCAACCATTGCAACTTCAACACTCTCCCAATCAACTACCATAAACCAAATAATAGCCATCAAATCCAGCATTAATAGGACCAATCTGTCCGAGCAACTCACATCACCAAGACACCCAATCAAAGCAAGCAAACCATACCATCAAAGAGTGGCGGACCTAGGATTTTTGCCCAGGGGCCCGTCGCTTCGCCACTGTTCACCAATCAAGTAGTGAAAACATAAGAAAATAATTCACAAGGAATTACAAGAAAATTTTTACGTGTAAAAACCTCTTCAATGTGAAGAGATAAAAAAACTACGGGAATCTAACGACCCACTTAAATCCAATATAATCAAAAGAATTTACAACAACCACAAATCCACCAAAAATATTCTACACAAATTTAGAGCTCAATTACAACTCTAACAAAAGTAAGATACTCAAAGGTTTACAAAGAGATGGATTACAATCACTTCAAATCCAGATCCAGACGTTAACATTCTAACTCAACCGTCTATATTAAAGATCCACACATCCTTTGCGTATTGACCCAAAAATCAAGTTAGAATGATATACCTACAGATCTAAATAATATGAATATTAATTTTTTAAAGATGAAAGCAAGTTAGAATAGTATACCTGAAGATCTTCAATTTAACACGATTTTCCACTTCATTATGTCTTGAAAATGTTCAATGATATCTTCATTTTGAATTGTAGAAAAGACTTCATTTTCAATGTAAACTACTAAGCAATTGTTCATCCACTCGTCTCCCATTTGATTACGCAAAGTATTCTTAACAAGATTCATTTCAAAGAACACCTTTTCAACTGTTGCAGTAGTCACAGGCAAAACCAATGCTAATTTAATAAGCAAGAAAACTTTGTCGTAAGCAACATCCTTCTTAAACCCAACCATTTTTTTTTTTTGCAAGATCGACAATCCCATCAACATGAGTGAAATTGGCATTGGTGCTAACATCCTCATAATAGTTTTCAAGTTGATTATCGAGCAACCAAATATCGTGTTGAGGAAAATCGGCAGGATAGAACTTTGCAAACTCAAGTAATCTGTCTTTATTAAGTGCAGCAAAAGAGTTACTTGGATCAAGAGATGTCATACACTGAAGCAACTCCATATTTACTTCATTAAAACGATTTTTGAGTTCTTCTTGAATGTTATCTAAAACTGCGTACATCAATTCCACCTTAAAATGATATTTATTCGTAATTGGAGCAATTCCTCGTTTTGTCCTCCCAAAATTATCTTCCATGTTCTCCGGGATTGGTATGTCATTATCTTTACACATATTATAAGCTTCTTTCAACAATATGTCGAAGCAAGTGTCTTCATTTCTCAATTTATGCAACCGACACTTCGAAATTTGTACAAACTGCATGACATTAAGGAGATCTTGATCTTTTCTTTGTAATGCTTGTGACAGTTCATATGTGATTCCTAATACTTTCTTCATCAAGAATAACAAAAAGACGAATTCAAAATTCTCCATGATTTGTAACAAACTCCTTGCTTCTTTTTCTTGGTGTTGTTGTCTCTGTTGTGGGGTTTCTTCTTTTTATGGGGTTTGATTAACCTCAATATCAGTAGAGTCTCCATCAACATTTTTTGCTGGACTTTTCTTCAGTCTCTTGAAATAATTGGATATCATAATCTTATTTGTTAATGCTTTGGATTCCAAATCCAATAAACATATAATGAATTAGTATCAAAGTGGGATCCCAAAAATAAGAGACAAAGAGATTCCTATTAAAAAAAAACTAATTGATTTAGCAACTTAATTTTCTCTTTAACAAGATACATGAACAAACCATGATATATTTAAGTTCATGATACATGATACATAAGACATATTTTAATTTAACACACCTTTTAACACACGTTACACACCATATATAATACATTTAAATATTTAATTTCATAGAGGCCATTCGTTTATATAGAGTAGGTGCCCATTGTGTGGTTTAGAAAGGAAGTTTAAAATTGATAGTGACAATCTTCTTTCTCACATACAAACAAGAGCCAGGAAAACAAAGTCAAAGATAATAGAAAAGATTTCTTTAACCTATTATTTGTCTCACTAAAACTGGGTCCGCCACTGCTAAAACTTTTCACCCAAACCCAATACTCTAAAACTGTAGGCATTAATAAGATTCTTCAAAAGCAGTAGCATGTCATTTTCTTGCATATTTTCCTGCGGTTTTCAATATTATTTTAACATCAATCTTACATACCTATTCGGCTATTCCCTTGCCCTTTCTCCGCATTTTATAGCTTAAAGCACGCAAAATAATTAGTAGCAAAGCAGCAAGTTGTTCATCTTCTTCATTGTTCTTGCAAGGCTGCAAAAATATAAATATTTATGTTAAATTATGGATTTGACCATCTAAAGAGCTTATTTAAACTTAAAACTTCAATATTTTAATAGACTAACCTTCAGGTTCAGGAGACGTGAATGAGAGAAGTTGAGAAGGGGATTTTTTTAATTTCTGGGTTGAGCTTCAGCCGCATGTAAAAAGGGAGTTGGGAACTGGGGAAGAAAAAGTTGAATAAGGAAAAGACAAAACCTAACTTTTTCATTTTTTAACCTTTTATTTTTTTTTAATCTTCCAAAAAAAAACTTTGCAATTTTTTTTAAAAAGTTGAGGGCAGGCCTAGGCCTACCCTCAAGGGGCTGGGTCCACCCCTACCATCAAACCCATACCATCATAAATCATACCATCTAATCCATACCCAACTTTCATCAAACCTAATTGGAAATCCATACCCAATCAGAAATCCATACCCGAAGCCACCGCCGCCGCCAAATTCCAAACATCGTCGACAGAAGTCCAAAGCCAAAACGCTGCAGGTCTGACCCTACACCTTTGGCTGTCGCCATTAACTTTGCCTGCTACTAACACTGTGCCTGCATAACTAGCTGTCGCCACCATATTCAACCGTTGCTAATGTCGTCAATCTGTTGTCACCAACTCCGATCTGTCGACGACTTTGATTTGGCGCTGTTGTGCCGTCAGCCGTGAATCGTCTCCTTTTTCTTGGTCCAAAGAGAGTTTATTGCGTTTGTTTACCTTTGTTTTAACTTTTTTCAGTTTTTTTTATTCTTTTATTCTCAAGTTATATTAAAAAAAAAAAAAAAAGAGTAACAAAAAAAGGGTCAAAAAGTTTAAAAAAAAGAGTAAAAAAATAAGTAACAAAGAAAAAATGATGTGTGGAGAAATTCTACGCAAAAACCCGGTTATGAATTTCATTGAAACTTCAACAATGGTAGCTCATAATGAGAGTCAGCATGCACAGATGAATCCCGATAAGCCCAACAACAACAACAAGAGAAGTTCTATTGCTGTTGTTGTGGAAAAGAAAAAAAATATCAAACAATATGTAATCTCTCACTAGGCAAGTATTCACTGAGTATTCTATAGAGAGAATCCAAAGAATTGCTAGCTTAGAAAGGGTGTTTGTCTAAATTTGTTATCCTCAATCTAGTTATAAAATACTATCACACAATGACTATTTCTCACATATATAAAAATAATAAGAATAATTTTCTAATGACCCAGAAAGCGTGAAGATGTTCTCTAAATATTATTATTACAAAAAATACATACAGAAATCTACATTAATTCCTTCACTGAGACAGTGTGTGCAACCCTCTCGCCAGCTTGATGTCTAAAGAAAGCAACGAGGTGAGCTATAAATGCTCAGTAAGTAAATCAAATCTAACTGTGCTCTTACTCCGTTGTCCCCATTTTCGTTGTACTACTTCTAAATTTCTGCTTGCTTTCTCTCTTTATTCTCAGGCGTACTACTTAGCAGTCTTCTATTTTTCTCAAATCTTTCTAAGTCTTTCTAATGCTATGCTATTCTTTATCATTTTATTTCTCTTCTCTACTAGATTATATCTTTCTATTTCTTTCTCTACTGAACAAATTGTTAAGTTTCCTTGCTATTTGTCATGTTTCTAATTTCTATTATTTTCTAGCATATATTAATTTATATTCCTTTCTCGTATATCTCTAATTTCTTTTCTATTCTTGTAGGCTTCAATTTTCTTTTCTTCTCTATTTTCATGGGCTTTTATTTTATTTTCTTCTCTATTTTTATGGGCTTTCTTTTCTTGGCTAGTCAGACACGCTATAATAAAATAAACTCTTTAATCTATGCATAAATGCATAAAAGGCAATGCACATAAAATGTCTGATGCATATGCAAATGATCATGTTTGTATTCTTTCTCAAAATTCTTTTATAATTCTTTCTGAAATTCTTTTCCTTTCTTTCTGTTTTCTATTTCTTATTCTATTTTTCTTTCTTTTTCTCTTTCTGTATTCTGTCTTGGTTTGTCGATCGGACTAGGCTGAGGCATGGATTTGGAACCCTAGCCTTGTGAGTGTATTCTAAAATTCTTTCTGGGTACAGTCCTCATCCACATGCACTTCTAGTGGATTGTACAATTCTGTTTTCTATTCTGAGGCTGCTCACTGATGGCAACGTGCATGTGGGAAACTTCTGTTTCTCTGTCGCCACTAACTAACGCAGCGAATGCTCACAGGTTTCCCATCGCAACAACCTTATGAAAACATGCTTTGTAAATCTGAAAAATAACTAGCTATAAATTTTCCAATAATTTTAAAATTTCTGAAATACATGCTATGCTATGTCATGGATTTATATGCTATCTATGCATGATCCCAAAATACGTGTCTGACTCTGGCTTGTATTCTATTAATTCTAAGGCTTTTATTTCTATATTTTTCTAGAAAACCCAAAGTTCTATTCTAGTAACACGCTTAACTTAAACATTTTCTATTTTATTCTTTATTTCTGAATTCTATGCATCGTGTGTACGTACGCGATTCTATAATTTCTACATAATTATTTAATTCTTCAATTCTATCATGCTTTGTAAAATGTACACGTACACAATTACATTATCTCTCACAAATTCTACTCTTCTATAATTATATTAGTAAGATATTAAAACGGCACAATTCAACTAAGGAATGAATTCTACATTTTGGGCAATCTAATTTCTTCTATAAAAATCTATGCCACAACGATTTTCTCAAATATATATATATATATATATATATATATATATATATATATATATATATATATATATATATATATATATATATATATATATATATACACATAACCATGTCATTAAACTACTCTATAATATTTTCTAATGTTACAAACATGCCTCGTACAACTTTCTAATTACCAATTTTGATGCCATAAATTTGCATTCTCTTAACATGACCATCAACATTGTTATACATGTCATTCTTTCTTCTTTTCTTTTGGCTACGTTAGATACATTAATCTGTATTGTCATATTAATAATTGTAAACAATGTTCCAAAAATCGGACCGGACTATGACCCGTTCAAGGGTCCGGTTTTTGGTGTGACCGGTTGGATTGGTCAGTTGTACCGTATTCTATAAAATTATCTTTAGTCCCAAAAGGTTTGAAATTCATCAAAAACACCCCTATATACTCCCTTAAGGTTTGAAATCTATCTAAAACACCCCTGTCGCGCAAAGAAACTGGTGAGTAGGTGGCAGCGCAGAGATCGGTGGCCAATCGAAGTTGGAATCATGAGGCTTTTGATGTATAGGTTCTAGCGAATCTGATGGTGGTGCTAGGGAGTTCCATCAGCGCCGGAACTCGCCGGAATCAACCAAAGAAGCTCGATGGTCGCGTAAACTTTAGGTGGACAACGAGCAATGAAGGCTGGACGACGGCGACTAAAAATGGCTGGGTTTTGTCGTGGAGATGTCTTCACGTCGAATGGTGGTGTTTTCTCCGTCAAACGATGTTGGAATTCGGTGGGATTGAGCGACAATTGGACCGCGACTTGGCAGTATTCCAACGGTCCAACCGCGGCTCAATCCGGTTTAATGGGAAATGGCGGTTTTTATGAGATGTCGAACCAGAAATACCGCCGACTCCTGGTCCAACCGGACGGTCCGGTCCGGTTTTCAGAACCTTGATTATAAATACAATCTAACATATAGCACAACATATATATTTTGGCTAAATTCTAATTTCTTTCTAACATTCTTAACTAAACTTTTGGCCAATACAACATATTCTCAAGATCTTCTAGCGCAATTCTATAGGTTGTAATATATAATAAGGCATGAAAACTATACTCAAACCAATCAATTTCTAAAATGGTCATGTATTTAATACATAAACCAAACTTCTATTTCTTTGATGTTTCTTTTGATATCTATACTTGGGAAAGCTTTTCTATTATTTATACAATAAAATCACTTATTACGTATAGTTTATAACTAATCTCAAAACAAGAAACAACAATATCCTTATTTGGCTAAGCCATTCTTTGAATGATCTTTCTAATTTCAAGCATACAAGCTTGACAATTTATTATGGCATATTGTAATATTATAAAATAATCACCCATCTTTTACTATAATCAATACTACACTATTGCAACAATTTAATTGCAATTTTTGCCATCACTTTTCTAAAGTCATAAGTTTCAAAACTCATAATTCAATGACTAAATACAATATGTCATTCAAACTAATGCTAAAAGTTCAAGCAACTTGAACCATGCACTAAAGGCTATTTATTTCATTGAACTAACAAAGCCAATTTTATTCTAAATTTTGGCATAACAAAATGCACTCTTAAACACTTAAACTTATACTCAGTCAAGTCTAATACAACCTTTTAACATCAATTCTTTCCTTTCTCAAACAGTATCTTTAACAATATTTGATAAATTCATGCATGAATTTCTTTTTGAAATTTCACCAAACACTTTACATGCACATATAAGTACATGGTTGGCCACACCTCCACATCTCTTCAAATACCTTAAAGTTGGAAGAAAATTCAACAAAAACTCAGCCCCTATTTTGCCCGAATTCAACACTTTCAAATTCCAACATCAACTCTTCAAAATTTCATCCAAGGTTCAACTAAAACATCACATCTACATAACTACTCATCTTGGCTGAACTTCTATACATTATTCTCCATCAAACAAGGATCTAAACAACCAATACTTCCTATCATACATCATACACAAACACAAACACTGAAGAATCAACTTACACATATACTACTCAAATTAAAGCTTAGATTGGATTTACTTACCTTGAATTTGTACAACACTAATGATTCAACCTTCCTTTGGTAAAATTCTTTTCCTCTTGGACCTTTGGATGCTTTAGGATTAAAAATCTACAAAAATTTAAGCTAAACCCTATGAATTCTTTTTGAAATTTGATGAAGAAGCTTGAGAGAAGATGGATGAGAGATTGCATGCTCAATGGATGAGAATGGCTACGGTTTTGTCAATTAAAGCCTTATAACTAATAAAATATATTTACATTCCCATTTTGCCCTTGCACTTTCTAAGAAATTTCATCAATGTCCTTTAGTCATTTACCTAATTACCCTCATTTGTATCATCTTCTTCACATTATTTTGCTTCCTCACACTGACTACTTTTTCATTTAATTGTGAGTGAAAAGATAATTTTACCCTTATTATTTAATTTCTTCCTATTACTTTACAAACACGTATTTATCTCGGTATCACATCAGGTGTAATTTTCCATAATCTTTCTACCACTCTATTCTCATGGCTAGCACACTTAATACATTATATTTATTATACTCACTTTTCACTTGAACAAGTGATTCTATGTGAAATGACCATTTTGCCCCTATTAAAACTTTTATGGAATTCCTCTATAAAACTAGTTAAATATATTCACTATGACTATAAAATAATCCCTACCATATTTCTGAATGTGGGTATTACACAATCTTCATCATTTGTAGCCACTGTTGAAAATGATGGTAAGTCTTTACATATGTACATCCATATGGATAATTGATTCTGGTGTTACTGCTCATATGACATTTGATTCTAGGCATGTTTCTAACCTTAAAACATCCCCACAAAAATTTGTTTCTACTGCCAATGGTGAGTCCAGATGGGTTATTGGTTAAGGATCATTAACCCTAAAAAATACTTTACACTTAGAGTCTATGTTAGTTGTTCCATTCCTAAATTATAACTTGTTGTCAATCTCCAAAATAACCAAAGCCTTATCTTGTGTGGTGATTTTTTGGCTTGATTTTTGTGAGTTTGAAAACATTCAAACAAAGCAAACAATTTGTTGTGGTGTTAGATGGTGGCAGTTGTATTGTTTGGATTTAAGGTCACAAAGTTCTACTGTGTTAAAGCAGGCTTTGATAGTAGATTACTCAAAAAGGAATAAACAGAAATTCAACATCTGGTTATGGCATCGGCGCCTTGGACATACTTTGTTTGATTACTTAAAGAAACTTTTTCCAAGTTTGTTTGAAAAAAAAAAACGAAATTCCCCGGCAACGGCGCCAAAAACTTGTTGTTGATTTTCGCAAGTGTATGAAATCGTGCAAGTAATAAAGTGTAAGAATACGGATGTCGAACCCAAGGGAATTACTAATACCAAATACCAATTAAACTATCCTATTACTATTTGATTAATCAGATTTTCAGAATGAATCAATGAAAAATAAAACAACTTAGAAACAAAATAGAAATATACTTTTATTAACACTTTAGTAGGAAATCAATATGACTAAACCTAGGGCATAGATTTCACACCAATTTAATCTTATGCATTGACAATTATCGTTAACCCAATTAAGCTTATTCTAAAGACCAAACTCCTTAATATTTCGCTAACTTTCTCTCGAACAATTAACAAATTAACTCCTAATTACTAACTCGAATTATCTCTAATCAGATTTAAGCAATTGGAGATCATTAAGTTCTATGTAATTTACTAGAGCCTCACAGATCGCGGTAACCTATCTCTAGCGTTCGCTCAATCTATAGTTTTATTACCTTAGACTAATTAGGTTTCTTCTCTCGATCTCAACCTAACCCATAAAATCATTCAACTCTAGGGCCCTTAAGAATTGAAAGCTTTAAGCACAATAATAAAACTTAAAACAAAACTTAATAAAAATTAGCAACAAGTAATTCAATGCATACTCATAAAATTGGGCTACATCTTAACCCTAGAAAATAAAATTAGTTCATACTTTCAGTAATAAAAGTCATTATATTCATAAACATGAGTATAAGAAAGAGTAGAAAAACTTCTCTAATTGATGACTCAAAATTGCAGGAATTTCCAATTTCCAATCAGCCGCCCAACTTTTCTCTCCTTTTTCCTCCCTAAAAATCAGCTAAAGACATCTATTTATACTCCTAGGTTTTTAGGGTTATGATTCCCACTATCCTAATCACATTAGAACTCTTAAAATAGGAAATACACGTCATAAATTTAATGTAAAAAAGGTCCAAAATCGCATTGTGCCGCAACATTATGCCTAGGCATAGTTGATTCTGCCCCAGAACTCGAAATATTGACAAGACAGTGGTTTTTGTGCATGATAACGTTCGAATCTGGTCAAGTGGTAAACATATGAATTGTACCCCTTTAAATCAGCTTTCCAATGGTTCAAGAATCATCTCAATCCAAGATCTGCAGCTCACGTTATTGTTGAATTACTGTCGCATGTTCAAAACTGGAGCGTTTTCCAGGATTTTCACTTTAACTTCAATTCGCCCTAACTTCTTCGTTTCAGCTCCGAATCACGAACCATTTGATTCTTGTTGTCCCACATTCCGTCGTCGATATAACCTTCATCCGAGTATCATCTTTAAGAACCTGAAAACACTCGAAACATCCCTGTGATCCCATAAAGACATTTATGAAATAATTAAGTTAAATTTCACAAATTAAACTCATTTTTCCACAAATAATCTAATTGAATCACTAACAAAATATGTGTTTTCAAGCTTTTATCAATTACTCAAAAAGGAATAAACAGAAATTCAACATCTGGTTATGGCATCGGCGCCTTGGACATGCTTTGTTTGATTACTTAAAGAAACTTTTTCCAAGTTTGTTTGAAAAAAAACGATATCAGTAACTTCCGCTATCACATTTGTGAACTATCAAAAAGCCATCGAGTCCCATTTCCAATAACATTAAACAAAAGTCCAAGTCCTTTTATGCTTATACATTCATATGTTTGGGGGCCATCACAAATTACTACTTTAGGTGGATCCCCTTGGTTTGTTACTTTAATTGATAACTGTACAAGGATGACTTGGGTATGTCTAATGAAATCCAAAGGGGAGGTTAATTTTCTTTTTTAGAGATTTTACAAAATGGTTCGTATGTTATGATGCACATGTTCAGGTCCTCCGGAGTGATAATAGAGGAGAATACCAAAGTTTGGATCTTCAACAGTACTTGACAACAACATGATACCATTCATCAGACTACTTGTCCTAACACACCCCAACAAAATGGTGTTGTTGAGTGAAAAAATCGACACTTATTGGAGGTTGTTCGCGCCTCATTAATAAAAGCTTATATGCTGTTATCTTTTTAGGGAGAAGCACTTACTTCTGCAGCCTACCTAATCAATCAGGCACCCTCTAGTTCTATTGGGTTCAAGACACATTTTTAGGCTCTTAGTAAAGTAGTGAATGCTCTAACGGTCCCAAATTTACCGTCCCATGTTTTTGGCTGTATTGTCTTTGTTCACCTCCATAAACATCAACGCAACAAGTTGTCATCTCGTGCATTGAAATGTGTTTTTGTTGGTTATAGTGTTCATCAAAAGGGGTATAGATGTTATCATCCTCCAACTCAACAAACGTTTGTGATGATGGATGTTGCTTTCCATGAAGAATTGATGTATTTTTCTTCTGAGTCTGAACGTCAAAGGAAGTATTGTTAGGGAGAAATTCAGACTCTTAACTATGTTGTTCGAGATGTGAGAGACTATAAGTCATAAACTAGACTTGTTATTCAACAAGAAGATGAAATGGATGACGAAAATGTGGAGGTGGTATCAAACTTGTCCATAGAAGCTTTTTCAGTTTGAGTCTCTCATTCCTAGTATGTCAACCATCATTTGTAGAGAATGTTCCTGATTTAGAGTCTGAAGCAATTAAGTCTGAATCAATTAGAAACAGTTACCACTACATAGTACTAGAGGGATTCCTAAATCAACATACGAACCTAAGCTATCTAGTAAGGTCAAATACCCCATGAGTCATTATGTGTCTAACCATCGTCTGTTAGAATCGAATTTGTCTTTTGTGAATCAATGATCTACTGTATCTATTCCTAACAGTGTGTAGGAAGCCTTATCTGATCCAAAATAGAAAGTTGCTATGAATGAGGAGATGAACTCGTTAGAGAAGAATGAGACTTGGGAATTTGTTGATCATCCACCAAGAAAGAAGATTGTTAGATGTTGATAGATTTACACTGTGAAATATAAAGCTAAAGGTACAATTGAGAGATTCAAAGTCAGACTAGTAACAAAAAGGTACACCCAAACCCATGAGATAGACTATACAGAGACGTTTGCACCCATTGCTAATATTAACATGGTACATGTTTTATTATCTTTAGCTGCAAACCTTGATTGGCAATTACAACAACTCGATGTGAAGAATGCTTTCCTACATGGAGAATTATCAGAAGAGGTATATATGGATCCTCCATCAAGGTGTTTTTCACTAGAAAAGCATAGCCAAAAGGTATGTAAGTTAAAGAAATCTTTATATGGGTTGAAGCAATCTCCGAGGGCATGGTTTGGGAGGTTTACAAAAGCTATGAAATCTTTTGGCTACCATAAGAGCAATTCATACCACACATTGCTCCTAAAGAAACAACAAGAAAAGATCACCACACTTATTGTATATGTGGACAATATGGTGGTCACTGGAAATGATCCAAAAGAAAGAAAGAATCTGCAAAAGTACTTGTTAGAAGAATTCGAAATGAAAGACCTAGGTTCCTTGAAATATTTTCTTGGAATCGAAGTATCTCGATCTAACAAAGATATCTTTCTATCACAAAGAAAGCATGCCTTAGATGTTTTGCTTATGTCAGTATGTCAACCAGCAGATACACCAACTGAAGAAGGTTTGAAATTATGTATCAAGACTGATCAAGTACCAGTTGACAAATGGAGATATCAAAGACTTGTGGGAAGATTGATGTACTTGTCACATACTAGGCAATATCTTGCCTATGCATTGAGTATAGTCATTCAGTTCATGCATAACCCTGTAGAACAACAAATGAATGCTGTCATGCGCATTTTGCAATACTTAAAACATTCTCTTAGGAAAGGAATCCATATTTACTAAAAATATGGATTACTAAAATGTGAATGCATATACTGATGCTGATTGGGCGGGAGTAGTGGATGACAAGCAATCTAATTCAGGTTATTTCACTTTTATAAGAGGTAATCTAGTCACATGGAGAAGCAAAAAACAAAATGTTGTAGCATGCTCAAAGCGTTGAAGCAGAATTTATGGGAATGGCACTTGGGATTTGTGAAGCTTTATGGCTACGATTTCTCTTGCAATATTTGGGCTGTCAACCTAATCAACCAATTTAGTTATATTGTGACAATAAAGCAGTGTGTGATATTGCTCACGATCTAGTTCAACATGATCGTACAAAACATGTTGAAGTAGATAGATTTTTCATCAAAAAAAAAAAAAAAAATGGATGAAAAGATTATTGAATTGCCCAAGATTCGGTTAGAGGATCAATTGATCATCATTCTTACCAAGGCTGTCACTAAATGTATATTCTCATAAGTTTTAGACAAGTTAGGGATGTGTGACATCTATGCATTAACTTGAAAGGGAGTGTTGAGATTCCAGAATATTTTGTAATCTCCTATTTTTGTTAGTCTTAGGTTACTCATGATATTATGTAATCTCCTAATTATGTCAATATATTGTGTAATCTGAAACTGACATAATTAGGAGATTCAATGGATTGTATTCTACCTTTATAAGGACTGTATCTATGTATTGAAAATAAATGAATTAAAACCCACAATTCTTCATTCAAACACATTATTGGGAGTTCCTTTTTTGTTTCAGTTTCTTTTTAATCTAAATTATGTCTTGTATGTATTAGACAGCACATATACATGGTGCGTTTGTTTTGCAATATTTGACTGCATTAACGCACTACAGTTCTTTTTTTTCTTTGACCATATGTGTTTTGCAGCACCTTGGGTGAACTTGAACTGTATTGCAGGCTGTACTAATTTAAGAAAAAGAGACTCACATAACTCCGAGGAGTTGGCCTGATGGTCAAGAAGGTTTGCTATCTTCATTGATTTCTTGCGTTTAAACAATCTTCTAGTCATCTACCACATTTGTGATTGTTCTTGAAACATTGGGCTTGTAGAGTGTTCAATGGGTCCTAAGAATTAGTTGAATTGTGCATAAGTTGGTTCAGACACCCAGTCATAAAAAAACCCTGTAGTTTTGATGGGTTGCCCAGGATTGCTAATTTCATCCTTTATTTTATTATTTACAAAAAAAAATCAATTTTTATTATCATTGATTTATACTATTTCTGAAAATTCCGAGGAGTCGCCCGTGGGATCGCGTGGTTCTAAATTTTTTCAACATTTTCAAAATTTTTATTTAAAAGATTTTTATTTTATTTATATATTTTTAAATATATTAGTAGTTTTAATAATTGTATTTTTATTTAAACAATTAGTTAATCCTTTAATATAGTATAGGGTCAAACATGTGACATTAATGAATGTAATCCATTTTAGTTCGCTTCAGTATAGTACAAAATAGTTAGTTCAATCTAACGCATATATTTAATTATTAAATATAATATAATTTTTTTGGAACGAGTTTTTTTAACTTAAAATTTTGACTTAAATTGAGACATAGTGTTTTTAGTCATTGATATTTTACAATTCAACGGATGTGAGAAAGAGTTTGAAGGTAGTTATTATGTTTGTGACCTCAATAATTCTTACAATATTAGATTGTATTAAATCCACGATTGAAATTTTGTATAAAAATTTAAATTGTTTTTACCTGATTTATATATAGTAGTAAAAAAGTTAATTTTAGAGGTAATTAAGATTAAACACCTTAACAATTTATAAAAAGTATTAAACAAATTAGTATAAGGGTTTAGATACTTTTAAAGAGGTTTATGATATTTTTTATGAGGCCTCTAAATTTTCAAGAGAGTTTTTTTTTGTAATTCCAACGAGTTACTTAATACTTTTCACAAATCTTTTAGGGTACGTTTGGTTCATGAAATGTTATATTAATAAAAAGTTAGATTACTTTGAAGATTATTGGGAATGTTTAGGAAAAAATGTTTGGTTAGATTAGAATAAATTGGTGGGTATGTTATATTGATATGTTTGGTTGGGAGTGTAAATGAGTGTGTATGTTACAAAGATTATTAAATTGCCCCCTTTTTATATATTAATATATTATTATTTTTTGAATAATTTTTTTTAACCCTGTACGTTTAAAACTTAACAAAAACACCCCTACCTATCCCAAGCCACTGCTGCTCGCCTGCCACCATCGATGGTGATGTTAGAAGTAGTTGTAACGGTGCACGATCGACAGGATTTGGCTGGCTGTGCGCTGATATGACAATTTTCGGCTAGATTCATCATGGATCTAGCCAAAAATGGCCAGATCTCACCTTCGCGGCCAAAGGTTCTAGCCATCTGTTCGTTAGCTATGACCAAAGATCTAGGCATTTCTTGCCAGATCTAAGACCATCTTGCTGTTTTTTATCATCAATATGGCCAAAAATGGCCATATCGATGCATGACGGTCATTTTCGGCGACTGCCGATGACTTCAGGTGGTGGCCGACGGTGGTTGGCCAACTATCGACGATGGTAGTCCTGGGTGGCCAACAATTTGTTTTAAATATAAGGACATTATTGTCCAAAAACTTAATTAAATAGGGGTAAATTTGTAATGACATATTAATATAAATTAATTTTAAAATAAGGGAATTGTTGTCCAAAAATTTTTATAAATAAGGGATAAAATTGTAACAAAAATAAGATTACCAAGTAATCTTAAAATACCTAAAAAACTTGAGATAATCAGATTACTTCCTCTATTACCAACTGTAATTACTAATGATTTTGAAATATTATCAGAATCTTATGTTACCTGACAACCAAATGTGGTAATCAAGTAATAAAATATTACATTACTTTAGTAATTAGGGATTACCCCTAACCAAACATGCCCTTAGTGTTTTCTACTTTTTCTCGAGTAATAAATAATATTAACCTACAATAAAATAAATGAAATGATAAAAATGTTTATCAATATTCTAAAATTTCTATGAATTTTATTATAAATTCTTTTTAAAATTTGTTAAATTACAAGTCCATAATATAAGATTTATATCTAAAATCTTCCAAATTGTAGTTATTCTTTTTATTATCTTAAGTGGTTTATTTAAACATAATTATACACAAAATATTAATTATATTATTCAAATTTCACATTTTATATTACTTAATGTTATTATATAATAATGTAGCAATATAAAATCTGTGTGGGTGTATGTGTGTGTGGCATAAAAGGAGGGCCTTGACCATTTTTAGACCGATCGTTGTATTGATTGGTTCCGCTTGGGTCGGCTATCATAGTTTCCCACATGCATAAACTCCATGATTTTCTGACAGCATCTCTAAGGTCTAGTAAACCTTGTATCGGGATCAGTAGCAAACCACTTATCGATTCCAATTTCTGCGTGTGCGGAGGATTACCTCCCCTCGGATATTGGCTCCTTTAAGTTTTGGTTATGTTTTCTTTCTCTATTTCATATGTTATGTTTTCTTTCACTGTTTATTAAATTATGTTTTTATGTAATCTTCGGGTCTTGCGCTATCTTTACCATTTGAGGTGATATTACACATCCAAGAGGTTGAACTTACGTACATGGAATCCTCTTCAGCTTTATCTATGTTTACTGCTCCCGTAAATACTAGCTTATCTAGATCTTCTTCTAAAGTAGACAGTATGTATGAAATATCTTATATCCCAGAAAATCAAAAAATCCAAGACACTATCCCTCCCATTGTAAATCCTTACACCGCCTTTTCCAAGTCTACATCTTCTTTGTCTAAAACCTTTAAAACTCTTGTCCGTCCTTCCAGAAAGCCAGTCAAAGAGTATGTCTAGACTAGTACATTTGACAAGTGTCAAATTCCAGCCACATCCCAAGAACAATATGTTACTTTAGAAATCCCTCAAGAATCCATTACTCAATGGATCAGTGAAGGATACTCTCATGTGCACTTTGGCGCTATCCGGCTCGCTCTCTCTTATCATGGTAGAAAAGGACTTCCAGTCTCAGTTTGAATTGCTTTATTGGACACCAGATTTGTCCAATATCAACATGCTTGTATCGGGACAGCACAGACAACTTTGAATCTTGGGGACACTATCATGACACTTGTTTCCTAATTTCAACATGTCTCTCTCTGATGTTCATTGCTCTAAGGCTCTTAAAGTTCAATTACAGATCGTTGGTGCAGATTTAAATCCAGGAAGTATTGCAGCTACTTTGCATTATCAAATGGTTTGGCGAATCCAAGACCATGCTCTTGATCTCGCTATCCCTACGACTACTGATGCACGCTCCTTACTGTTGACTCTCAGAATACTCCTCATTGCATCAATATTCCCAGGCAAATTTCTAGAGATGATTTGATTAAATTGTTACCCGACTCTTGGGTGACGAGTTACGAGTCTCTTAACAAAAAAGAGACTCCGGTGGTTTCTGCAGAATCTACCATGGATGACAACAATGACGAAACAACAACTATCAGATTTAAGTCTCCAGCAACTCCCAGTGCTCCACCTTTGGGTTTTCGACAAACTCAATTCATGATTACTCCAGTCAGACCCACTACCACAGTACGGGAACCTGGACTTTCCATTCATTCTTTTCAACAATCTAGTGCTCCTGTCTACCATCAATATGATCCAGTCACTGGTCACACTCCATTTGATCTTGACTGCCAATGCTCGAAATGCCGTGATGATCCTATTTGGGAAATCGATGAGCATTTTCTTCCGAGACGAAACTCTTTCAACCAGAAAAAGAAGAAAGCTCGCTGTAGTCAGACCGATCTTCATTCCCGCTTTGAAGAACATGATCCTAAAGTTTGTCTTCTTGGTCAACCATCTGGTAAATTTGACTATTATGTCAAATACTCTCCACCAGCCAGAAAAGATTCTACATCCAGTAATCCCTCATGGGACATCCCTCCGAAACCTCAACCCAAATCACCTTTAAAACTATCCAAACCTGCAAAATCACCTTACTTCAAACAACCTTTACCATGTTATCAACAGTCTCTACGGTGCATTGCCAAAGAAAATAAACCAACCCATTCACCCCTTTGCTCATACTCCACCTGTTCAGTCCGTCATGATGATCCAATCCCCTGAGCCCACAAAGATAGGACAACATTTCAATTATGATACAGATTTTTCCTTCTCGTCAGGAAACTGCCACTCAACAACCAAGAGTTGTTCCTTCCAAAGCTATACAGCCTGATGGATCCACACCCAAACTCTCCCAAGCTGAAGCAGTTCTCCATTGGCAAACTGAAAATGCTTTAGCCCAAAACAAAACCATGACTAGACTTGAACAAAAATTGGATTTAGTAGCTCATCAGGTGGACTCTCAGTCTTAGAACCAAACTCTGCTGATTTCTCGGCTACAAAAGCAAATTGATCATCTCCAAAACCGGATTGATCAGCTCCATCAAGAATTAATGCATATTGTCAGTAGCTCTCATGGCTATTCAGCTTAGTTCCTTCAGAAGGAAGCAGAAATGAAGTCATTAAAAATCCAAATGGCATCGCTTCAGAAGGAATATCTTAAGCAAAAACTCAGACAACCATAGACTTTCCCTGAAATGTCATTGGTACCAAACCCTTTTGATTCTACAACAGCATGGCCATAACCCTCTTTTTCCCCTTTCCCAAAAATTAGCCAACTGTTGGTCTCACCTCATATACCTTCTGGTGCTGTTCAAGCTTTTGGCAACACTAAACAATTATATGCCAAGCTCCGTAAAGAACGTGATGAAAAGATCAAGCTGGAACGAGAACAAAAGAAGAGAGAAAAGTATTCTGCTAAACCACGGACCCCATCCGCTGATATTCCTGACTCTTTCTCTTCTAGTCACTCAGATCCTCCATCTCCTAAGCCTCAGCGTCCTTTATCTAAGGATAAGGCTCCAATGCACATAATGATGATGGAAGACCGCCAACCTTCTGCTAATCCTGACTCTTCCGAAAATCCCGTCTCCTTCCAATTTTATGAGCTCTTTTTTGTGGGACATGGTAGAAAGGCAACGTCTTGCCGCTTCGGGTCTTTCTGAGGATTCTCTATCAACCTTCCAAATAGAATCAGAAGCCGCAATACCTTCAACTGATGAATCATTTGAAAGTGAATTTGACTCTGACAGTGATACTTCTGATCAACATCCTCATGTTTATCCCCAACTGATGACCTATCAACCTGAATCGTCCAGACCACCTGTTGTTTCTGAGGTCGATGATGAGATGCCTGAAGGTGATGATTCCAATCCAGACTCTCCGCCTATGTATCGACAATCTCATCATACTCCGGCTGAACGTGACTCTTATACAGCTTCAACAAAGCTCCACACTTTTACTGTCGATGATCTTCCTCCACACAAATGGAGAACTCGAATGTATGAATTTCAGGCCTGGTTACAAGTTGAGATGTTGAAACCTAATGCCCAAGTCTCCACTGTCCTTACGCAGTTTACAGCTAGATTTGGTGGCATTCTCCATGATTAGTGGATAAGTCTTCAGGAATATAGACAAAATTTGTTCATCCAAATGCCAGATATCAACCAAGCCCTGTATCTCCTGTATGATAAATTCTGTGGATTACCTCACCTTTATGAGAACCAAGTCAGAGAAGAATATTTCAAGATGTGATGCTGTTCTCTAAAAAAAAAAAGATCTTGACAGGCACTACAAAGAGATGGTCAAACGATATCATATACTTAGGGGTATGGATTATCCTAATATGAAGCAAGCCTTTTTGGCATCAATTCCTGAATCCCTAAGTCATGAAGCAACCAAGCTTATGCAGTCCCAGAACAAACAACTTGGCTCCACTTCTCTTGGTGAAATTTACCAGTTTCTTATTCTTGCTATGGAAAAGCTCTGTTCTCAAAAATAATTTTTTGACGATTATATGAAGCGTTCTAAACAGATAACAAAGGTTTTTCAACGACCAGACTTGCAGATCAAGTGCAAATCAGATCGCTCATGTTCTTATCCTACCAAGAAGAAGTTTCATTCTAGACACATCAAGTTTTCTCCGCCTAATGCTCCAGCTCGACGCAAATTTCGACGTTTCAAGAACCGCAAGTTTCTTCGCAAAAGGAAACGTAAAGGCAAACGGTCTAATCGGTGTTATTTATGCAACCGCTGGGTCATTTTGCCAAAAATTGTCCAAACAAGCCTAAGCAATCTGTCAAAATGATGCAACAACTTTCTCATCTCACAGATATCGATTTTTCTGATGATGATGTTGAAAGTTGGTTTTCAATGGATGACGAACCCACCTCAGACACCATTTTCTAGTTTGCAGCCACTGATACTGAGTACTCTGATTCAGATGATTGTCACTATTTCTACCATATCCAACAAGCACCATAATCCTTTCCATCATTAGCCTTCTCTACCTACAGCAAAAGTTTAGATCTTCCCTACTAAATACTCAAATCCTGTTTCAGTCATTGCATTCTTTGATACTGGTGCTACTCGTACTATTATCAACCCTAAGATCCTTCCAGCCTCTCAGTGGAAACCTCATCAGGAAATATTCTACACTGCTAATAGTGAGACCTTTACTACTCATCTGATTAGCAAACCCATTAAAATCCAAATTTTCCCTAAGATGTTTCACTTTTCATAAAGTTCTTGGTTCCGATCTACCTGGCAAAGACATGGTTCTAGGTTTTGATGTTTATTGTAAACTCAATAAACTTAGAATCCTCCTTGATGGTGTTTGGTACAAGATGTTTTTCCAATCCTGGACCACACAGCCTAATTTATTCCAGATTGAAGGCAATCCTATTGAGCAGATCAAGAACCAGCTTATTTCTTGTTCTTGCTCAGATTCTCATGCTGATTTTCTCACTAAATGTGCTCATCCATTATGGAAGAATTCAGATTTCTTTATCTGCCTTCCATTCATCAAGAGCGAAGATATCAATCCTACTAAAGCTAGTCATTCTGGCATGTCACCAGAGCATCTCAGTCTCGCCCAACAAGAATGTACTCAGCTTTTATCTCAAGGATTGCTTGAACCCACATACTCTCAATGGGCATGTGAAGCTTTTTATGTCAATAAACGGGCGTGCAGGCGGAGGAAAACTCATCGGTCATCAATTATCAGCCCTTGAATTTCTTCCTTCGTGATGATAAATTTCCTCTGCCTTCCAGACAAGTTCTTTTTGCAAATCTCCATAATGCAAAGATGTTTTCAAAATTTGACATCAAAGCTGGCTTTTGGCAACTTGGAATTCATCCTGATGATCGTCATAAGACTGCTTTCTGTATACCCAATCACCACTACCAGTGGACAATCATGCCTTTTGGACTAAAAGTCGCTCCTTCCCTGTTTCAAAAAGTCATGACGAAGATTTTTGCTCCCCTTCTGCATACATGTCTCATTTATATCGATGATATCCTTCTCTTTTCCAAAAGATGAGGAATCTCATATACGTCTTCTTCGTGACTTTGCTGATATCATCCACACTTATGGTATCATGCTCTCTGAGAAGAAAATGCAATTAGGACAAACAAAGATTGATTTTCTTGGTATGGTGATTGCTGATGGCAAGTATGATCTTCAGCCTCATATTGCTAATGAATTGCAAAAATTCCCAGATGTTCTCACAACCAAAAAAGAAATTCAACAATTCTTAGGAATTTCCAATTACATGCATAGTTTTATTCCCAACATTTCTCGTTTCACTACTTCACTTTCCCAGATGCCTTAAGAAGAATCCTCCAGAATGGTCTGAAAAGCATACAAATGCAGTCAAGCGTCTCAAGCGCTCATCCTTCCAAACACAGCCATTGAAGATTCCTTCTTTGGGGAAATGTATTCTTCAGATGGATGCTAGTGACACTCATTGGGGTGTAATACTTTTGGAACAAGATGACACAAGGTACGACATCTGTGCGGATACCAGAGTGGACAATTTAAACCACACCAGCAGCATTATCATTCTACTTTCAAGGAAGTATTAGCAGTCAAAAATGCCATTGAAAGGTTTGAATTTCACCTTGTTGGACATCATTTCTTTGTTGAAACGGATATGAAGTCTTTTGATCAAATGCTTCGTTTCCATAAGAAAAAGGTTCCACATCAGCAGTTACTTTGCTGGACAGAATGGTTCAGTAAATATTCCTTCACCGTCCAGCATATCAAAGGTCACACCAACACCATTGCAGATTATTTATCCAGACCTAAAACTAAACAAGTTGATTTCATGAACCCTAGATCCAAACCTCTTCCATGTTTCATGTTCCAACCATTGACCCAGTCCAGTTCCTGTTCATCATCCTCTTCACCAAACCATCCTCCCGATGTACCTCCTGAATTTGATGACCTTGTTCGAACTTGTACCATTGATGAAAATGCTATCACCCTCATGTTTTTTTACCAACTTCAATGCATTGAAAAATGTGGTCAATCCATGTATGATATGTTAGGGGTCCATCCAGATTACCCTTTTTCAAAAATCTTTTGTTTACCTCCAGGTCTTGATATCATATTTCCAGACGAATTATTATGGTTCTTTTGGTATATGTTATATCATTACCACATTGCTATTCAATTCCCGATCCATCATATGTTGAAAATAATTTCCCAATACCAGTCAACCTCAACCCCTTGAATTGCACTCTTTGATGACTTTTCTCCGATGGTTCAAAACCCTCGACAAATGGAAATCTATGTTTGCTCACCAACTTGCCCGATACAAAGGTCCTATGTCTACCAAAATGGCATGGTCTATAATGTTTTTTCATAGACATCACTCTATCCGATCTGATGGCCTATATTTTTCTCACCATCAAGTCACCTTTCATCGGTCTTATCCATATGATCTTGTCCATAATATGTTTGATCATCCTGTTGAGACTAGATCAATTCAAAAAATCCTTTTTGAAAAAAATCATATCATTCCAGATGCACTATGGCCATCCTTTCACGATGATGCTCCGTGGGAACTCTTTCCTCCAGACTACACTGAGAAATTGCTCCACACCAAAAAGACATAAATACTTTCTATCAATGCTCAATCTGATGATAATTCATCTTATCCATAATGGTGGTACCCTTGATCACAACTGACACTGTGCAGGGAAGAAGAGCTTCATCAGTCTCGTGATTACTATCTCCATAAATCCAGGCGACAACAATACGTGAATGTACCACGTATATCTGCAGCGCCAACATCTCCGATTCCAGACATTTCTTCGGATTCTCATCCAGATACATCTCCCCGAAAAATCCCTGCTGACTGGATTCAATCAATAGGTTGTGTCGACTTCCAGGATGAAGAATCGTGGCACGTTACCAAATTGTCAGACGATTAAAGATTCGCGTGTCTTAAATTAAATGGTGGTGTCCTTTATGTAAAATAGGAGTGGACTAAATGGCAATTTGCCTTTTCATTGTAATATCTCCCATAGCCATTGTAAAAAAGTCAAGTATTGTAAACTTTTGTTTTGTCAACAATTGTAAGCTACTTAATGTTAAAAAAAAAAAAAAAAAATAGAAAAAAAAGTCAAAAAGGTTAGTCTTGTATTTAATGCCTCATTTATGAGTGCTTGTCTCCTTTTATCTATAAATAAAGGCTTTCCCCTTCTCGGAAGGGAGGAGGAACTTTGTTGTAAAACTTTGCAAACACTTTTGTTTATTTCTCTCACTCTTCTTTTCCATATTTTCTCTACACTTCCATACTTTCTCTACACATCTTCACTTACATTCTTCCATGTTTCTTTCATATTTCTAAGTTTTCCTCAACCTCAAGGGTGTTGTAATACTCTGAAAATGTTATAGATAGCAAAAGATTCCATATATGTTTTAATTTATGTTCTTTAACATGTTTAATATTTATGTTTTCATTTATGTTCTTGTTCTTTATTTATGTACATGTTCTTCATTTATATTCATGTTCTCTATTTATGTGGTTGTTTAATATTCACTAGCCCTTTTAGATGATGTTAGAATCTGTGTGGGTGTACGTGTGTGTGGGATAAAAGGAGGGCCTTGACCATTTTTAGACCGATCGTTGTGTTGATTGGTTCCGCTTGGGTCGGCTATCATAGTTTTCCACATGCATAAACTCCATGATTTTCTGACAGCATCTCTAAGGTCTAGTAAACCTTGTGGTATCATTGATATACGCAAGTCACATAGGATGACGTGTCATGTCTATATTGATGGTTTTTCTTTTCAGTAATGCTATGGTTACAAGCAGTTCTTACTAATAGCCTTACAAATTGACATGACAGTCGACATGGCAGATGCCATCTCATCTGCCATGTCGCCCACTTGCCGTGTCAGTTCCTTGCTTCCCTTCCCAAATTATTCCCTAATTCCTTCCAAAATTATATATCAAAAAATTTTGAGAGACGAACACTGAATCAGAAATTGATTTCCCTCCCACTGAAATTGGAAAATATCTCCCACCGCTGACCAACCACAACCTTCTTCGTTGCTGTGAGACAAAAAATACAACCAACATTGCCAGATATCATGGACTGCTGAGATGTTTGGCCAGATGGACCCACTCTATCTCTCTGAAGTTCGTAAGTCCTCTCTCTCAATCTCTATGGTGAGTTCGAACTCCAGTCAAACTTGCACTCCAACCAGCTCTCTTGTCTTCGTATTGCATTTGTGGGTCATCTTCGGCCAAACTTGTAGAAAAAGCCAGTTTGACTTTGAGGTGTTGAAGCTGCACCATATTATTTCTTCTTTATCATTTAGAATTTTGTGAAACAAGAGGTAACTGATTTGAGTATTGTCGTGGTGTCATTTGCTATAGGAAAGGAGCCAGAAACAAAGGCTATTTCAATTTCGCTTTCTCTTCTTTCTTTTCCAATTTCTCTTCTTCGCCGTCGATTTCCATTGGTGTGAGTCCATTGTCACGAGACAAAGGTTGTGTGTCGGCAAAAGGGTTTTCCGGAACTATTTTTTCTTTTCAGCCCATGCATTGAGGCTCTTAGCTAGAATGTTAATGTTAATCAGTTGATATTTGTCTAAATTTTGTTGGCATGTAGAAGACTTCTCTGAACATGTCTTTACATTTCCCAGGATTACAGTACAGTGTCAGCCACTTACAGGCCATCTCCTATAGATGAAAATTTTTGATTGAAGTAATATGTCAAATCAGTGTAGGTAATGTTGTTGTAGGAATTAACTGGAAGGGGTATTTATGTAATTCAATAGTTATCAGTTAGCTGGTTTGTTAAGTTGTTAATTAGTCAGCTTTAATTAGTTGGATTAGTTGCTTAAGTAGTTAGTAAGTCAGTAATTAGTTAGCAAAGACTTGTATATAAACTCTCTTGTAAATAAATGAAAGTTAAGAGCATTATTCAGAAAACTCTCTCTTCCTCTGTTCGTTCATGGTATCAGAGCAGAAAGTTTTTTTCTTCTGAATCTTCTTTGAGCTCTTGAAGCTTTGCTTTTGAAATTGATTACTTGACATGGTGAGAGAATCAAGTAATACTGGATCTGGAGAATCACCAGTGAACTCCAACGATAGTTCAGTGCTGAAAGAAATGGAGTTGAACAGTGGAAAGAATTCCATGATGCTGCAAAATTCGGATCATCCAGGCATGCAATTGGTGAACTTTCTTCTTACAGGTAACGAAAACTATCTAGCATGGAGTAGATCAGTTTTAATTGCATTAGGTGCAAAACAGAAGTTAGGGTTTATTAATGGGAAAATTTCTAGGCCAGAACAAGATTCAGATAGTTTTGAACTTTGGACAAGGGTTGATTGCATGATTAGGTCATGGTTATTGAACTCTGTTTCAAGTGACATAGTAGGAGCTTTTCTTTATGCATCTACTGCTGAAGAATTATGGAGTGAACTTAAGGAACATTATGGTGAAAGCAATGGACCTTTGATCTATCAAATTCAGAGGGAAATTGCTTCAGTGTCACAAGGAAATGAGACAATTTCGAAGTATTATACAAAATTAAAAAAAACTTTGGGATGAGTTGAATTGCATTTTGCCCTGTTCCTGATTGTAGTTGTGGCTCAGAAAAAAGATGAATGGTATTAATTCTCTGAATCGTTTGATGCAATTTTTGATGGGGCTTAATGATTCCTATGATCAGTTAAGGAGCCAAGTTTTAGTACTTGAACCATTACCTACTGTTAATAAGGCTTATTCTCTGGCTTTAAAAGTTGAAAAACAAAAGGAGGTTCATATCAATTTTTCAGACTCAAGTAGTGTCTCTGCCATGTTTGCTAAGGCACAGATGAATCAAGGGAATAATTCAACAAAGAAGTATGGAAATAGTGGTAGTAACTATAGTGGGGGAAATAAGAATAAACAGGAAAATAGGAAGAGGAATGCTGATAAACACTGTGATTTTTGTAACCAAAATGGACACAAGAGAATTTTGTTTCAAAATTATAGGTTATCCAGAATGGTATAAAGAGCTGAAAGGTCAGCAGGGTAAAACCAACACTGGGGGTAGGGCAATGGCAGTACAGATGATGGATTCTCCTTTGAATTTTGAGGAAAGTGGTGAAGAGGAAAAGAAAGGTTTGCAGGGACAATCTCTCACTGATATTATACAGCAGGAGGTTATGAAGCTAATGAAAGGGAAAATGCAATTGGAAAATAATCAGGTGAACTTTGCTCATCTAGAGGACTTTGCAGGTATGAATTATAGCTTACAAGTTATTGATTGCTTAGAAGTAGGGACATGGATTGTTGATACAGGTTCTTCAAACCATATGTGTGTTGATTTGAAACTTATGACCTCACCAAAACCTGTAACCAAACCTACACCCGTTTTTTTACCAGATGGAACCATAAAGTTTGTGAACCATACTGGAAACATACTCTTAAACTCTAAACTGACCCTGCATGATGCTCTACATGTTCCATCTTTCAAATTTAATCTACTTTCAGTACCTAAACTCACTGCTAATGCAAATCTTAAATTTACCTTTTATCCAAAACATTGTATTTTGCAGGACCTAAAAAATGAAGAAATATTAGCAGTTGGGAAACTTGTTGGGAATTTGTACATTCTGGACAAAAACAGTCTCCATTTTAGAAATCCTTCTACTTGTAATAAGAAAGAAATACAAGCTATATCAACTAAGTGTTTACCTCCTGTTTGTAACATTTCTTTTTCTGCTAATAAAGTGGATCATTGCTCATTATCTCTTTGGCATAAGAGACTTGGTCACAGTTCTTTGAATGCACTGCATCATTTACAATTTATTGATAAAACCATTGATGTATCTTTTTCCGATTGTGATGTGTGTCATAAAGCAAAATAGTCCAGGTTACCTTTTCCTATAAGTTGAACCATATCACTTAAACCTTTTGATTTACTTCATTTGGATCTATGGGGTCCTTATAAAGTAAAATCCATTAGAGCACATTATGTCTTGTGTTGTTGATGATCACAGTAGGGCAGTGTGGACTTTTCTCCTTTCTCATAAAACACAAACATTCACTACTTTGCAAAATTTCTTTTGTCTTGTAGAAACCCAATTTGATGCTAAAGTTAAAAGCATTAGAACAGACAATGGAACTGAATTTCTCAATTCTAATTGTCAGCACCTATTTCATACATTAGGTATTATACATCAGAAAACTTGTGTCTATACACCTCAGCAGAATGGTATTGTTGAAAGAAAACATAGACATTTACTTCAAGTAGCTAGAGCACTGATTTTTCAAGCCAATATGCCTGTTAAGTTTTGGGATCATGCCATTCTCATGGCAACTCATATCATTAATAGGTTACCAACCTCAGTCCTTCAATGGAAATCCCCATATGAACTACTGTACAAACAGATTCCTACCTATGATTTTTTCAAGGTTTTTGGTTGCCTTTGTTATGCAACCAATACATTGCCACACAAGGATAAGTTTGCACCCAGAGCTAATAGGTGTTGTTTCATTGGTTATAGTCAAGGTCAGAAAGCTTTTAAGCTTTATGATTTATCTTCTAAAACAATATTTGCTTCTCGAGATGTATTTTTCCTTGAACATCTATTTCCTTTCTCTACTGATTCTGCTGCAACCAAGCCTTCATGTATGCCACTAATTCCTTCTGTTTTGAAGACTTGTTCCCTATAGAAAATACTTGTTTACCTGCCACATCTCACTCACAGTCTACATCTGTTTTTGATAGGTCTGATACTATACCTTCTGCTGAGTTAGAAACTCATTCATCACCTAGAGTTGATACCGTTGTGCATACTGAACCTGTTTTTGATGAATTAATTCTTGAAAATTTGTCTCCTAATCATGTAGAAATGCATTCACAGCCTATCCCACTTGAACATTCTCTACCTAGGCACAGTTTTAGATCTAAACAGCCACCAAAATGGATGAATGATTATGTGCTGCATTGTCATAATTCCCATCAGATTTCAACTGTTGATAAATCTCATTGTTTTTCAATTCATACACCTCCAACTTACCCTTACATTGATCCTCCCTGTTTATCACAACCATATATAAATTTTTTAGCTAATGTCTCAACAATCCAAGAACCTACTTCTTATCATCAAGCTTGCAAACACCCTGCTTGGATTAAAGCTATGAATGATGAACTTGATGCTTTAGAATCCAACCATACTTGGGAATTAGTTCCATTACCACCTGGAAAAAGACCAATTGGCACTAAATGGGTTTATAAAATTAAACTTAAGCCTGATGGGAGTGTTGAGAGATACAAGGCTAGGTTAGTAGCCAAAGGTTACAATCAAGTTTATGGGGTGGACTATTTGGAAAGTTTTTCTCCGGTTGCTAAGCTTGTTACAGTGAGAATTTTCTTGGCCATTGCTACTGCCCATTCTTGGCCATTACACCAATTAGACATTAACAATGCTTTCTTACATGGATATTTGGATGAAGAAGTCTATTTGTTTCCTCCTGATGGTTATTCTAAGGCACAAAATAGAGAGGTTTGCAAACTAAACAAATCCTTATATGGCCTGAAACAGGCTTCTAGACAATGGAATCATGAATTCTGCACTAAGTTACTGGCCTATGGTTTTGTTCAGTCCAAGCATGATCATTGTCTTTTTACTAAACCTTCTGTAGATAGTTTCTTGGCTCTAATTGTTTATGTTGATGATGTTTTAGTAATGGGCCCTAATGAAAGTGATATTGCAGCGGTTAAGGCTTATCTGCATTCTGTTTTTACTATCAAAGATTTAGGGTATGCCAAATATTTTCTTGGGATAGAAATAGCTCGCTCTTCAGAGGGTACTTTTATCAATCAAAGGAAATATATCTTGGATATCCTTGAAGACACAGGTCTGGTTGGTGCAAAGCCTGTTTCTACTCCTTTTCTCAAAGGTTGCAAGCTTAGTTCAGAATCTTCCAACCCCTTATCTTCTCCTGATCAGTATAGAAGATTAATTGGCCGCTTATTGTATCTTAATTTGACAAGACCTGACATTAGTTATCTGTTCAGCAGCTAAGTCAGTTTGTTAATTCTCCGTGCCAAGAACATTGGGATGCTACCTTATACATCCTGCGGTATCTCAAGGGGTCTCCTTCTAAATGTTCCTCGGTCCTTCTCTTATTTCATGGAAGACAAAGAAACAAACTACAGTTTCTAAGTCCACTGTAGAAGCTGAGTACAGGAGTATGGCAGCCACGGTTTGTGAGTTGCAATGGATCTCTTATTTGCTTCAAGACTTGTAGATTTCTTTCTCATTACCTATTACTCTTTGGTGTGATAATCGAGCTGCCCTACACATCACTGCCAATCCAGTTTTTCATGAACGTACTAAGCACTTGGAAATAGATTGTCATGTGGTTCGGGATCAGTTCAAGGCAGGTTTCATAACTCCCCAGTATATTCCATCTTCACAGCAACTTGCTGATTTCTTCACTAAACCTCTTGCTGCTCCTCATTTTACATATTTCTTATCCAAGTTTAGTAAGTCAGTAATTAGTTAGCAAAGACTTGTATATAAACTCTCCTGTAAATAAATGAAAGTTAAGAGCATTATTCAGAAAACTCTCTCTTCCTCTGTTCGTTCAGTTGTCATACTGAAATTTTGAAATTTTGTTTAGTGACTAATTCTATGATCTCAATGAATAATTCCAAGGGTGGTGGTAAACTGCAGAGGGTGATGCTTTGGCCCCTTTTGGGTCGGTGGGTGATGGGATTGTCGCCTGTGTGTGTTTGTCGCACTGGGGTTCAGTACAGTTAAAGTGTGTGTGTGTTGCTTATTATGCTACCCTGCTGTTTGATTTTGGTGACTGGGTTCCTCTAGTATCTGTTTCAATAGGACTTTTTCTATGAAGCAAAGCCTCTTTTTGTTGTTGGTTTTGCTGATTTTTTTTTTATAGGCCTAGAGCTATCTGTGTTGGGAAGTTATCAACAGTTTTGCTGGCTACTGCTGCTATTTCTTCTCCTTGTTTTGTGTGCAAGTTTTTTGTAGTTGTAGTGCTAGGTTTTTGGGCTCTTTTTGGTGGCTGGTTTTAGTGTACAACTTGTGCAATTGGTTTTTGTTTATTAAAAGACTGCATTGTTTTGTGTTGCTGGTCATTTTTTGTATAGTCCTCTTTGAGGCTAGTTAGATGATTCTTATGGATTGTAAATTCGTGCCTTTGTCGTTTTTGTTTTGCTTGGTTTCTTGGGCTTATCCAAGGAACTTGACTTTGTAGAGGTCCTCTTATTGGGATCTTCATTTTTTAATACTTTATATTATTAATGAAGTAGTACACACATTTGTTTGGACAAACTTATTATGTAATCTCATTTTGACAGGAGTTGTTAGAAGGTATGAATTTTCAAAGTTTATGACAAGCTTTTCATGTAATCTCATTTTGACTTTCATTTGTATGGTAAAATTTTTTCAAGTGATTATTGAGTTGAAATGTAAATATTTACGCTTTATGGTTTGTGGATGAGAAAAGGCAAGTGATAAACACAATACTTAGACTTATTCATGATAGTGATATAATCACTACAAAAAGGAGAAAATGATGGTGGCTTTATTAGCACTTGTGTCAAGCATTAATTAAGCATTCCCAAAAAATGCCAACTAATCTAATGTAAAGTGCTTCAGTACATTGCTTAAAATTCTATTAAGAATCATTCGTGTTAACGTAAACTTATAACTCAAATATAGTACCGGGTTTATTATGTAAAAAGCAAAAGTTTACATTTATGTAAGTCTAACATACATTGAGACCTGTAAGCAGTGAAACTCGAAAAACAATACATACGGGTGTGAACTGATCACAATCCAAAACTTGTAATCCTAAATTTTTTTCTTGATGTGTATCTCAAAAGCAACAAATACATCACAAAAAACAAAACGTGACTTTAAGGTAAATCTAGAAACTGGTTTTATAAACATCCTCAGAAAATATTGTCAAGTAAATCATTTTTCTGCATATAAACTTGAAGAAAAATTTCACTTTGGGACGGAACCCCAATAGAGAGGATAGGTCTTAAGCTTTCAATTTCTTCTGTCGGCTTCTAAGTTTCTTCTTTTTTGTACAAATGAAATATTTTTATAACAAACTACTAGTAGTCAAATAGAAAAACGAACTACCACGGTTAAAAAAATTAAACAGCATAACGCCAATGCAGTCCACTATCAAAATGTTTATGAAAAGGTGCTGCCCTCAAAGCTTAACAAATTCATCCCCTTGAATTGTCCTCAAAGCTTAACAAATTCAACAATGAATGATTCAAAATGCTTATGAAAGTGTTTCATTTATTTTTAAATAATATGTCTTGACTCCATTTTCAATGTTTTCTTTTTTAACAAAAAGTCACAGTTAAATAGCAAAATATGTTTTTGAGATCTTATAATGATGTTAAAAGCTATTACCAAATAGTTGAAAACAGTTTTACAGCTCAAATCCACTAATTAATTAATTAAAATCCGGCCTCCAAATTCAGTAGCATCCAACCCACAAACTCAAACCACAAGCCATTCTTTATAAGATGCAATTGAAAGAATGTTTAGAGAAGAATACCACAGACCTAACCACCACAGTTAGTGTTCATCCTGTACAAGTTCCTCTTCTTTCTTTATGATGGATAAAACTTCAAGAACGGCAAAAATTGGATCTTAGTTTCTTACCCACAAGTAAATAAACAATTCTTTAGCACTTTCAATTAAAATAGAAAGTCACAAGATTTACTATGAGCAAAGAAACATTTTATTAATATAATTGCTGGTATTAGCCATTTCTTGTACAATATTTTTACCAAAACAAAACATGATCCCGTAGCATAACATTGGAATCAACATCAAAACCTTGAAGCATTTGAAAACCTAAATTAGGAAGCAATAAATTAAACCTGCCAGACACTAGCTTTCTCAGCAGAAAACTTAGAAGCAGAAGCCAAAAACTCAGAGGTGACTCCGAAATTACAATTCTGCCATCATCCCTACTGTAAAAGTCCCTACTCCCACACCCGCCAAATTGGTCCCTTCTTTTTCAAACTCACACCATACTCTTCTAGACATAAACCCAATTATCTCCTCAAGTTCCTCAACTCTCCTCTTCGGTTCTGCCTTCTCCCCTTCCATTTCCTCAATCCTGGATCTCAAACTCACCATCTCCTCATTCGCAGCGTCGATCTGCTGCAGAGCTGCCTCTCCTCCACGTGGTGCGTGTTCTTGTGAGTAGCAAAGATCTCCACCACCCTCACATTCACCTTCGAGTCCTCCTTTCCTCCATGACTTCATCTGCCTCAATTGCTCCTCCACCGCTCACAGCCATGTACTTGAGATTTCGAAGTGGGTATCAAAAAGAGAGACTTCTATGGAAATAAAGCTAAGAGTAAAGAGAAACTTAAACGGAGATATGAAGAGAGAAGTTCTTCGTTTCATGGTTTTCTTCTTCTATCTCTGGTGGAGGTGATAGATATGGGTCGATGGTGGGAGACATTTTTCAATATTATGGGAAAGGTTCTTAGAAATTGATTTACGGTTTCTAATTAAGGACAAATTTTTGATAAATTTGGGGAGGCAAAATTTTTTGGGAAATAATAGAGATACATGGAATAGTATACCGATTTTGTGTACTGCAATAAAATTTTGACTAATTATATCTTAATATTAATTGATGATGGTAATATTAATTTCTTTTGGTTTTGAGAAACTAACATGACGAATGGATATCGTGGCATCTGCCACGTCAATTTGTAGGGTCGTTAGTAAGATTAATTTATAAGGGAAGCATTATTGTTTTCTTTTACGTAATTTACATATGCAAATAATGCAAAAATATTTCGAAATTTACACGTGTATTATTTTTTAATATTCATTAAATTAAATAATTCAGATTATTATGATTACGATTACGATGATGATATAATCACAAGAACTCAAGAACATTCCATAGAATAAAAATAAAATAAGACATAAATACGCCTGTCACAACTTGAGAATGCCACGTATCTTCCTAAGATTTCTCTCTGCAACAAAACGACGGCTGTCTCCTTCTCCTTTACTTCATCTCTACTCCATTCTCTTCACTTTCACTCCCTTCCAAATTTCTTAATTTTTTTAATTTCAATTTTTATTTCTTTTCCTTCAATTGAAACCCTAGAATTTCACTTCCTTATGGCCGAAGACTCTCCTTGCTCCACGCAACTCATCGACGGTAACGGCAACTTCAATGTCGAAGGCCTCGACAACTTTGTCCGTACCACTAAGCTCGCCGATTGCGGCCTCTCCTATGCCGTCGTCGCCATCATGGGCCCACAAAGTAGTGGTATGTATCTCCAATTTCATTTTGTTAGTTTTTGTTTTGCTGTAGGTTTTTCACGGATTTTTGACTTTAAGTTTTGATTATGTTGCTGGCCCTGTAACGTTACCGTTCAATGTTAGGTTCTAAATGTTAAGTTCTGATTTTTTTAATTTTTTTTCTAGTTAATGTAACGTTTTATTTATGAATTAATGCTCTGTTTCGGTTTAAATTTGGGTTTTATGTTGTTGTTTCGGTGAATGGCGAACAGGGAAAAGTACTCTATTGAATCATCTTTTCCATACGAATTTTAGAGAGATGGATGCATTTAGAGGAAGGTTGGTGTGGGTTTTTTTTTTTTCCTCCTCTAGTGCCTGTTATTTTGCAGCTTTATTTGAGAGTTGCGAAGATCATTTTTTTTTTTTTTTTTCTGTTTTGTTTTTGGGGTTTTGGGCAGGAGTCAGACAACTAAGGGAATTTGGTTAGCAAAGTGTGTTGGCATTGAGCCTTTCACTATTGCCATGGATTTAGAGGGAACTGATGGGAGGGAAAGAGGCGAGGTAATATGCTTTGTGTTGCTATTTTTACTTGGTTGAAATTCAATTTATAATGGAAATGGGGTATGTTTTGCTGTGAAGGAGGCTTGTGTAGCATATAGCTCTTAGTCTTTCTGCAGTTCTATTTGGCTGTCAATATGAGTATAATAAGCCATAGGTGTTAATAGAAGCTGCAGGAATATTCATATATGTTCAAACACTTGTCCACTCACAAATACATCAGAACCATGTCTCCTGAATTTTAGTTTAAGTATTAGCTCTGAAAACCAAAGGGTAGATGATGTTTTGAGGGGAAGGTGCTGTTGTGAATACTTTAGCAATTGTTACTGAGTTGTGTGATATTTCCTTGCTCTAAATTAGGGCTGAAGTCGGTTAACAGTTTATAAGAGGGATCATGATACTTGTTTCTATTTGTAACGGCAAATCCAGAATTGAAGTCCTTGCTATCTTCAAGTTGTTAATTTTCATTCATGGGTTATCAAGTTTGAATCCTTGGGAACCGTTTCAGATCAAATACTTAATATGATCTTTGTGAGGCTTAAAGTTGATTGCATATATCTAGCTTGTCTATTGTCATTTTCTGAAATTATTCTTAGTTTTGGGAAAATGTTTTCATCATTCATAAACGGTGTCTGCAAATCTTTTATGTTTTTCAGGATGACACTGCATTTGAGAAACAGAGTGCCTTGTTTGCTTTGGCAATTGCAGATATTGTACTGATAAACATGTAAGTCTGTTCATTATTGTATTTAGAGCTGCAAATATGTTGGCATTACAGACAGAAACCTGGTTTTGGAATGACTGCATGGAGAAGTGCAGGCTTCCTACAAAACAGAGAATGGCCTTGGACTTTGAGCTTAAAGAAATCATAGAGGATAGATCATTGTAAAATGACCCATCATAAATAAGTCTAGGCCTGGGCCATTCTCTAAGGTTGCCCAAGGTTTTTTAAAATCTGGACTTTGCTGGTCTATCGGCCTTATATATTGTACATGATTTCTATCTTTATATAACATCTAAACAGGCATTGGTATTATTTTGTTTATTCCAGGAAGCAGCGTTTTATGCGATTTCATGTTTGGCAACTACTGTATCAGGATAATTTTTGGAAATACATATCGTAATTTCTTTGTTCCCAGGAAAGAAAAAAAAAAAAAAAAAAATCAGCGAAATTTTCTTTTCATCTTTTCTGTTGGCTGTACCAAAGTTTGTTTTTCTTTACCAAATTTCATATTAATCTGAACTGGACACTGTCTAAATTTAGACCTTTTCTCTTTTCTCTTAAATGTATCTATTAGAAGCACAGAAAACTCGTGGAAACACAAAAAGTTTTGTTGTTAGTTCAGGTGTTACTAAGATGTTTAATGTCATGTGTAGGCTGGTGCCATGATATCGGTCGGGAGCAGGCTGCCAATAAACCTCTTCTAAAAACAGTTTTCCAGGTACTCTAGCCAGTTGTTCGTGGTTGATGTCTTATTTTCTGTTTAGTTTTTATGATAATATTTTCAGTATTTTACATAATATTCTGGTTTTCTGTGATGTATATAGGTCATGATGCGTTTGTTTAGCCCACGTAAAACGACTCTTCTGTTTGTTATACGTGATAAAACAAAGGTGTGTGATTGCAGTTTAAATTTTCCCTTACGCTTCATTCTTTTTGTGGAAGGGACTTTCTCTTCTCTTTTGAATCAATATCTTGTTCATGACTCTCCTTTCAGACTCCGCTTGAATATTTAGAGCCTATTTTAAGAGAAGACATTCAGAAGGTATATTTATTTATGTTTGCTCACATTTTGTTTGTTCATTCTTTTGTTTATTTTATTTCTTCAGCATTTTGATAGGAGGTGATTTGTACAGATATGGGATGCAGTTCCTAAACCTGAGGCCCATAAAAGTACTCCTCTCAGTGAGTTTTTTAATGTAAGTAAACATTCTTCTATTCTCTCTGTGACTGATTCTTTTTTATGTATTACTTTATATTATACTTGACATAAGATTCTTTTAATTTCTTACTTGTCATATAGGTGGAGGTCACTGCTTTATCTAGCTATGAAGAGAAGGAGGAGCAGTTTAAAGAGCAGGTAGCTATTAATAAGATTGGGAACTTTATCAAGCCGTAATTTTTATGGGTTACAACCTTACTAGTTCAACTGAGTTTGGAATGTGTTGTAGAATTCTTCCAGTCTTTATATGTTGGCCTAAATAATCAGTGTTCGAAATCTTTGGATTGTGGCATCTTGGCCTAATTAAAGTACTATCACATTTTGTGAAATAAATAGCTTACAGTTGGTATCTTGGGGCTTATGATTTTGACATGTTATACAGGTTGCTGAACTGAGGCAGCGGTTTTTCCATTCCATCTCTCCAGGAGGACTAGCTGGAGATAGACGAGGAGTTGTTCCTGCCTCAGGATTTTCTTTTAGTGCACAGCAGATATGGAAAGTTATAAAAGAAAACAAGGACCTGGATCTTCCTGCACATAAGGTGTTTTTTTTTTTCCTTTTTTATATATATTATTAATGTATATGTTCTATTGATTTTTCAATTTCATAGTTAATTATATATGCACATGTTTTTTTATTAATAAAATTTTGTTAACTCTCATCAGGTAATGGTTGCCACTGTTCGGTGTGAGGAAATTGCCAATGAGAAGCTCCGCTGTTTGTCCGCCGATAAGGTTCTTTTTACATGCATCTCCCTTGCAGGAATTACTGGTCTGATCGAAATATTCTCTGTTAGCCAGTACTTAGTTGATTTGTTGCAGGGTTGGTTGGCTTTGGAGGAAGCTATTCAAGTGGGTCCTGTCCCAGGATTTGGAAAACTGCTTAGCTCCATTTTAGATACTTATCTTTCAGAGTAAGTTCACATCTGTCTCTGATATATTATCAAGTCTAATGATATGATTGGACTTGTTTTAATTATGAAAGTGCATCTTGAATTTGTATTTAAGATATTCCTAGAGGCCATTCTTGTAAGACTACCCGCAGCCAAGACCATGCCATATGTAAAGAAAATTTTCTGTATATCTATTTTATCCTTCCTCAAACTTCAATGTATTGCTTAGAATTCAATGATAATTGATGTTAATTGAAAGTAAAGGTTCTAAATTTTTTATCTGAACTCCTAAAGTGTTAATCTAAAATGATTATCCCTACTCCTCATTTGCGATGTTTTTACCCATAGAGGAAGCCATGATTTACTGCTACTGTTATCCTGAGTGATTGTGGATATTGTACACTAACAGTCTTAAGAGTATTCCATGGATTCAACTCTGTTTGGAAACTCTGATGTTGGTTTTGTTTGCTATTATATTTTTCATAGGTATGACATGGAGACAATCTACTTCGATGAAGGTGTAAGAACTGCAAAAAGACAACATTTGGAGTCTAAAGCATTGGATGTAAGGTTCAACCTACCTATTATGTATGTTATTCATTTTTGTTATTGAGAGAATAACTTTTGTAAAGTTGTCATGCATGTATGTGGGACTTATGGTAAAACTTTATGGTTTCATGCAAGTGCACCTTAAAAGCATGTTAACACAAGATATACTTTTTACCATTTATGCTATCTGTTATCGTTTCCAGATTGTGTTTAATGGTGAAGAGGTTAGCTACTTTCAATGAATCATTCAAACGGAAAACAGTATATTTAGCGTGGTCTAAAGGTGTGCCCTAAAGGCACATGTTAAGGACAATTAAAAAAACAATCGTGGATGTACCTAATTTGCAAGACAAGTAAGCACATTATTAAATGCATTAATGTCATCAAAGTTTCGTAGACTAATGGTTTGAACATAGTACCGACGTTGGATTTAAATGTGAAGTGTGACTTCACCTAATGCATGATTATGGTTACCACATCATTTGTTTTATTTAGCTCTAATTTTTACTTCTCATGCCACATTAGTTTGTATGTGTTCATGAATCTTGATTACCTAGTGGGCTAACTGGGGTAGTAGCCTATTATTTTTGACAATCAAGGAAGGTTATATTAATTTTTGTAACTAGAGGGTTCAATGTACTTTTCCTTCATTATTATTGTTTCTGGGGAATTTGAAATTTGAATATGATTTTTAATAGGGGAATATAGTTTTCATAATGGTTTACTTCATTTTTTGTCTTGAAGAAAATTTTTGTTTTTTTGTTTTCTCTGTTTTCTATAGGTTTTATTATTTTTATGTTTTCCTCGTTTCTTCACTATGTCTCTTGCATTGTCCAGTTTGTCCACCCTGCGTATAGTGCCATGTTGGGTCATCTACGTTCCAAAGCATTTGACAGTTTTAAGACCTCCAGATTGGAACAATTACTAAACAAAGGGGAAGCTTTTGCGCTTGACCGCACTTGTTATCAATCTTGTATGCTTGAGTTTGACCAAGGATGTGCTGGTAAGAAAACTTTATATAGCTTGCACTTACCCTCATACTTGTTTACCAATGAGGTATCTGAATATTCTTTTATTAATGAAATTTGTTTTCTTTCTTAATAAGAATTCGTGAAAATTTTGATTGTTTTATAAGTAAGTATTCATGAAATTTGATTGACTACTACCAAAATTAAATGCTATTGCTTCTAATTGTTACTCTCTCTATTTCTTCTTAATATCAACAGTACACCCTAACTCAAATATATACACACACTAATATAATTACAAGTATACCCTTTACCCTTTACACCTGTATATATAAACATGGTTTCTAACACTCCCCTCAAGTGGAGCATATATATCTATCATGCCCAGCTTGTTACAAATATAAGTTACCCTTTTACTAACTAGAGACTTCGTGAAGATGTCAGCTAGTTGTTCCCCTGTTCTAACATGATTAGTAGGAATTAACTTTTGTTCAAGTTTCTCTCGTACAAAGTGACAATCCACTTCTATATGTTTAGTCCTCTCGTGAAAGATTGGATTGTTTGCTATATGTATCGCTGCTTGGTTGTCACACCACAAGTCCATAGTCCTGGGTCACCAAATCCAATTTCTCTAAGAGATGTCTTGTCCATATGAGCTCACACGTAACTTATGCCATAGCCCGATACTCAGACTCTGCGCTTGACCTAGCTACAATCAAGGTTGCTTCTTACTTTTCCAAGAAATAAGATTTCCTCCAACAAAAACACAAAACCCAAACCCATCACAGCAAGTCATCCAAGAGGATCCCGCCAATCGATCTCAAAACCCTTCTACCTTATTATGACCATGGTCACTGTAAAGAATCCCACGTCCAGGAGCTCTTTTTAGATATTTCAAGATATGGAGGACCGCATCCCAATGTGATGTCCTAGGAGAAGACATAAACTGACTAACCACACTCACTCCGAAAACGAATATCTCGGATGGGCCATTCTTGTAAGGTAGTTTAACTTTCCAACAACCCGTCTGTACCTCTCTGGATCACCAAACATCTCTCTATCCTCAGTATTCAATCTCACATTAGGAACCATAGGAGTGTCACAAGGCTTAGCCTCACTTAGACCCATTTTAGTCAACACATTTAACACATACTTGCGTTGAGAGAGAAAAATCCCTTTCTTACTCCGAGAAACCTCAACTCCGAGAAAATACCTTAAAGTACCCAAGTCTTTTGTGTGAAATTTGGAAGCCAAACAGTTTTTCAAACTCTGAATGCCAACATCATCACTGCCAGTGATTACAATGTCATCAATATAAACAACCAAAAGAATGATGCCAGAACTCGATTGCTTATAAAAGACAGAGTGATCATAAGCACTCCTATGTAAACCAGACTGAGTCACCACTTCGCTAAACCTCCCAAACCACGCCCGTGGAGATTGCTTTAAGCCATATAAAGATTTCCTCAGTTTGCATACCTTTCCTGACTCCCCCTGAGCAACAAACCCCGGAGGTTGCTCCATGTAAACCTCTTCAATAAGATCACCATGTAGAAAGGCATTTTTTACATCAAGTTGGTGAAGAGGCCAACGATTTGAAGCTGCAAGAGAAATGAATAGTCGGACAGAGGTCATTTTAGCCATGGGGAGAATGTCTCAGAATAATCAATACCATACGTCTGGGCATAACCTTTAGCAACCAAACGAACTTTTAACCAAGCTACAGTCCCATCGGGATTAGCCTTCACTGTGAAAACCCATTTGCACCCAATAGCTTTTTTATTTTCAGGCAACCCCATTAGAACCCATGTATCATTATGTTCTAGAGCCAACATCTCTTCTTCCATAGCCCGTCGCCACCCATCATGAGCAATTGCTTCAGACACAGAGTTGGTAACAAACATAGAGTCTAAAGAGGCAATAAAAGACTTGGAAGATGAAGACAGAGAGTGATAGGAAACAAATGAGGAGATAGGATAGGTACAAGAACGCTTACCTTTACGAAGAGCAATGGGAAGATCAAGATCATGGTCAGAGGATGGCGGAACCGGATCAGAGGACGAGGCAATGATGTGGGGTAGTGGATCGGATGTTCGCCGCATGGGAGGCTTCATGGTGCTGGTGAACTCTGCGAGAATATACCTGGGTGATAGGAGGATGAGATGGTAGAGGACTATGATGGGTAATGTGGTAAACAAGAAGATCATCAGGGGGTGCTTCAAGAGAAGTAGATGAAGTGGAGGACTCAACATATGGAGTGGTTTCAAAAAAGGAAACATCAGCTGAGATGAGATACTTACCTAGGACAGGAGAAAAACAACTATAATCCTTCTGATATCGAGAATAACCCACAAATATGCACTTGAGGGACCTAGGTTCAAATTTGGATGCATGAGGTCTAACATCCTGAACAAAGCACGTGCACCCAAACACTTTGAGGAAGGAAGAGAATAAAGGTGTGATGGAAAAAGGATGGAGAACGGGAGTTGACCGCCCAAAACAGAAGAAGGCATGCGATTGATCAAGTGACATGCTGTAGAGATAGCATCTGCCCAAAATGCTGTAGAGACTTTCATGTGAAAAAGGAGAGTACGAGCAACTTCTAATAAATGACGATTTTTGCGTTCAGCAACTCCATTTTGCTAAGGTGTATAAACACATGATGACTGATGAATAATACCTTTAGCAGACAAAAAGGAAGAAAGGAAAGCAGAAAAGTATTCTTTGGCATTATCACTTGGAGAATTTTAATAGATGAAGTAAATTGATTTTGTATTTCTGCATAAAAGGTACAAAAAATGGAGAATATTTCAGAACGATTTTTCATAAAATACAACCAAGTTACACGTGAAAAATCGTCCACAAAAATAACAAAATATTGATATCCAAACTTTGACAACACGGGGCAAGGACCCCAAACATCAGAGTGTATAACATCAAAAGGGGCTGTGGCTCTTTTGTTTATCCTAGGGCTATAAGACACTCTATGGTGTTTTCCAAACTGACACGCCTCACACTCAAGGTGTGACACTGACTCGACATTAGGACACAGCCTTTTCAAAATGGGAAGGGGAGGATGACCAAGGCGACCATGCAATACGGATAGAGATGAATCACTGGTACACGCAATAGGTTGAGAGACAGGAGTGGAGACATCATCGAGCATATACAGGCCACCTGATACACGACCCCTACCAATAATCTACCTCGTCCCAATATCTTGAAATATACAATGAGTAGGAAAAAAGTAAACACCACAATTGAATGCGTTAGTAATTTGACTAACTGATAAAAGATTAAAGGGAAAATGGGGAAGACACAAGACAAAGGAAAGAGACAGAGATTGGTTGAGATGGGCGGTACCACATCCAATGGTAGGTGCAGTAGACCCATTAGCTAAAGTGACCAAAGACAAATTAGGAGAAGGTGAAAATGAGGAGAGAATACCTGTATCGCCTGTCATATGGTGGGTAGCACCAGAATCAATAACCTAGTTACTACTAGAAGTGGACAAGCGGACTGTAGGATTACCTAACTGGGTTAAAGTAGTGGTGGTCGATGAGATGGATGACCAGGAGCAAGCATTCTGAGTGAGACGAGCATATTCTGCTGCGGAGATAGTAATCTGTGATGGGGTGGGTAAAAGACCATCTTGAGTTATAACATGAGCAAACTTCTGAGTGTCTTGCATAGTCAGGGGCTTGCCATGAAGCTTCCAACAATTTTTCTTGACATGACCCTCAGCACCACAGTGAAAGCAAGTACGAGGGCCAGTACCACGATTGTTCCTAGGATCACGGCTTCACCCTTTGTTACCTTTGTTATCACTAGACTTCATACTAGCTAGGGCCGCATGATCAACATTAGGATCCTTGAAGGTTTCCTTCTCCTTAGACAATCCTCGATCTTCCCCCTTACTAACTCTAAGAAGGCGAGAAAGACATCCGTAAGAGGGAAGTGTCTCACCGGTGAGAAGTTGTGTACGAGCTATCTCATATTCGGTCTCAACCCTGCCTAGAAAACATTGCACAACCACCTGTTCTTCTTGTGCTTGCATCATTTTCACGTCAGTAGGAACAGGAAACATAGCCCTTTTTTCTTCAAAGGCTTGTTTTATCTCTGTATAATATTCGAGCAATGTCTTTTCTTGCATAGTTGCTCGATATATCTTTAATAACAATTCGTGGGCATGAGACAAGTCTTGTTTACCAGCATACAAGAACTCTAGATACTCACATAACTCTTTGACTATATCAGAGTGACCAATCACATCATCCACGGACGAATCAAGAGTATTCTGAATCTGATTGAAGAGCTTATCATCTTCCATGAGCCATCTCTTTCGAGTTTTACTGTCATCCTCTGTTGCCTCAGGTGGATCCTCGATTAAATGGTCTCCCATATCAATGCTGGACACATATCGTTGGATTATTCGCTTCCATTGAATATAATTCTTCTTTCCCAATAATTTTCCGATCGTAATTTTGGTGGAGGAAGTGATTTTAATCACCACCTTCTACCTGTCTACCATACTATACTGCAAAGAAAGAACCCGTAACTCAACAGATTCACAACAACTCAAACCACCCAATCAAGCACAACAACTCAAACCACCCAAGCAAGCACAACAACTCAAACCACCAGGATTCAGAACAACACTGGTATCACATTTTCAACTCCCAGCCAACACAAAGCATTCCCATTTTCACACAAACACAGCACCATATTTCTGGACAAGACCAAAAAAAAGAAAAAAAAAAAAAAAAATTTTTTTCGCACCAAACCAAAAAATCAGAGGAGAACCAACACTCAAAATCAGCACTCGCCGGAAAAACAAGAGAACAATGAAGAGTAGAGTCGACGCGCCACGAAAACGAGGGAAGGGGCGGGGTCGACGCGGAAATAGCAAGAGTAGGCGACTTCGCGGAAATCGCAAAGAAGTGGGTCACGCCGAAGCGTAGGCGCGCGACGTGGTCAAACGCAGGTTGGCATCGAGGCGTCCGGAAAGCAGTTGCAAGTTGCGACGCGCCGGAAAACTGAATCACGCAAATGGGAAGGGTCTGACGTCGCCGGAAAACACAAAGGCAGGGTCGACGCGCTTAAAAACCAAGGAAAAAGCCAGACGTTGCCGGAAAAACCAGGGAAGAAGCCAGACGTCGCCGGAAAATTGAATCACGCAAATGGGTTTAGGGTTTACGCGTTTCAGGCTCTAATACCATGTTTCTCTCTCTATTTCTTCTTAATATCAACAGTACACCCTAACTCAAATATATACACACACTAATATAATTACAAGTATACCCTTTACCCTTTACACTATATATATAAACATGGTTTCTAACACTAATAAAGGTAGTTAATACTAGATTGCATAGGGTTATATACATTCTCAAAAGATTACGAAGGGCAAATGTGGTTATGAATTGAAGTTATTGTTCCTTAAATTCATTAAGCATGACATGAAGGGCAATATTATGCTTGGATCTTTAATAAGAAATTAGAAGTTTGATTCTGGTAAAACTGCGTTATAGTATGGATACCATGGCCATACTATTCATGTCTGTTCTTGCTTTTTGATTTGTTGTTGTTTAAGTTTCTCGATCGCTTCTCACTACAACCCAACTCACACTTTTTTCCTCTTTCAACAACTCAATCAGTGAGGGCTTTTCTTTGTCTTTCTTTCTATCTATCTGTCTATGAACGCTTGTGCCCAAAGAAAACTAATATGTAATGATATGTGTTACAAACAGAGAACTGATTGTAATTTTCTCTTGTCTTGCATTGACAAATTATACATCAATATATAGGAAAATAAAGAACTAATCTAGGAAATAAATAATCTAATATAGGAAATAAAAAATCTAACTTCCTATTTTACAGATTTGTTCCTATTATATATTGATTACAATCCAAATATGTATTGATTACAATCCTAATATCCTATTATAGATTTATTCACTTAATCATGTAAGACTTTGCATGATTATCTACAACAATCTATAACACTCCCCCTCAAGATGGAGCATAGATGTTAATCATGCCCAGCTTGTTACAAATATAATCAATCCGAACCCCATTCAAAGCTTTAGTGAAAACATCTCCTAGTTGCTCTGCAGTCTTCACATATCATGTAAAAATTAAACCTTGCTGTATTTTCTCACGAATGAAATGACAGTCAATTTCAATGTACTTAGTTCGTTCATGAAATACGGGATTAGAAGCAATATGCAGAGCGGCTTGGTTATCACACCACAATTTTGTTGGCAAAGAGGCCATAAGACCAACTTCAGTCAAAAACTGATATATCCATATTACTTCACACACAGATTGGGCCATAGCCTTATATTCCGATTCTGCACTAGATCGGGACACAACAGTTTGCTTCTTCCTTTTCTATGAGACCAAATTTCCACCAATAAAAACACAGTAGCCCGTAGTGGATCTCCTATCTATCTTGGAACCCGCCCAATCTGCATCAGAGAAGTACTCAATATTATTATGTCCATGATTTTCGTACAAAATACTACGTCTTGGAGCTCCTTTCAGATAACACATAATCTGTTCTAACGCTGCCCAATGATCAACAGTAGGAGAAGACATGAATTGACTTACTACACTAACAGAGTACGCAATATCAGGACGAGTGACTGTTAGATAGTTCAACTTTTCAACCAGTCTTCTATATCTCTCAGGATCTTCAAATAGTTCACCATCTTTGGTAAGTTGCGAATTAGGAAACATTGGCGTACTACATGGCTTAGCACTCAATTTTCCTGTCTCAGTTAATAAGTAAAGTACATATTTCCTCTGAGAGAGGAAGATGCCTTTCTTGCTCCTTGTTACCTTAACCCCTAAGAAATACTTCAACACTCCTAAATCTTTTGTATGAAACTGAGTGTGAAGAAATGACTTAAGTAATACAATCCCTGTAGTGTCATCCCAATGATGATAATGTCATCAACATATACAACAAGAAGAATAATGTCCAATTACCGATTGTTTGTAAAAGCCTGAGTGATTAGACTTGTTCTTTGTCATTCTGAACTACTACCTCACTGAACTTTCCAAACCAAGCATGTGGACTTTGTTTCAAACCATACAACGATTTGCGAAGATGATAAACTTTCCCATACTCCCCCTGAGCAACAAATCCAGGTGGTTGCTCCATATAGACTTCTTCCTGAAGGTCACCATGTAAAAAACATTTTTTTATGTCCAACTGATGTAATGGCCAAGAATGAGTAGCCGCCATAGAGATAAATAAGCGAACAGAAGTCAATTTAGCCACAGGGGAAAAAGTGTCAGAATAATCCACTCCATAAGTTTGAGCATAGCCTTTAGCTATAAGACGAGCTTTAAGCTGAGTCACTAACCTATCAGGATTTACTTTAACAACAAACACCTATTTGTATCCAATAGGCTTCTTTCCAATAGGTAAGTCAACCAAATTCCAAGTACCATTAACATCTAAAGCAGTCATCTCTTCTATCATAGCATCACGCCAACCAGGATGAGATAAGGCTTCATGGACGATTGCGGGAAGGAGAAGAACCTAGTGATGCCACAAAAGAACAAGAAGAAGATGATAGGTGATCATAAGAAACAAATGAAGATATAGGATAAGTATACTGACGTTTACCTTTTCGAAGAGCAATAGGAAGATCAAGATCACTCAAGGTTGGATCCAACGACGAAGAGTCTTGGGTAGGACATGAAGTCAGTGTCTTCTTGCGAGGAACACGTATCCGGATCACTGGGAGGTGGGAGGGTCTAAGCAGCGAAGGACTGGAAAAGGAGGTTCCCACAGTCGGCGAGAATAAACAATGCGAATTGGAGGTAGTAGGACGGACAAGTGGTGGTGTCGGAGGAGGAACAGTATGTGGGGAAGACTCAGGTGTGACAATATAGATTAGTAAGTCATCGTCCTCCCCCTGACGGTATAGTTAGATGAAGTGGGAAAAAAATGGGTGTTTTCTAAGAAAGTAACATCAGGTGACACCAGATATCTATTAAGACTAGGACAATAATATCGATATCCCTTCTAAAGACGAGAGTAACCTAGAAAAACACATTTAAGAGATTTGGGATCTAACTTGGTTACTTGGGGTCGAACATCACGAACAAAACAAGTACTACCAAATATCTTTGGGGCAATAGGAAACAAAGACTTAGACGGGAAGAGAACACTTTAAGGAGTGGAACCATTCAAAATAGAGGAAGGCATGCGGTTAATTAAAAACAGGCCGTGGAAACTGCATCGGCCCAAAACTGTTTAGGAACTTGCATTTGAAATAATAGGGCTCGAGCGGTTTCAAGAAGGTGCCTATTTTTCCTCTTGGCGGCTACATTTTGGGATGGTGTGTCAACACAAGAGGATTGATGAAGAATACCATGCTGGCGCATATAAGACTGAAAAGAACTCGAGAAATACTCTTTGGCATTATCGATTCTTAATGTCTGGACAGAAGTATTAAATTGAGTTTTAACTTTAACACAAAAGGCACAAAAATGAGAAAACAACTCAGAACGATTTTTCATTAAATAAAGCCAAGTTACACGAGTGTTGTCATCAATAAAGGTAACAAAATATTTAAGTCCAAGTTTAGACACAATAGAACACGGACCCCAAATACCTGAATGAACTAATTCAAAAGGGACACTAGCCCGTTTATTGACTTTTGGATAGGAAGAAAGACAGTGGTGTTTGGCAAATTGACATGACTCACAATCTAACGAAGATAATTTATTAAACTGAGGACATAGTTTCTTTAACAATGGTAAAGAAGGATGTCCTAACCGACAATGCTCCTCAAAAGGGGTCGAAATACTGAAACATGCAATGGTTCTAGGCACCTGTGTGTCAAGGATGTAAAGTCTTGCAGATTCATGTCCTTTACCAATAATGTGCCTCGTCGTAAGATCCTGAAACAGGCAATGATCAGGGAAAAATGAGATGCAACATTTAAGAGCGCGAGTGAGCTTACTCACAGAAATTAAATTAAAAGCGAACTGTGGTAGACTCAATACAGATGATAGGGAAATTAACAGAGTAAGGTTTAACTGCACCTGCACCCGAAGAACACAGAAGTTGACCCATCACCTAAAGTAACATTAGACAAGGAATTATATGGACTGATATGATGAAAAGAGACTAGGATTACTGTCATATGATATGTGGCACGTTAATCAATGACCCATTTGGAGGAGGATGAGGAAATAAGATGTGTTTGGTTTACCTGACTTGGCGAGAGCAGTGATGGAAGTAGATGAGGACTTCAATGATTCTTGATACTGAGAAAACTTGGCAAACTCATCAACTGAAATCCTAACCTTCTTCTCAGAAGTATCAGTAGCGGCAACATGAGCTGACTGAGGTTTCTGGGTCTTATTTTGCAACTTTCTACACGTGCGCTTTGTATGACCGGGTTCATGACAATAGTAGCACAATCCCTCCTGACTCTTGACTCCGATTCTCACGATAATTCAAACCCCCTCCTCTATTATTGCTTATGTTATATGAACGCCTAGTGTCATGATTCTGACCTTACAAGAGCATTACTCGATTGAACAGATGGAGTGCTTTCAGTACGAAGAACCCTAGTAAATATGTCTTGGAGGGAGGTGATCTCAGAACTAGTAAGAACCTGAGATTTAGCAGATTCAAACTGAGAAGGGAGTCCAGCTAGGAAACTCATAATCGTCATTTTCTCTCGTTGAGCTTGTTGAACTTTCACATCAGCACTCACTGGTAGAAGAATGTTAAGTTCTTCATATATCTTTTTAAAATCCATAAAATAGGCCGTAAGAGACCTATCTTGTTTCTCTTTCGATAAAAAGCTTTGCATACATCAAAAATACGAGAAACATTCCCTTTCCCGAATAAAAACAAAAAAATCTAGATAGTCCATCAATTCCTTCACATATGCACAATGATTAATTAAACCAAGTACCTCTCTGTTGATGGAGTTCCGTATCTGCAAGAACAACCGGGCATCCTCTCTCAACCATGTTTGTTTTGAATCGTCTTCAGATGAATCTTTGGTGAGATGATCATCTTTACCAATGCTTCGCAGATAAAGACAAATTGTCTTACTCCAATCAAAATAGTTATCAGAACCATTAAGTTTATGTTCCGTAATTTTTGACATTACAAGAACCATATCAATTATAGACTTTTCAGTCATGGTAAGAAGACGAAAATAGCCAACAAAAACTCTTCAACGAACGAACTCTATATCAATGAAAGGGCAAAGCCCTGATATCAAGCAAATCAACAAAAGCTGTTACGACTGGTTGAGAAACTAAGGAACTAATCACACAGACTTGTCGGAAATAACAAGATGAAGCCGGGAAGGGTGATCGGGGCACTTTCCTCCGTCACACGTGCCCACACGCGCCGGCGCGTGGATCTGACGCAGATGAAAAAGGGTGGCGCGTGAGACTCACGCGCTACTCTTCCGTGCGCTACTCTTCCATTGGCCGGACTTCAGGGAATGATCGATCGGCAGACAAGGCTTCTTCCTAGGCAGGTGGTGAGAAAAAATGGCCACTCTCCAGGGTGACTCACGAAAAATGCTCACTTGAGCAGAAGAAGAAAAAAAACAAATTGAAAAAAATAGAAACAACCTAGAATTGCTTGTATTGCTCTGATACCATGTTACAAACAGAGAACTGATTGTAATTTTCTCTTGTCTTGCATTGACAAATTATACATCAATATATAGGAGATAAAGAACTAATCTAGGAAATAAATAATCTAAACTAGGAAATAAAAAATCTAACTTCCTATTTTACAGATTTGTTCCTATTATGTATTGATTACAATTCTAATATGTATTGATTACAATCCTAATATCTTATTATAGATTTATTCACTTAATCATGTAAGACTTTGCATGATTATCTACAACAATATGTAATGACCGCTTGCTTGCAATTCAATTGATTCTATTCTTCCCCTTTCTCAGATGCTGCTATAAGACAGGCTAACTGGGATGCTTCAAAAGTCCGGGAAAAACTTCGTCGTGATATCAATGCACATACATTATCGGTTCGCAATGCAAAGCTGTCTGAAATAATAGCCAACTATGAGGTTATTTTCTTGGCTAATTCACAATTTATTGTTGTTATTGCAGTAAATGGTTCTTAAACCATACATTCATATGTGACTTAATGACTGATTGTTGATACCTCATTGATGTGCAGAAAAAACTTACTGTGGCACTTAATTGAACCTGTAGAATCTCTATTTGAAGGTTGGTAGTGGGGACACTTGGCCTTCAATAAGAAGGCTTCTTAAACGTGAGACTGAAGCTGCTGTATTGGAGCTTTCAAATGCAATTGCTGGTTTTGAGTTGGACCAAGCTACAAGTGACACAATGGTTCAAAATTTAAGGAGCTATGCAGAAACATGGTAGAGAAAAAAGCTAGAGAAGAAGCTGGAAAAGTTTTGATCCGCATGAAAGAAAGGTAGAGAGCTTGAATGTGGTATTGCAGATATATAAATCTTGATTTTCATCCTTGTTGCTTAATGCCGTGGAATTTTGTTTCAGATTCTCAGCAGTCTTCAATCATGACAATGATTCGATGCCAAGGGTTTGGACTGGAAAAGAGGACATCAAAACTATTTTGAAGGATGCCCAGTCTGCGGTATTTACTAGGATTTTAATGGGAAGGGAGTTCAACTGCCAGCCTTGTTGTGCTAATATCTAATTGTCTTTTTGCTATTACTGTCTTGCAGTCACTGAGGCTATTATCTGTTATGGCTGCCATACGCTTGGATGAGAAGCCTGATAAGATTGAAAACTTGTTGTTTTCCTCACTTATGGATAGAACTGTTGCTGTTTCATCCACTCGAGATAGAAGCATAGGAGCTTCTGCAGACCCTCTTGCCTCAAGCACATGGGAGGAGGTAGTATTTTGCTGTAGTTCTGTTTCTCGTTTTATATCTTTTTTTAATTAAATTTCTCATCAATCATGGAACATGTGCTAGGTTTCTCCAAAAGATATGTTGATAACACCAGTACAATGTAAATCTTTGTGGAGGCAATTCAGAGCAGAGACTGAGTATGTGGTCACTCAAGCAATTTCGGCACAGGTATATTATTTTGCCTTGCTTGTTTGAAACATTTTTGTCTGTAGAAGTGGATTGTATCTTCTATATTCTTCTAGCAATTTAGTTTTTGGAATAAATTGATATTTTAGTAAAAGTTTTCATCTTATCACTAGCTATTTTCTAGATTTATGTGCCAAATGGAAAGCAATTAATTATACATGATTTCAAACTTCTTTCCTTTCATTTTTGAATTGCGGTGACTGTTTTGTTATATTTATTTGGTGTTGCAATAGTGAAAATCAATTTTATTATAAAATTGGGATATTTTTGAGCTCAGTATTAGCTGACTTTTAATGTTATGTGCCCATTGGAATTCAGATGCTGTAATTTCTGTATTCCAACATCTTCACCTTACTGAGTTTTTGTTGTAAGTTTTAATTTTACAATACTATAATAAGGCCGCAGCCATTTCAGTTTTACTTCATTGCATTGTACTTGTAAAAATCTGTACCATAAGGATTTGACTTGTGGAGGCATGTATTGAAATTTTTTATGGGAACTTAGTAGTGTTTCTAGTTTCTGTTTTGTTGAAGTCTCAAGTTTGTCTGAGATCTAATTTTTAATAAATCAAAAGATTCTTCAAATGCCAACGTGATATCATGTGAACTTTTGGTAATGTTTGGAGACATCCTAAAGCATATGACTTGGTCTGATGTAATAGGAAATAAAAATAAAATCAAGTAAAATAAGAAAAACCTTAGTGATGTTTCAAGTATCATGGATGTTACAGTATTTGACCGTGCGGACACGGAAATTTGTTGAAACACAGAATATGTGTCAGTACACAAATTCATTGATATAAAATCTTGTGAAAATCTAACCTTAATGTCATCTGTGGATCTGGAGTTATAGTAAGCTTTTATGATTTCAAAGGATTAGTCATTGAATGAACTGAAAATTAATAGTCAATGTTGTAAAGAGAAAAGGAATTGGCCATTTGATAAACAAGGATAATAGAGAAGATTTCAAATCCCTTTTGGATCCATTTTTTTATATTATTGCATGTATTCGCACCTCTCACTTATGATGCTCTGTCTGTTTTCTGCAGGAGGCTCACAAACGGAGTAACAACTGGTTACCACCTCCATGGGCAATTGCGGCAATGGTTATCCTTGGTTTTAACGAGTTCATGCTCCTATTAAAGTAACAACCTATCTAAAGTTGTCTCCGTTGTATAGTTTCTCTCCTCTAGTTAGTCATTTTATATTTTTATTTATTGATGTTTCTCTGCTGGTGTAACAGGAATCCTCTTTATCTTCTGATATTGTTCGTTGTATATTTACTTTCAAAAGCCTTATGGGTACAGATGGACATCGCCGGAGAGTTCCAACATGGTGCTGTGAGTATTAAAGAAAGCTTTGTACACAATACACACACACACACGCACACTTGAACAATGAAAACGTCATCAGCTGTGATACCAATAGTCCTGCACGGGAACATGTTATCAAACTCATGGCTTCTTTATTACCTTGATGGTTGCTTGATTGGTGATTAACATAATTTTCCATGATTAGACTTTTATTTGTTTTTGTCAGTAATGCTTGATTCTGAACTTTAAGCAGCACTCCTGTGGGTTCAAATTATGCAGCTGTTCAAGCTTAGATAGTAGTTCCAATATATTGGTTATTCATTTACAAAAGTGATTGGACGTCTATATTTTATAAATGTCTATTTGTCCCCAGAAAAAAATTGGTTTGATGTTTGTCAAATCTTCATGATTTATAGCATTCAGCTTGTTGGTTGCTTTCAACTGCTGTGTTCTTTTTTTTTTTTCTTTTTAATATTATTATGGGTTTGATTTCGAGGTTGAATTTACTTTCATTGCTCAACTAGAATGTTATTTACCATGATATTCTGGACGTTGATTCCCATTTATAATTTGCCATGTTACCAGATGGCTGGCATAATTTCTCTATCATCGAGGTTTCTTCCCACTGTTATGAACCTTCTCAGGCGACTTGCTGAAGAGGCTCAAGGGCGTCATACTTCAGAAGCTCCAAGACCACAGCAATCTCTGGCTTCTCAGAGTTTCAGACACCAAACTCAACAAAATCCGGTATCTAGGTCAATTCCTGAGTCATCCGTATCTTCTAACATTTCTTCAACTGATAGTGATGTTGAATATTCAAGCCCCAACTTAATGCACAGGCGAAGCACGAAAACCCAGGATGCTGAGTTCTCTTGAAAAAAAATCTGTTCAATGTAATAAATGTATCAAAGTAGGAGGGAGAGTCACTGTTGCCTTCACAGTGTACCCCTTTCCGCTGTATATGCACGGGAAAGGGGGTTATCAGGGAAAGAAAGGAAGACGTTGACCTTCAACAATAACGTTGAGGTTAGGAGGAGGGGGAGAGGAAGAGGGATGAAGGACAAGAGGAGGCTGGAGACTGGTTTATACATACGCATACATATATATATGTGTAAGATGATTCATGGTCGAATGAGAAATATGTATATTATATAATGTGATATTGAATTTAATAAAATAATAAATAAATGAGTTGATTTAGAAGCAAAGTTGTGATTTTTGTTTGAAGAGAAAATATTTCTAGTGTTCCAGAAGCGATCTTAAAGAAGCTAATGGAAATGAAAATGGAATGGAGGTTGATTGCTAATCATATTTACTGAACGGTCTCCTTAAAAATATTGTTTATCAGTAAATATTGGTTTATGTTCAATGTCACATCTCATTTTATGAGTATTTATGTTTGTTTCAATTATGGTTGTTAAATCGTGTATCGAAAACCTAATTTTTCGAATCGTATAATGCGTATCGTATCGTATAGTAGGATACGTCTTTTACAAAAAATTAATAAAATAATAAAAAAGTTTTAAAAATTAATATCATCCCAATGATTAATTAACAAATTTTGTGGTATTATTGACTTTAAATTATGGTATTACATAATCAAAATTAATCACAAAATTAAGAATCTATATCATTTCCTCTCAACCATTCATATCATTTCTAAGATTAATGTCAATATCTATATCTTCACTTGTGTTATTATTATAGTATAAAATGAGCAATACATCTTCCTTTTCACTTTTCCCATGCAAAATGGGTAAATTTGGACAGGTTTTAGTGAAGTAGGGTTGGGTGACCCGAATTCGACATGAATTTTTTTTTTGGATCTTTGGCCCAAAATTAATAAAGTTGTATCGATTTGTATTGATATTTTTAAAGATATAAGCGGATACGTATTGTATCGTAGGATACATATCAATGTATCGAAAGGTTTATAATACACTCTCTGATACGTATAGTTAGCGACCGTATCGAATCGTATTGTAGGATATGTATCGCATATCATAGGATACTAACAACCATGGTTTCAATACATGTCGATCTCAAGGTTAAATGGTATTAGAAGAACACTCCAATGGAAGGATTTGAATAGTGTATGAGTTGCTATGTTTGGTGAATTCCTTTTTTTTTTTTTTTTTTTTTTTTCAATTTTAGTTTTGTGTACAAGCTTGATATAATTATTAAATAATGCATGAGATTAGTGATATATTGAATAATACAATCGATGAATAAATATTGGTAATATTGAACATAAGATTAGTAATGTATCAAATAATACAATGGGGTGCATATTTAATTATTTACAACATTAATTTTTCAGATTATAATGTAAAACAAATCTACTATCTAACATATTATAAATTTACGTTCAATGTTTATTACTAGTTTTAAATTATTGTTTATTTATTAGCTGTGAGATCATTTAGAATAAGACTCATCAATTTCGTTAAAAATAAATTAAATAGCCTTATTAAGAGTTTAAGATAATATTGTATTAGGAGTGTGTTTTGATCATTTAAGGGGGTTTTAATAATTATAATAGGATTTTGAATACTTTCTATAGCAAGCGAGTTAATACTAGCAATCTCACAAGGTGAAACTGAAATAAACCCCTCACCAGGCAGTATTTTCCTCTTCTTTTTATCTTTTCTAATGTACATGACATCAAATATTGAGACTTTGGAGTAAGAGTAAGAGCAAATAAAGAGGGAGGTGAAAGTAAAAAATAAATTAAATCAAATCAAAATAAAAGTTGTCATGATGTTTTATTCAAATAAAAGTGTTTTAAGTTTCTCCAGGATTTGTGTCCATACCATATGAAGAGATTATAAACAAAGCTAACCAACAAGCCCAACACAAAGAAAGCAACAAATCATGTGAAGCGAGCCGCTCATTAAACTGTTTACACTAGTTTATATCTAAGCCTGACTGGAGAATAGGGTTATGGCATGTTGGAGTTACAATTCTGTAAAATCTACAGAATTCAGAAGTCCAATGACTCTTAAATCACAAAATTATTGGTAAAAGTAGCACGGTTTACAGCCATTGAGCACTCGAACACCATACCAGATGTTATCAGCCTCAATACTTCTGATTAAGGGAAGGAAAGAAAGAAGGGGAGAAGAATGCGCACATCATAGATTAACACAGAAAAATACTTGAATCGATCTCATGACCATTGCTTGTTGCGTAGTTTAGAGATTGTCAAGTCTGCTCCTCCAAACCCGTCCATTATAGCATTTGCTGACGGGAATTCTGCTCTAGATATCAAACTACAAGAAGCATAACTAGAAAACTTAAGCAATATATCAACATAGATTTAATCTACCAAAACATCTAATAGAATCAGTATATGGTATGCATAACAATCACAGAGGGGCACGTAATCTAACAGAAAAGCAACCACAAAAACAACTAGCAATATAACAATGAGAGACAAATTTTACCTGCTCCGCAATACAACGCAAGGCATGCCTATTCTTTGAGCCCCAGCCACTCCAGATTGACTTCCCGAAATAAGGACACAATTCTGTACTGGTTTTCCAGCATATTCTGCTCCCGCACGCAATGCAGCTACAATCTTATCTAAGCTGCACAATTCTTTCATATCAGATTGAAAGCAGGATTGCCACAGTCAAATAAGGAATTATTTTGGGCAAGTAAAATATAATTTAACTCTTTCAAGATGTCCTCATTTTAAAAATTGATATGATCATCGTATGAATCATTTTGTGCTGAAAATGCATATCTATCAACAAATGCATATACCTGCCCTATGGTCTCCATAAAATTGGCTTCATCAAAGCCATAAATAAGCTATCCAGAAATCATTTTAACAGTCCAAACCGTACAGACAAGTAATAAGTCATGAATTTTCAGTGTTCTTTAAGAAGGAAAATTTAACCAACCAACAAAAATATCTCCAATAGAAAGAAAAAAGTAAAGGAAGTTGACCAACCTTTCAGGTGAGGTAGTATCAATATCAACACTCAACTTTAGCATAGATGCAACCTCCTTTGCTATCTTTTGTTTCTGAGCAGAAACTGGCACAAGAAGCAAGAAGAGAATCCATTAGTACCCAACCTTCTGCACTGAAAAGTGTATTGGATATATAACAAATACATGGCAACCAAGTTGGAATTAGCATTCTACCTGCTTTTCTTGCTTCCGTGGCCAGTTGTTCATCCATATCAGAAGACATTCCAAGTACTACTTGTCCGTATAAACTCTGTTCTACCTCTTGATTCCCAACAATTTTTATTTTTGAAATTCTTTCATGGCCAAGCTTCTCAATAACAGCTCTAATATTTTTCAATAGGTAAGAGCATATATTAGAAGCCCTTATCCTGTTATTAAAGCATGCGGAACTAAACTAAACTACATGGGCACAAAACTTGAGAATATTACATTGTCAACATGGAAGTCCTTCAAAAGAGAAGAAATTTTTATTTCATCACATTCACTTGCTGAATTTTAAATAAATAAACTATAATTTTTTAAGATCCCTTCATGTCACATTTCGTTTTGCATTCTATCAATAGTAGAAGGTACTTGCAATGGGGCTCTTGACTCACCAAAGCTTGCAACATAGCATTGAATAGATGCATTAAAAAGTATTACTATTGCAAAAGTAAATCAATGCAAATCATCCAAGAAATCTTGTGCCAGCAATGCCAAATGAGGATGTCTACAGTGCATTCAACATAATAGTAAAAACCAAATGAAGCATGAAGAGCTGCAATCTAAGCTTATTAGTGAACCATTTCTTTCCAACTCCGTAACTATTGTTGTTTATCATCTAAAAATCACTCAGTTTTTGTACCGGGGTTTGAAGGGACTCCTACAGACCCTGCAGCCTTCATATTAAGAAAATTACTGGGTATAATATCCCAAGGTAGGTGGCTCCAAGAGGATTCGAACCATTAAAACTTTTGGTTTCAAACTAAGGGCAAGAAATTCGACCCACCCCTATTGGTTTAATCTTGCATAGTTTCTATGATTTGCATCCTTCCATATGCCTAGTTTCGGATCCACCTTACAATTAAAAGATATTTAAATAGCAATATATCCATAATCCTGTTGAATATTTTGCAGCTTTAAGTGATGCTCAATAACTATAGAAGACAAAGTAGATAAAAAATATAGCCGTTCGTGTTAACCCTAAATATTACAGAGTTGTGCTGTCATCACTGAATTTGCCTTTTACACGGTTCTGAGGAATGATATATACAGTTGAATGGTTAGTTGGTGTAAATTGAAAAATGCATAGTTGCAAAAATTAGAGGGCAAGAAAGAAGAATGGAAAAGACAACCTACATGTTGTCGATCATAACTGAAGCAATTTCTGATATTGCAAATGACCACAGCACATCCAGTAACTAATAGAACATACCTGGCCAATTTTATCGCCACTTTTACTATAGGCTGATATGATCATGACAGGTATTCCTTCATTGTATGCCTCATCAATAAATCTGGAAACCAAAATGGCAAATAAGGTTTAGAAAGTTGATGCCATGAAATTCAGAAACAATATATCATAATAGATAATAGAAAATAAAAGCAAATTAATATTATATTATCACATTCATGATAAATTTATGGTTTTTATCAGTTAAGTAGCATGAAAACCAATTTATATGGTGTCAATTGGATCACCAGCATTAGTTTTATATATATCAGGTCCTATGAACCATATGGAAAAAATACAGTTTTTCGAAAAGATAAAAAGCACGTCATTTATCCAAAAAGAATTGCAATGAATATTCCAAAGAATCCAAGTACTATGATTGTATAGTTTGAGACAAAATTACAATAACAACCAAAGGGCTACAAGAGTTTCTTCTAGTTTCCAGAGATATGAATATCTACTTCAAATTTGGTAATTAATAGAGCACTTGAAATCTATATTTATTGACCATAAGTCCCAGGAGAATATACAAGAAATAGTACGTGCAAAATGTTGTACTTAATTAAGATCAGACAACTTACTCTTCAACTCCAGGTCGTAAAGGTACATCCTTTGACACCAGAAATTCATTGAATGCATTTTTCTGCCAAAAATAAACCAGTAATTTAGTGGCTTACCATGGAAAATTCTCAGCATCTTCTAATAGTTACAGATGAGCAACACAATACCATTAACTTATAGCAACTAAAATACCTTTTCCCGCAAGACACGTGTCACAAATGTTTCCTTCTCATTTGTGGGCAATGAAGTAGGCCAACCTATCTAAAAGAGTGACTATAAAAGTAAGATAGATTAAGCAAATTGCACAACAAGCACCATGCAGATAGCAACATGTTTGCATTTTATAATTCATAAAAATGAGAGGAACTTACTTGATTAAAGAATAGAACCAGCATTCTTTCCTCATCACCAGCACTCTTCCTGGGAGGTAAACAAAATCTTGCATAAATTTCCTAAACCATCTTTAATCTCTCTAACAAAGACTACTCAATTGCTACTTGTCCAAAAACAAGCAACATAGTAATAGTAACACAATCAATTGCTAGTGTGTGCTGGCATTTATCAAATTTTAGAAAGTTAAAAATTCTTTTGTCATGCTTTATTTCAAATAAAAAATATTCATAGAATCAAGAAATTCAAAGAAATCATAAAACGATGTGAAGTCTCCACACCTTAAAAGGTCTGTATAGACAGGCACAGACCAATTTGCACAGTCAAGCCCAAGCTTTTGAAACGCTGTCAGTATAAAACAAACAAAGAAAATAAAATTAGGAAGTCAAACTCACAAATATATGATTCCAAATCTAGTAGCATTATTAAATAACTATTGCATCTCCCGCACCTAAATTGAAGGCTTGCCGATTGCCTAACCGATATGCATCCACAAGGATCCTGGAGAAAGGACATGCATTTAAGAAAAGCAGGAACAAACTATTATAGGAATCACGAAAAAAAAATGCACAGAAAATTTTGAATGTCTATCTCAATAGAGGCAAAAAGTTTTAAGAGCAAGTAAAAAGAATACAGCGTTATAAGTTTTTAATACATCAACTACATTCATCACATATCTCATGAAACATGTTTGCATATTATTATTATACTATAATATTTTAAAACTAAAAACTATAACATAATGCAGATTATTACAACACTGTAAGTCCTGAAACATAGACGACATAAAAATTACACAATCATTGCCATTGGTTGATTGAGAATAAGTCCATCCAAAGGTAATAACAAATAGCAACAATTGCAGGGACAGGTTTTCATCTTTTCTCTGCAACCGCTTATTTTTTTTAAGACCAAAATTGAACCTAAAGACCTCCACCACAACCCCACTCTTCTTTAGCACCCAAGGCTGTAACCTCAAGTAACAAAGTGTAGTGAAAAACCAAATAGACTGGTGCATAAATCAAGACTACAGTGGAAGACCAAAGTAACAAACTACACAAGATAGGACACAAATACATAAATAAACTAAAGCTAAAACAATGATACTAGCTCAATAATATGCATGACGTAGGGTTATCATTACAGCTACGCGATTTCTGCAACCTGGAATAAAAACTTGAATACAATTTTTTGCAATGCGTAATATTATGCCTGAAGTTTAAGGTTGAAAATTTTACATTTTTGGTTACAGAAAAAACCCCCATCACAGTAACAATACCCCTCTAACGTATCAAATCCCTGAAATGCATACAGAAGAGACCAGAAGATATGCACAAGATACAGAAATGAAAGTAACATCAAAGCGACACATAATAAATTAAAATTTAGAAAACCACCAAGTAAAATACAGAGTACCCATCTAATCAATCCATGCACAAAATACAAGGAGTAAGTGAAGTCAGCATGAAATAAACCATCAAGATAAATCAAGAAAGTAATTCCCAATCCACATAGAGCAAACGATACTGTAAAAAAAAGAAAATCACCCATCAACTTCAAGAAGAAGAGCGAGTTCCTGAGATGGGTTTTGAGTCTTATTGGGGGACATTGAGCAGAAAGCAGTGAAGCCGCCATTTGTATGCAGAAATTTTCCAGGAAAATTGAGCGAGGGGAAAGTGGTGGAAAATTGAAGGAAAATTAGAGAGCTTGTGGTGGATTCTTGCTGGGGTTTCGTAGTAGAATTTGTTGGTGGAATTGGTGGAGTTGATTATGCGAAAAGAGTTGAGGAGCGAACATGAAGTGGCTTCCATGGCGGTTTTTTAACAGAATTTTTATTCTGGCTTTGCCATTTCTGAGCACCCATTTCAGCTTTATGTACTAGTTTTTTGTGTTTTCAAAAATAATATAATAAGGTTATGATTAATTCCATAAACAGTCGGTAAAATTATGATTATATGTATTACTAAAAGATTTTAATAAGAGTTAATATTCGTGTAACAACAATTTTTTCAAGGTTAAAAAAATAACATAAATTCCTCTGGGGTAGTGTTTACTGTTGTTGGTAATATAGGGGTAATTAGATTATTTCTAAGGGATATTATTAAAATATTATTGAGGTAATATGATTTTTATATTTATTTTACCCTTAACTAAATATCATCACGAAGACAATTGCTTCTAAATGTTTATCAAAAAACCATCACTCAAACCTCTTACATACGAGAAATTGAGCTAAAACACTCCAGTTACAAAAAAGTTTAAAAATTAACAAAATATCCTCAGTTATCCAAGACCAGCACCGACCGTCAACCACCATTGTTGACTGTCAACTCATAATGGCGTATTACATGCAAGATTTGGTCTGTTGTGCGTTATTTCTATGGCCATGAAATTACCACAAATTTGATCGTGAAAATGTTAGATCTTTGTCTGTAAAACAAGTGACTGTTTCATGGCCGGATCATTAACAACATGAGGGCATTTATTATTTTAGAAACTCTAAAGAGATTTTATTATTATATCATACCTCAAGGTCTACATCTTTAACCTTTTTTGTTATTTCAAAAACCTTATGCCATAGGGGACTATGCTTTAACTCTTTTTAATAATATTAAAAGTTTATTATTAATCCCATGAATTTTGGACTTCTGGTAATAAAAATTCCTCTAATATTTTGAAAATAACAAAAATCCTGCGTACCATTAAATTTTAAGTGTTAAAATAAACAACAAACAAACAATTTTGTAATATTTATCAACTCATTACAAATTTATAATATAAATTTTAATTGTTCATTAACAGTATAATTGTTGTTATTTCAGAAAACTTAGGGGTATTGGTCATTGTTATGTATCATACATGAGGACTAAAAACAGTACTAATATTAATGTAATTAATTTTTATTTTTTTTTATTTTTTTATGACTTTATTCAAGGGTCAAGGGTCAAGACGACCCATTTTTTCTAAAAACCTCAATCCAAATCTTCGCTGGTAAACAAAGGACTAAAAACAAGTCGCTCACATGCTGCTTGCTTGCTTCTTTCTCAACATATTCACTTGAGAAATCAATCTTAGAACCCCCATTGAAGCTCCTGAAGACAAGTCAAAGAGAAGTGAGAGAAGAAGGCAATGGAGAGCAGTGAAGAAGAAGATGACTTCCCAGCCATTGAAAGCATCACTCCTCAGTCCAAGATCGACTCTGTCTTCCAATCTCATACTGAAAAGGTTCCTTTTCTCTTTCAATTTAGCTCAAAGTTCGCTTTTCTTTATCTGGGTATTTTGGTTAGGAAAAGTATATGTGGGTCTGTGTTGCTTTTCACTCTAGTCAGCTAGAAATCGTTACTTGATTCGTTTGTTTTATCTCCATCGAATAATCTGGAAGTTTTTCTTTTCTTTTTTGGTTGAATTTATCTCAAAACTTGTTTTGGTTTTCTGGGCATTTTCTTTCTTAGGGAAAAAAACTATGTGGGTTTGCTTTGCATTTGAGATTAGTCGATGAAAACATGCTACTTGTTTCACGGCATTGTGAATCAAGATCGTTTAGTGGTTTATTTTCATTTCTGTCATGTTTAAATAATCCATTTTTAACTTTGGTTTTTGCATCCAACTCTTTGTTTTGTTATATCTTTCTGTACAGTTTACTTCTTTGTATCTGGGGTTTCTATATTCAAGTTAAAGTTGAAATATGGATCTCTATTTGGGCAAGGCCAATCCTTGATCTAGGTTGCCTGGGTTTTAAGTTAAATGTTTGGACTTGGTTTACTTGTTGATCTATGTTCTAACTGGAAGTTGATGGGCATAATGTTGCTCCAGATGGACTGCCTTATAAGAAAAAATAATATCGTTTCCAGCAGCAGTACAAACAGTGGAACCAATCTCTCTAGAAATATACTCAAATAAGGCCTTACATATGCAAGTTATTCTCTTCAATTTCGCTTTTTGGATATAAAATTTTGGTAGTTTGAGAATTAGCTCATCGTGTACACTTCAATCGTTAAAATTTGAAAGGTAATGTTTCTATGATACACATTGCATGTTTGATTCCTTGGGTTGGCACATTTCATTGATAGATGTCTTCTCTATTTTTCATACCAAGATGAGGACATAAAATCACTGTTTTGGGAGTTATTCACTATGATGTTTGATTTTATCACTTCTCTTAGTTTATATACTCTTATTCTTTTCCTGTGTAGAGTAAGATACTAGCACGTCTTTATTAAAAGTTAATCATCTTTATCAATGTAGGGAATTAGAAGAGTATGTTGTGAGCTGTTGGATTTGAGAGACGCGGTGGAAAACTTATGTGGCAATGTGCGGACAAAATACCTGGCTTTCTTGAGGTAATAAAGTGTCCCTATTTATGGCTCAATGAAAAATCTTGAAAGAAGTATGATGCTGATTTTCTCCTGGCATTGGAGAATGTATTTATTAGGAAGTTTCCTACTAAGGTTGTAGGAGCGTATTATGTTTGGGAATAGGTGAAACTGAGAAGTGGTTGTCTGCTCTCTTTGGAATTAAGGGTATTTTGGAAACCGTATAAGTTTTATGGAAGTGAGATTCCCCCTTGATGCTTTTTATTTACCATAATGTATTAAAACAAGTTGGCTCAGTCTGCAGTTGCTACAAGTCTTCAAACATTAAAACTATGACAGTGTTCAGGCATCAAGTTGCTCAAATTGGAGCACTAAGTGACACCAATGGAATTCTCCGATGGAATTTGACCCCTTCAGCTCAACTGATAAAGATTCCTTTTAGTGTTAAATGATACTTTTGTTCTACTAGAATGAGACTCTCATCCTTAATGCTGTATTTTTCTAGCTATGAGATAATTTCAGGACAGTTTTTTTCCTTCTGATTCTCAAATTAGATCAATTGTTGATCTGTTGGTTATAAATGTAATTACTTCAAAATATTTTGCTTGATGTTATTATGTGGATCTTGGCAACTGCACTAAAATTACACTTTTCACTGTAGAATATCTGAAGAAGTTGTGGAAATGAAGCATGAGCTAAGGGAGCTGCGAAAGCATATTTCTGGTCAAAAAATCTTCGTCCAAGATCTGATGACTGGGGTTTGCCGTGAATTGGAGGAGTGGGCTGGACCTAATGGGAAAATTGATGAATCCCAGGAAGACTCGGAAATTTTGGAACTTCAAGAGCCCTTGCCAAAGAGGAAATAGATGACCACAAGATGATTTTCTTGGACAAATTTGATGTTCTCTTGGCTGAACATAAGGTTGAAGAAGCATTAGAAGTTTTAGATGCTGAAGAGAGAAACTATCCAGAACTGAAGGGCTCCGCTGAAGCTTCATCAGCTGAAGCATCCTCGTTTAAGACTGCTTTCTTGAAAAGAAAGGCAGTGCTTGAGGATCAGCTGGTTAAGATTACTGAACAACCTTCAATCGGTATTCTCGAACTGAAGAAGGCCTTATCTGGTTTAATCAAACTTGGAAAGGGTCCCTTAGCTCACCAATTGATGTTGAGATCTTATGGGTCCCGTCTTCAAAGGAGCTTAGAGGCTTATCTTCCTTCGTGTTCTGTATGTCCCAAAGTATTTCCAGCCACAATAGCTAAGCTTGTTTTTTCAACAATCTCACTGGCAGCAAAAGACTCTGGTACAATATTTGGTGACAATCCCGTATTTACTAACAGAGTAGTTCAATGGGCAGAGTGGAAGATTGAATTTTATGTACGGCTGGTGAAGGAGAATGCCCCACCTTCAGAAACAATTTCTGCTTTACGTGCAGCCTGTGTTTGTGCTCAGGCAAGTCTTAACTACTGCTCAATGTTGGAATCACAAGGCATGAAATTGTCGAAGTTGCTTTTGGTACTCCTGCGACCATACATTGAGGAAGTCCTTAGAGTTAAATTTTAGACGGGCTCGAAAAATGATATTCTACTTGGAGGAAATTGATGCAGGCTTGCCATTGTCCCCTCACTTTATATCTCCATTGTCTGAAATTTCGGCGTTGTCAGATAGTGTGCTTGTTGATAGTGGAATGCGATTTATGCACATTGTCGAAGTAAGTAGGTCCTCTTTCATATGTTGAGACGGCAATATCTTTTTGTTTTTTGTCTTTATGCTACCCTTGCTGTCTTATTGACCTAGACATAGTTTAACAATCAAGATTTGAAAATGATGTCTTTGAGAGGTTGCTCCTGAAAAATCAGTCTAAGCTCATTATTTTGGACAATTGATTTATTTGATGCACTTTAAACATTTCCTTTTATTGGTTATGTGGTGTGAAGAGAAAACCCTTTCTAAATTCTAAGGGGGAATGCATCACTTTGCTTAATCCATGGCTTTAATAGTGGAGCAGGAGAACTTATTTTTTTTATTATTATTTTTTTTCATTGTGGTTTACAAGTAAGATGATTACATTGCTTTGGTCAACTTCCATACACCTAACTGCATGTCAATGTGGATGCATGATTTTATATATTTCTCAATAAATGCTTAGGACTTTGTGTTGAATATCCTTGTCAATGATAAGTATGTTCTTTTGAATGTGTCTGTATTTGTTAAGCATGGCATTACATTTTAAAATCAGTCATGGTTAGATCTTTTGCCATATCCCTCTATATGTTTATGTGTGTTCTATTGATAAATTGGTACCCCTGATGATCCAACAACCAATTGTTATATAATATTGGTGTTGTTAAATAATTTTTACAGGATATTTTGGATCAGATCACCCCCCTAGTTGTTTTGCATTACGGAGGAAATGTGTTAACTAGAATTTCACACCTGTTTGATAAATACATGGATGCATTAAATAGAGCCCTACCAGGTACCTCAGATGATGACAATCTTACAGAGCTGAAGGAGGTCATACCTTTTAGAGCTGAGACAGATTCAGAACAACTTGCGCTTTTAGGAATAGCATTTACAATTACGGATGAACTTTTACCAAATATTGTGTTGAAAGTTTGGAGTCCCAAGAATGAGAACAAAGAAGCCAGGAGATGGGAACACTGTGCCTAATGCAAGCACTACCCCTGAACTAAAAGATTGGAAGCGCCATGTTCAGCATTCATTTGACAAACTAAGAGATCATTTTTGTCTGCAATATGTTCTTAATTTCATTTATTCAAGAGAAGGCAAAACACGATTAGAGGGACAAATTTATATAAGGTGGAAATGAAGAACATTTACAATGGGTATCAGAGCCTCTTCCTTCACTTCCATTTCAGGTTATCTTTCTTACTGGAAAGCTTAAGTTTTCTTCTATGGTTTTTTTTAGCTACACTTGATGTTTTTACGGTTTCATTCAGCAGTCAATGAGATTTTGGAAATCCTGTGAACTTGCATAAGTATGTTGACCTTTTGGCGTCAAACTGGGGCCTTTCGTTTTCATTGAATTCTCAGTTTCATTTTTTGCATTCAGTCATTTAATGGTTGTGAACGACACATTTCACATCAATTATTCGTCTATTTCTAATTATGAGATTTCACTGTATTATTGCAGGCATTGTTTGCAAAGCTTCAGCAATTGGCTATTGTGGCTGGCGATGTGCTCCTTGGAAAAGAGAAGTTGCAGAAAATTTTGCTTGCTAGACTGACTGAAACAGTCGTGATGTGGTTGTCTGAGGAAGAGGAATTCTGGGGTGTTTTTGAGAATGAATCATCTCCAGTTCAGCCACTTGGGCTGCAACAGGTAAGAGTTATCTCCTCGCCACAATAAATATATTGCATTGGATTAGTTTACATTTCAACTTCTTTTATCCTTCTGGAGAATATGATTTCTCCAAACTTTATTACATGGTCGGATTAAATTAAGAATGTAAGTTTCAAGGACGTGGAAATGCCATAATTTTTCCTCCTATTTTGTTAATTATAAAACTGCTAGCAGTGTTGCAAGCTAAATATTTTGGAAGTTTTTGAAAATTTAGACATGAGCGTTAAGTGCAAAAGGCGGTAAGCGCGGCCTCAGGAAGTAGACAAGAAAGACAGAAAGTTAAAACGGACCATTGAAGTTTTCGGATGGCAGTGTGAAAAAGCTTTTTTGAATTATACATTTTTAAACGAAAACCAGTTGTTAATCTTACTTGAAAATTCATATTTTTGGAAATTAGCAACGGAACATAACTTTGACTTTTCTTTATTTTCATGCATCTACTTATCTACTAAGTTCTCATTGGACTCTCTTGGCAGCTCATTCTTGATATGCACTTCACTGTTGAGATTGCACGTTATGCGGGTTATCCATCTCGACCATGTTCACCAAATTGCATCTGCCATAATTGCCCGAGCAATCAGGACCTTCTCCGCTAGAGGCATAAACCCACAAAGGTACTACTTCCATTATTATTTATATACTTGTTTTTCCGTCTCCTTTTATACTAACACAATTAATGGTTATAATTCTCTCAGTAGTGCACTTCCCAATGGATGAATGGTTTGTTGAAACTGCGAAGTCAGCCATACATAAACTTCTATCTGGAGGTTCTGGGTCAGAAGTATCTGATATTGATGATGAAGAACATATCATCCTAAACGAAGACGATGTCTCAGATTCGGCCGACACTGTTTCTTCCGTCTCAACTGTAGAATCCTTTGAATCTTTCGCTTCTGCAAGTATGGGTGAACTCGAGAGTCCACATTTCACTGACCCTGAGGCTTAAAGTCTTCAAGTTTTGCATTCTTGACAGCTGGAAAACGGATGGTTTCTGGGGATGATTTTGAATTCGATGACATGGGTTAGATGTTGCTGAAAGTTGTACCAATCAGAGGAGGAACATATTAGCAAAATGTTGTGGTAGTAGTAGATAATGAAGATGAGTAGTATGTATGTTGTATTTATGTAAAACTGTTGTATCAATGCAGATTTCAAGTTTTTCATGAAAGCTATTGCTTTTGATAAAGTTTTACCTATTCACTCTTTAATTGTTAAAAGCAAGTAGTATGATTATGATAAAGTTATTTCGTCCGTTATCGTAAAGTTAGATTTACTATAATTGATTTGTGTTAGACGAATGTGTAACAATCTCGTCTATTCACTCTTCAATTAATTGAATTGTATTTTCGGATGTCAATCGATTTTATTTATTTATCTAAATATATTTAAGTATAATTTTGTTAAAAAAATATTTGAATTAAAATATTTATCTAAGTTATTAATAATCCAAATGCTAAAAAGCGCGGGAAAAACTGGTGTTTATTGGACAACAAAAGGCCAACTTATTTTGGCGCAAAAATTGAAAAAGTTAGGGTTAGGGTTTAGTTTACTGTGAGACAATCAAAACCCAAAATAATGGAAGGAGAGAGAGTTGATTCATCGTTAGGGTTCATAAACCTAAGACCTAACAATGGCGACGAAAGCTCGGCGGTGAATCTGAGCGGTCAGGTTCACCAACTCCCTTGCTGCATCAAATACGACGGTCCCTGCCCCTGTTTCTCACTACTTCAGACCCAAATCCACCGGGTATGGCTTGATTGTGTGCTTGAAATTTATTTTTTGTGGTAAAGTTCTGATTTTTATTGTTGTTTGTGTAGGGATTGAAATTGATGGATTGAAAGTTGAAGAAGCTCATTTTAGAGGAAGAAAGTTGCAGGGTGTAACAATTTCACTTCCAGATGGCTACTCTGGTATTTTATTTTATGAAGTTTTTTTTATTTTTTTCTTTTGATTGTTGGTTAATTTATTTTAATTGAAAGATTTTAATTTGAATTAGTTTTGTAATCTATGTTAAAAAATGATTAGGGATGTCAATCGAGCGTGTAAGGGCAGGGATCGCCATCTCTATCCCTAACCCTATCCCCAAATTGAATAAACTGGTTTTGGGGCATTTTGTAGAGACATTTTAAGATCAAATGTTGAATTGAAGGCCATTTCAGGTTGAGGGTTAATTTGCTAAATCTGCCATCTTAAGCTTCAATTAAAAATTTGAAGTTTTTTCCGAGATTATTGTCTATTTGACTGTTTGTTTCTTTGAACTTGACAGTACTGGAAGTTCTTGTTTTTGGGTTTTGATGCGATTTTGTGAATCTATCTTAAACCATGCCTTCTTGATATTAATTATTAGTGTGGAACTACTATGTAGATGAGTTGTCTTTTTTGAATTGGACCTGTCTCAACCTTCCCGTTTCCTTGCAATGATATATTGATTGGTTGTTTCAGTTTCTGTGTTTGTTGTGTTGCAACTCTTTCTCATATGGGGTTCAAGTTTCAAAAATGGCCAATTCCTTGGTAAATTAGTATATGCTTTCATGAAATCCATGGAGAGCTGGAGCCCTAAGTTGGTTGTAGCATTATGGAGTGAAATATGAAAAATTTTATTTATTTATTTTTTAAGAAAATAAGACTTAATCAGTTCCGAATTAAAACAGAAAAAGTTGTATGTTATTGGAGTTCACTAGGCTTCAAACTATATATTAGTAAAGGCGGAAAGGGCTTGGGAAGTTTATAAAATTTTAACCATACTGATAGAATTTGAAGGTGGGCTTGACTCCTCACCCAATAAGGCTATGGAGGTAATTGCTGGCTCTAACTCTTCACCCGTTAGTCAAACATTCAACTCAATTGGTCTGCTCTAATACCATGATAGAATTTGAGGTAGGTCTGACTTCTCACCCAATAAGGTTTGTTGAATGGTAGGATTACCCCTCTTATAAACTAGTTGGCTTGAGCATGCCTAGTCGGTATGGGACTCCAACGCATACCATTATTGTGATATTTATATCATGGTCGAGTTCTAGCTTTTAATTGCATGTCAATTGGCAGGAATGCCAATGGCTAAGGATTGGCATACCTTTCTCTGATTTAGACTAAGGATTGGAGAAGACTCAGCTTCTTGTCATTAAGAGTCAACCAAATATTTCAAAGAGGCTGTCTGGAGAAGTTGATATCATTTTATTTTATGTGATTTGTCTCAGTTTATTGGTTTTATACAACTTGAGAAGTTATATTTAATTTACAAGTTTTGAAGAGTTCCACTTATCTAGTTCTTGCTTTGCAGGCTTTGTTCTGGGAAACAAAAGTACTGGCAAGAGAAAAGTTTCTGACACGTCTGAAGAGAACTCAACCTGTTGGGAGACGAATGCAAGGTTTGATAAACTAACCATATTGGAATCATGACACATGTCCTACAAAAGATGATGTTTTCTTGCGTTCGTTCCATTGGTTCACCATTTCAGAAGCAGTAAGTTTCATTCCATTGTTTTATGTTCTTCTTCAGAAACTTATCTATAACTCAAACTTCCACTCTTTTTTATCATCTTCGTCTTCGTCTTCCCTGGTTTCGTAAGGCAATACTTCTAAAATGTATCAGACAGGCACATGAACATATGCTTAGGGATGATTTTGGATTTAAATGGTGAGAAGGTTGTGACGATAGAATATTTGAGAGGTTAATAAAAATTTGACATTTATATCTAAAATAAACATCTAGTTCTTAAAGCATCCCTGCTGCATCATATTGGTATATCCGTAGCTTATGCCCCGTACATTTCTCATTCAGACCAAACAAAATCTTCGGAAAACGCTGAACAATGTATGAAAAGAAAGCTAGTAAGCAAAAAATCGTATTCATTTTTCTCACTCAGTGATGTTTGCAAAATTTGAGAAGCCAATCTACCATAATTCTGTAACTGAACATTCATTATGTTCATATATTTTCCTGCCAACTTAAGCAAGAAATTTGTTAACTGCAGCTCCACAAGCCGGTGACAGCTGAAGATCTGGTTTCTTCATCAATTACTCTGAAAAAAAGTTGATGTATTGATTGAGGTAGTATAAAAGGAAGATGTTGTATTTGTAATATTCTGCCATTGTTTTCTGGCTTACTTCTAAATATTTCTGTTTATAATCAACAATGTTATAGGTGCTATTTATAATCTAAAATTTCATTTAGATTGGTTTTGGGTTTCTTTATTTGAGGGGTAATTGAAATTATTAAAAGCATTGAGGGTCTAAAAAATAGTAGTACTAGCTTACAAGTTTAAATAATATTAGGATAATATTACACTTATAATTCATTCTTATAAACTTTGTTTATAAACTTGACATGACAGTTTCAAAGTTGGTTTTTGATGAATTTTTTCCGTTTGAATAATTGCGAACTATTACGTTGGAATTGTAAGAGAGTTTATGAGCCAAGATAATATCAAATCCAAACTTCTTGAAGCAAACCTTAAGCATGATTGTTAATAAAATATTTATTATTATTTCCATTGTTTGATTTCCATCTTTTCAACAGCAAAAATTCAATCCCGTTTCGCACCAAACCTTTTTGAATGTTACTTTTAAATTTTATAAATAGTAGGAGAAAAATTATATGTAATTATTAATATTTTTTGTGATATATTTTCAACATAAATTTTAACAATAATTACCCTCTAAAACGAAATTAAAATTTTATTTTTAATAATAAGAAGTATTTTTGGGTAAAAGAATTCAGAATTTTGTATGTTAGAAACTATTAAATAATTTTTTTAATAAATTAATTATAAACTATATTTATTATTATACTATTAACGGTAACTTTTTCAAATTTGTGGCGCTCAGAAAACGGTAACCTTTTATACTACAAAAGCCCGTTTCCCGGCTTGTTGCCTTCTCCATTTCTCGCTGCTTAAAAAAAAAAAAAAAAACGATTTTTTTCTTGATTCTGATCAAATATTCTATTTCCCATATACAACTTCTGATAGATGGCTACTGTTAAAAGGAGGACGGCGATTAGAAAGCTTGAAAACGAGGCACAAAAAATGGTTACTTTTTCTAAAAGGCGCCAAGGGCTGTGCAGGAAAGCTCAGGAATATGCCAACATCACCGGTTCTCACGTAGCGGTGCTGGTTTTTTCTCCGACCGGGAAGCCCTTCGTTCATGGGTCTCCTTCCTTTGAAGCCGTGGTTGAGAGTTATCTGAACGCCGGCCGCCGTGAAAATGATACGTGGGAGGGGTTTGTGGGGTTGGAGGAGAAAGCGGCCGCCGCTGAGAGTGTGGAGGAGCTGATGGTGGTGAAGATGATGTTAGAGAAGATCAGAGAGACGGTGTTGAAGAGTTTAAAGGATTTGGAGGAAGAGAAGTTTGTTGAGTCTTTGTTGAGCGGTTGATTTTGAATTTTTGAGAATTTAGGGTTTGGGGTTTGGTCCAATCAAGTTTTTTTATCATGATTTTGGGTTTTTTTTTTTTTTTTGTGGATGTAATTTAGTAATTAGATGAAATTCAATGATGGGTATTTTATGGTTTTTCTGGGTTTCATTCAATTACCAATTTAATTTGTAAAGTCTAACAGGTCAATATATTGAATCATTAATTCAATAATACTCTTTTATGATCTTCCTTGTTTACTTCTTTGTATCTCTGTTTCTCAATTTACTTTTGAATTTTGCTCCCTTAATTTTTACAATTACTTAAATGATACTTTGAATATATATGCAGAGAATATTATGGATAAATCAAATTTGTTGGTCCATTAATGTAACACTGTTCAGAATATACCTTTGAACTGTTGGGTAAATTGATAATGGATACTTTTGGGTTAATTGTAGTAGTATTCTGACAATGGATACCTGAATGTATAGATTTTTATTAACTGGGTTTGTTAGTTCAAGTTCTAGTTTAGCAATAAACTCTGCTCTGATTCCATTATTATGGCTGATAAGGTGAAAGCGAAATTTTGAATCATAAGTAACAAATGGTGACTGCAAATTTGGGGTTTTGGTGTACTTACTACTCGTTCCCATTCAATGGTCTTAATCGCTCATAATTTGACGGCTCAGGTTGAAGCTTTGGATTGTTTGTCTATACTTTTAGGTTCTGCATCTTAAATTGCCTTAGAAAAAAAAAACTCCTGCTGGATCTGAATCAGATAAGATATTAATATAAACTCTTCACTGAAAATCAGCCACAAGGCTCCTGAGAAAAAAGAGAATAGTATTCATAACCCTGAGTGAGATCTATAGTAAATCTGCATTATTTTGGTTGCATTTTATTTTATGTCTATAATATTTGCTCTTTAAGAGCTTTTTAGTCACTTGTTGAGTTCCAGTTCCAGCTTGAAATCTTTTCCTATTGGTAGTGAAAGATCTGGGATTTCTACTGTATGAAAATGGGGATTGCTATTTCTACTTGCCTTAGCTACCATGGTCGCAATCAAATTTGTTCCCATGGTAATCTTCAGTTCATGATTCTTCGATCTCTGAATCTTTTCTACTCCGATGATGGTTACTTTTTTTATTATCCACTTCTGACTCAAAGCAAAATCGCCTGTTCAGAACTTCTGATCTAACAGTGAGATTGTTCTTTACTAGTTCACTGTAAAACCTGACCAAAGTCCATTTGCCTCCCTTTTCTCCCATGCCCAGCTCTTCTCCATCATCCAAGAAAACTTCTCCAGTGCTATTTTCTTTGCTGCTGACAACCACTAAGAGTTCGAATGGTGTTTTCCGGGCTGCTGTGGTTGTCATGGCCTCTCCTTGCAAGGCCAAAATGTTACCTTCTCGAATGTGCACATTTATGTGATCAGATGGTGCAGCAAGAGTAACTTGCTCTCCGGAATTTGAACTTACCGAGTTTGAGTAGTTGAAGAGATCAAACCAATGTCCTCCTGGGAAATAGGCATCAACTGAAACTGCTCCGGGCTTTACAACAGGTGATACCATTACGCCTTTGCCTATCAGAAATTGTGTATTGATTCCAAAAGTTTTGGCATCTTGAGGGAAAGAGAAGAAAAGGGGTCGTGCAATGGGGGTCCCTTTCGTATGTGCTTCATACATTAATGTGTAGAAGTAAGGGAGGAGTCTGTACCGCAGCCCAAGCACTTTCCTTGCTGATGCTGCAACTGAATCCCAAAGATAGAGCTCTTGACGCCTTGCAGACTTATCAGAATGATCTCTTGCAAATGGGTAAAAGGCACCTAGCTGCATTTGGAAAAGATTTTGAAATTAGTAGAAATAAAATCTTAACAATAACTTTACAAATCTAATATCTTAAACTCTGAGATAATGAAGATTAAAGAGAATAATTTAATTTCTACGGAGTCTTACAAGGCCTAGAAGTCTTACCTGAATCCATCGCCGGCAGAGTTCTTCATTTGTATCTCCAGAAAAGCCACAGATATCAGCTCCAACCATTGGAATTCCGAAGAGCCCAAAATTCAATATGGATGGAACTGTGTATGCCAAATCATGCCATGTGGCAGCATTATCTCCAGTCCAATGTGCTGTGTACTTTCCCGAGCTCACAAAAGTTGATCTAGAGAGTATAAAAGGTCTTTTACCAATAACTTTGATCAAGGCAGAATGTGTAGCCTTGGCTTCCAGGAGTCCATAAAGGTTATGGGAATTATATTCGGTGATGTTACCAAAATGCAGTGCTGTTGCTGGAGTGGTGTTATTGTTAATAGGTCGCCGCATTCCATTGTTGTTTATCCTTGTAGGGGGGATTATCAAGGGTAGAAGATGGGATTGGAGGGGACGTGATGAAATTAGAAATCTCATTCATGTCAAGCCAAAGACCATCCATTGGGAGAATATGTCGAAATAGTTTGATCTCTCCTTCCCAAAAGGTTCCAGCAGCTGGATTTACAAAGTCAGGAAAGTAGACTGGTCCAGGCCAAACACTTCCCAAGTAAGGAACACCGTCGCGTTTTATAAAGATATCAGCTTTCATCCCTCTAATGAAGGTTCCATAGGTCTTATTCACACTGATACCTGTGGAAAACATACCTCAATTTGTTCATTGCAGTACCAAAATGATTTTGTTAGGGATGGTTCATCTAAAAGATTATATAAACTAAAGCTTAGCAGCAATGAGTGAATTTTGGTGTCGATAACCACATACCAGGATCCAAGATGAGCACATATCTCTGACCATTTTGGTGAAGTGTATCAACAAATTTTTTCATTGGCTCTACTGGAAAGTTGATGGGATCAAGAGTGAAATCTTTATACGAATCCATGTAATCGATATCAGTCCACATGACTTCAAGAGGGATATGAGCTTTTGCATAGCCAGCAACCACAGACTCAACGTCAGACACATTTTTGTAACCCCACCGACACTGATGAAATCCTGTACATTTTTGGAAGAAAAATGGTAACCATGACTCAGTATGATATTATTTGTCACTCTATAAAATTGGCAGTCAGCTCTGAAACTAGCTTAAGAGCAGTATATGATATCCCGAGACAGAATGGAAGTAGCAAAACCAAAAGAAAAAGCCAGAGTAATAACAGAGATTCTTTCTAATCTCAAAGTTCTCATCTAATTTATCAGTACCAAGTTATCATTTTGACAACTTCATCATCTAATTTAAATCTACTTGAATAATGTGCTATAACAATATATAAACATTTAGTTTCAGTTGAATGTAATCCATCATGCACCGTATAATCTCAAAGTTCTAATCTTAGTAATACGACCGCAACTTGGAAAAGATTAAACTGCTCACCTGGAAAATTGACAAAACTAATTTAAATAAATCATCCACACACTATTTAGTACATACCAAAGGACCAATACGGCATAGGGGTAGGCCGGCCGAATCAGCTCTGTATACTGTTGTATCACTGTATTGGGCAAGGGTCCAGCGAAGAAATACAAGTCAATAATGCCTCCAATAACCTTATAAGTTATCCGATCACCGGTATAGACAACATCCATGCCATTACTGTTAAGGAGCAAAACACCATGAGTTGTCCCTTGAGGGGATCTGACATCAATGTGAAACGGGTGAGAGCCATAGAGATTAATATCCAGATTCGAAGATCCTGAATCGGAATTCCACAAAGTTAAGGTCTCATTAGGAGTCAACTTGAAGGACCTCTTTGTGTGCTCCCCAAGTCCATAAAGAGAAGCCCTCTCTTTGGGCAATGCAGATGAGAATTGAATGTATTGATCCTTAAACACCAAGAAAGTGTCTGAATTTGCGGGGCTGGGAGAGGTGTCAAAGAGGATTTCACCAGAGGACTGCCGCGACACGGTAAAGCCAAATGGGGTGGTGTTATGGAGGGTGAAAACTAAATCTGAAGTGGGGTCTGAAAGCATGAGGTTTACCGGCGAGTTTGGGATGTTTTCCGGCAGTAAACGGTGAGAACGATAAGATTGGCGGGGAATGATTTCTTCAGGGATTTCCCATCTTTTGTTTTTGGAATCTGTTATTGTAACTCTCAAGCGCTCTTTGGTTTCAAAGCTGCGGAAAATCACACACTATAATTAACAATTTCCATCATCCTCATCAATCAATCTCATCAGATTCACAATAAATTCCCATTTCATAAACTTGTAAAACAATCAAAATCCACTCTCTAAAACTTAATTCTCTTTTCAACGCTTTCATACAAATTCAGAAATTGAAAAACTTAAACTTCAATATAAAATTCTGCAAATAAATGGCAATTAAAGTGAAGTAATATATATATATATATATATATATATATATATATATATATATATATAAACCTGGCAAGAAGATTGAGACTACTAATATCAGCTCCATAGACAGAAGACTTCTTGATGAGGCCGAGTTGAGCGGTCAATGATGACTTGACGGAGGGATCAACGTTGACAGATTGAATGGAGTAGCCATAGCCTACTGGTACTTCTGCTGCAAGAACGCGTGAATTCGGAAGATGAAAAATGTAACACAGAATCAGAAACAGAAGCAAAAGCAGGTGGTGATTATGAAGATACAAAGATGATGAACGGTTTGTTGGGAACATTGTTCATTTGATGAGGAGATTGGATTATATTAAGATGAATAGTTCTTTGTTTATAGAATTTTTAGAGTGTTTATGTTTCAGATTGACTCTTTATCCATATGAAAGTGGCAACTTGGCAACTTGCAATAGAAGCTAGAATGGTAGTTCAATGGTCCACCACTCCACTCATGGTTGACATTGACTTGCTTTTTGATGTAGTAAGGAACGATGTAGCGAAAATTATTTCTTTTTTATTTAAATATAAAATGTGACTCACATTTGTCATATTCTTAAATTTGTAGCAAAGCTATAACTCTTGAGATATTGGCTGGATAATGTTATTGATTTATGTTAGTGAAAATAAAAACTATTTTAGAGGATGAATAATATAAAAAATAAATTGAAAAGCTATTATCCGTATGCAAAATAAATTATGAAAATGGATGTTTGGGACTACCAATCTATCTTATAAAAAGAGAGAAATAATTCTAAAGGTGAGAATATTCACCGTCATGAAATTTCGGCAATTTAAGACTCATGTTTGTGTTTGTGTAGCAAAGTTCATGGACTATGATACTACCATGATATTGAAATATTGCTGATTTGATACTATAAATTAAAGCATGCATGTCAAGTAATTATATCATTTAACAATTTGTATGCGAATAAAATGCAAATTATAGTCCCAATTGTATAATTCGCGTATTATTTATGAATTTTCGTATTTTATCAGCCAACCATATTATTCGCGAACTATATGCTTCAAATGTTTTATTCACGAATTATTCTTATATTTTTTCTGCATCCAAATTTTTGTCGAATTTTTATAAATGTATTTTTCACCATTTTTCTTATGATACCCATAAAATTCTCGTACGTTTTTTTGTCATACCCTTATTTACTAACTAGGGTGAGTTTCAGTTATAGACTATAATTTGAATCTTGGTTGTATTATTTATTTATTTTATTTGTTTGGAGCTCTTGTTCGACTTTGAATTTTGGTTTTGTTATATGTTTGATTTGAGTCTATAATTGAATCTTGGCTATATATTGTGTTTGAGTTTGAAGATTATAATTTGAATTCTAGTTATATATTGTATTATATTATTAGGTTTAATAGTTATTGGTTAATTGAATACTTTACATTTGAAATGCTATATTGATTTTAACCAAGTGATCCATGAAAAGTGCTAAAACCATGATTGATATTGCCGTATTTTTCAAAACGTATTATTGATAATGTGCCTTATTAAACCTGTATATACCAGTACCGTATTTTTCCCGTATCCAAATTTTATGGCCGAATTTTTACAAACATATTTTTCACCATTTGCCATATCATACCTGTAAAATTCTCGTACTTTTTTTTTGCTGTACCTGCATTTACTAATGATTTGTTGTCGTAGGCAACTAAGATTAAAACCTAAAAACACATGTAGTAGTGTAAGTCAGGGTCATTCCCATAGAAAGTGCTAGCCGAATTTTATGTTATGTGAACAAGGCTGAGGGGGGTTTTAGTAAAACAGAAATATATTTTAGAAAACACAATTCAAACTAAATTACTGAAATCAATCAAAATGATGAAACTTGGTCCAAGTCAACATCCACCATCGGAATTGTACAATTGATCATTAATGCAAATATAAATCAATTCATACCATTGAGTATTCACCGTTGAAAACTATTTTCCTATCTCTCCTTAGTTGTAATTAATTAGGAAACAAGTGATCTAATTAATCTTACCACTAAGCAACCCTAGACAAGCGCTAAAAATTTAATCTAGTGGTAGCCTTAAGAACTAGAGAGATCGATGAAGCTAAACAACACAAACTCAAGCGATTGTATTTAATTTAGTCGAGTGTTCTTTGTAAAATTATTAATTTCTGACGTAGCAAATTATTAACCCTAATTGCTTCACAAGTTGGAGGAATCAAACAATTACAGATTTGATATCTAACTTAGCAATAGATTGCAATAATTAATAAACTAATAGGCCTCCTAGTAATTAAATGCAACAATCATGACAATAGGCATAGAAGAACATCCAATACTTAAACATGAAAATTGAACACTAAAAAAATAGATTAGATCTCATAGTTTATTGATTCTGAGGCCTCCGTTTCCTTCGACCAAGTTATAAAAGTTTTAGCCACTCATGACCATAATCAAAACTCAAAAGAGAAAATTCCAGGAAAGAGAAAAGAGAGGTGTGGTCTATGTCAAACCCTAATATGATCTCCCTCTCTCAAAATGTCCAATTCGAATTTTAATTCTACTAAATCCCTAAAAATATTCTAAAATCCTAAAATAACCTTTATTCCTAATCTGAGTAATTGAAAATAAAATAAAGTCTTAATACAAAATAGGAAAGTGGTGTTTCCAGCTGTAATTTGGGTGCAACAGGTCTTTAAAACTTCTTGTAATAATCTGCCTATTTGAATTGCATGACAAGACAGAATCTTCCAGAACGTCGGCAGTGTAGGTACGTCAAATTTAAGCCCGATTACAACCTTGATGCAGCAAGTATCTCTCCAAACTCAAAACATAAAAGTTGTAGATCTCTTTCTTAGTGTTCCATAGCATTTTGAATCATCTCAATCGGAGCTCGGATGAGAGAGTTATGCCTAGATTACCAAAACAATATCGAAACTATCCGAATTCACTTAATAGTTCCGTTTTGCAATTAACGTCTCCATTTACATCCTAAATCAAAATAGAATAATAATGAGTACATTTAAGGCAGCAAATAGGTATAAAAGACTAGACATTAAGGGGTAAATATGATATTTTGTATTCTCATCAACTAACTAGGTATATTAGTCCACTAGGCTTCTCACATGAAACACTTTTGCCCACTTAAATGTCTTTTTCATTTTCTTTTATCTAATTGAATTCGAACATTAGACCTTTGACTTTGATACCATATTAAATAAATATTTTATTTAATTTAAATTTAAG